>JABTXL010006079.1:28241924-28255837 GCA_025134845.1 Neodon shergylaensis
TCTCCTCCCAGCGCTCTCCTCCCAGCGCTCTCCTCCCAGCGCTCTCCCAGCACTCTCCCAGGTGGCATTTGTCTTCCAGTCCTCCAGAACTGAACCTCCTCACCCTTGGGACTATGCAGTAAGTTCAGGGAGCTAAGCATCTCGTCAGAACTGCACATGTGTATTATAAAGCAATTCGTTCTGATGTTGTTCTAATCTCGCCAGAGGAAACTTGCTTCTCGTATCTCAAGAACAACATTTATGGAAAAAGCTATCATGTTTGCTTTTACGGCATACAATGATAGCTTCTTCCTAATGGGAGTATTTTCTTAAGTCAGTTAATTTCCACTGGGGCTCTTCTCCTTATCTTCCATGTTCCTAACTCTGATGTGTTTGTCTCTCAACTTGCTACTTTTATCAGCTTTGTGACAGCCATTCTTTCAATCCCTTGGGGCCTCCTAACCAGTGAGCCCCTAAATCTTCCCCCAGTCTGCTGACTTTCCTTTTCCATTTGCCTGCTTTAGGGTTTGTGTTTCAACCTTTACTGCCATAACCCCTACTGCTGCTCTGAGCACCCCTACTCCTCTGGGTTTCCCCCTCACTGCCATGGTTAGAGGTTCATCAGCTTGACACAAGCAAGAGTCAACTGGCAAGAGGAGTCTCTATTGAGGTCCCATCCGGTAAGTCTATAAGGCATTTCCCTGGTTGGTAATTGACAGATAGACTCAGCCCAGTGGATCCAGTCTGGCCAGGCGGTCCCTGGTGGCAAAGAAAGCAAGCTGAGCCAGGAGAGGAGATGAAGCCAATAAGCAGCATGTCTCCATGGCTCTGATTCAGTCCCTGGCTTCAGGTTCCCATGTGCCCTGCTGCTCTGACTTCTTTAGATGATGCACTATGACATTGAAAAGTCCTTTCCTCCCTTAGTTTCTCTTGGCCACAATCTTTACCACAGACTAGAAAGCAAACCAAGACAGTCGCCTGTCTTTTAAAGCCAACACCAGGTGAACATTCCAATCTTCTCTGTCTGGATGGTAGAATGTGCTAGTGAGCCACCTGGCAGGGCTACTTGGCTGGTGAGTTCAAAGCTTCCTTCTCACACTCTCCTGTTCTCATTTTACAGAAAAAGTAAAACCATCATATGGAGGTTAGCACACTTTCCCAAATCTAAAGCCATAGACCTGTTTCGTTTCTGTACTTGTTCTCTCGCCACAGAGAATTTGCCACCACCCCCATCTAAGATGGCCCTTTCGCCTCTACTACAGATCCTACCACCTTGTTCAGAAGCCTTACCGTCACCCTTTTCAAGCCTCTCTCCCCACCCTTTCCCTCTCCTTCCCTTTTTCCCCTTCCTCCAACACCGTATCCTCTATTGCCAGCTTTTTATCAAGCCTAAAGGCTTAATTAAGTCTTAGGCTAGGGGGATGGCAAGCACAAAGAACTGAGTTCAGATTCTCCGAACCCAGGTAACCACTGGGTGGGTTTGATGGCTTGCCTGTAATTCCAGCTTTGAAAGGCAGAGACAAGGGATCCCTGGAGCAAGCAGGTCAGTAAAACTGAATAATTGGCAAACTCTGGGTTTCATGGAGAGACCCTGTTTCAATGACTGAGATAGAAAGCAATAGAGGGTGATTTCTGACATCAACCTGGGGCCTCCTGCACAACCTGTGCACACACAGAAGCACACACAGCACACACGCACAAGAAACACACACATTTACTTGCACACATGCACACACACACACCTACACACTCGCACACTGCACACATACATTCACACACACAGACACACACTTCACACATACACACACAGAGACACGCATGCAGAAGCATACACACCTGCACACCTCATACACACACGAAAAGTGAGGACAGGGAATAAACTCTAGTGTCTACACCCAAATGTGCTTTGAGAATTTTTTCAGTACTAAAGAGAGATGGTGTCTCTTCAGTCCGTCTCCACTCAGTGTGCACCAAGCATCAGCCAGACAATTGCTACCCCAAATGAATAGGAACATTTGCCAGTGCTAGATGCACGCCACTTTGTTCTCAGTCAGCGGCGAAAGTGTCCCTCACGTGAACTAAAAGCAGATTTGTTGAATAAGAGATCAACAATGTAGGTACCTCTCAGACCAACCATCTGTCAATTCTCCGTATTAGCTTCTGCTCTACCAGCCAACAAAACGCTTCCAAACCATCCGTCAGAATTACTCTGGACCCAAGTGTCTTTTGTTGTGATGTTTGTTTTGAATGTCCCGGGAGGCACAGGGAAAGAGCATCTGGTTCTCAGTAAGTCTTTTCATCCCATTCTCTGTCGTTTAATTGAAGCAGATGAGGTTCCAATAGCCCAATGCCCTCTCTCAAAATGAAATTACTAAGTTCACACCAGAACACATGGTTCTGGCAAGTCAACCCTGCCCACGGCTCCTCCTCTGAAAACTGCAACAGCACCAGACAGTCCTCTCCCGAGACACATATTCACACTTCCAAGAATGGATGCTCAATCTAGAGGCTAAATACCAGCAGAGTGTTTACTCTGTCCGGGAGAGGAGATAATAATTACCCCGTAATGCAGACAGTGTGTCACATTCATGCTCCTGCTTTCAAGGTGGCATTGCTCAGCTAAGTGCGAACTATGAGAGAACAGACTGGAATGTTTCAGAGGCGACTTATGTAATTGTCTCGACTACTGGAAGTTTAGGTGACCTTATAAAGCCATCCCTTCACCCTACCCTTATGCCTATATCTACAAATTAGAAACCAAAAATTTCAATGCCTTGATACCACCACAAATGTGCAAAAAAAAAAAAAGTGAAATTAGTGAAAAGAACAAACCAGTTTTTTTTTCTTTTTTATTTTTTCTTACAAGTTCACAAAGTTTTGAGACCTGATTGCTCCCTGGGTGAAGCAGCTCAGAGGGTGTCTTCTCCATTCAGCTCCCTGAAGGAAAGTTATCATCTTTATCTTAGAGGTACAAGAAAATCTTTTTTTTTTGTTGTTGTTTTTTTTTTTGTTTGTTTGTTTTTCGAGACAGGGTTTCCCTGTGGTTTTGGACCCTGTCCTGGAACTAGCTCTGTAGACCAGGCTGGTCTCGAACTCACAGAGATCCGCCTGCCTCTGCCTCCCGAGTGCTGGGATTAAAGGCGTGCGCCACCATCGCCCGGCTACAAGAAAATCTTTAAGTCCTGTTTTCTTCAGATCAAGCTGGGAGGGTCATATTTCTGTAATAGTTACAAACATACAACAGACTCCCTTTTTTCTGAGGAGGAGGAGGAGGAGGACTAGGACAACAAGGAGGATAAACACACACACACACACACACGTCCTTTTTGGAGATGACTTTGCCCTCATACTCAAACATTTCGATGCTGTCATTTTATGGAAAGCACAACCTAAAGAGAACGAAAGTTTTCCTTGAAGGCAGATACTATGCCGGAACTCTTTCTGCACACATTGGAGAGCCCGGAAGATGTGTTTCTTTTTCCTCCCCTTATCTCTTTCTTTTGTATTTTTAGAACAATGGAGGTGAGGAAAGGAAGAAAAAAAAAGAAAAAGGTTGGACTATCCATTCCTCGGGAAATTAAATATTTGACTTTTTATTCATAAAAAAATGCTTTAAATTTTGCATCCAGATTATGTTACCACAAAGCTAAAGAAGCTGGGCACATCTTAAAAGGAAGCAATCCCTTTTTCATATAGCCAAATGGAGACTGTGGAATGTGTCCACGCCGCAGAGACTTCACTGACTCGCAGATCCTCTATCAGTGGAAACTCTGTGACTTGAAGATTGAAAGCGATTGGCAACAGGAGTAGACATCTAAAATATTGGCTTTCTACAGCTGAAAATAATAAGGGAGAGCACACACGACCAAATGGATTTTATGCTCTGCAGCAACCCGTTTCAAGCATTTTGATGCAAAGCAAAGCATAAACAGATGTTCAGCGGTTAACCTCCTGACCCCACCTGCTGAAAGGGATCCCGCCACGCAAAGGCACGAGGAGGGATGGTATGTGTTAGATGAAGTGGCAGTTGCTTTCTGAACGCCTAGAGCAGAGGATGAAATCCAAACTTAACAGGCATTACATATCTCATCGTGTTGTGAATATTCTAGTTGGAAAAGAAAGGGAAAATCTGTGTTGAGAGCCCTCATAACAAATTGTACCTATAAGTTACAAACTGTATCAAAAGTTGATACTAGTGTGGCTTATTCCAGGAATGTTTATTTGGAGCCTTTTCTGTGCCCAATATGATCCAGATACACAAGGATGAGGAAGACATAATCCTTGCTCTCGGGCCCGTTATAACCTCCCTCCAAGAAGACAACAATATCACGGCTCCAGTTCAATTTCCACACCCAGGGACAAAGTAATGCAGGCAAGTTAATAAAGGACCGCAGCGAAACAGTAATGCAGCGTTTTGCACCAAGATAGCCATATTTCTTGACCATGCATTTCAATGAATCTCAAGGTGTGGTGACTGAAGGAGGAGCTTTTGAGGGAAGTAACATCATTGTCTCTTGAGCAGGTCAGTTTTTTTTCCTGTGGACTCTTATGCATTTCAAGATATTTGACTTACCCGGCCATGACCTAATAAATACTAGTAAGGAAGCAACCATCAAAGGTTTGAAGATAGCCAAGCAGTGGTGGCACACATGTTTAATCCCAGCACTCTGGAGGCAGAGGCAGGCAGATCTTTGTGAGTTCCATATCAGCCTGGTCTACAGAGTGAGTTCCAAGACAGCCAGGGCTACACAGAGAAACCCTGTCTCGAAGGTGTGAAGGCAGGAGAAAGGGACCCTGTGAAATGTGGGGAGAGACTCAGAGTCTACCAAGGCAGGGGCAGTGATGAAATTTTGTAACATCCTCACCTAGAAGTGCCTAGCAGAGGCACTCAGCATCTTTCCTGATACCCACAACTGTTTGTTCTTGTCTCTCAGTTCTACTAGCCCGCTTCTTCCAAGTTCTAGTCCTTTCTGATGTTTGCCTGCTTCTTGTCCTTAGGATCTGTGAGGTACTAGGTCACCTACATAAATCCTTTTCTCCGGAGTAGCCAATTCTAAGGGGGTTCTAAAACTCAAAATCAATAGAGTCATAGCAAACATGGGCAAACCCCTAATCTCATAGGCAGCTGAAGGCAGCTTTGGCTGAAAATGTTGCCACAACCCTGAAGCCAAGGTAAGCAGTCTACTTCCTAGGGGCTTCAGAAAATACACAATATGAGTCACTTCCCTCCTCTTCTCCAGGGTAGCCACCACAGTGTTGTCAATGATTATCTGTGTCCGTATAAATATATTCACAAGAAGAGAGACATCTCTGGAAGCGAGAAAGCCAGGACCGAGTGGTGAAGGTTGATGCTAACATGGTACTGGAATCTAGAGGAAAGGGACGGAAGGGAGTTACACCCCATCAGGACCAGGAGATTGGACCTGGGTTGGAATGAGAGCTAAGGGACCAGGGAAAAGGTCTGGGTTAGTGACTGGAGCCAAGAGCCTTAGCTATAGCTAGTGCTACAATCTCCACAAAGACAGACTGGAAAGCTCTACTGAGTAACTCTCTAAAAGTGGTAAATATGTGGAAATTTTTAAGAAGATGAGAGAGAGAAAGAAAGGAGGTGGGTTGGGTGGGAAGAGAGGATCTCAGAGGAGTTAGAGGAGGGGAAATTTACACATAATCAGAATACAGTCTACCAAAAAAAATTCAGTAATAGGAAAAATGTAAAGATTTAAAAATAAGTTTTAGAAAAGACATGAGAAATGAAAATTCCCAAGAATATCTTATAAGTAAGCATGATCAGCAAACTTACATTATGCTGCTATAGAATTCCCAAGATTTGAAATGCATGTTTAAAAAATAGATCATCATATTTACAGTGTAGATAGAGATGATGCTATTTGGGAGAGTGGAGATTGTAGGTTCTCTTCCAAGATCCATGGCTTCTCTAGACCTAGGTAGTTAACTAGGTTTCCAGAACAAGGAATGAGTTTCCTCTTATTGAGCAGTCTTAAGTCTGATTAGAGAGCTGTTGGTTACCACAAAGATATGCATGCCACTACTGCACCCTTGGGGTTATCACACCATGTTGGCTACTGTTGTGGTCATATGACATAGATGTCATAGCTCAGTGAGAATGTTGGTAGCTTCCCCTTATATTCTAAATATTTCTCCTTATACCTACCCATATGTGTAGTCCTCACTCTGCATCAAAGAAAATTCTCTTTGCAACAAACAGAGACCAATACAGAAAACTACCATGATCAAATGAAGAGTTGTAGAGCGGATACCAAGGAATGCATCTATGATCCAAGTCCCTCACTTAAGGCTAAGGATCATTCAGGAGGAGGGAGCTGTGGAAAAGGAGGTAGAAATATATTAAGAGCCAGAGGGAGATTTCTGTGAGGTTATGTCTCCAAGTAATGTCAGGATAATACCCATAAAGTCTCATCAGCATGACTGTCTAAACACGAGCTGAACACAGACAAAAACAATAGCCATGCTAACATGGGGAGGTCAGGAGGCCTTAACCCTACATGAAGAATTACAGGCAACTAAGGAACACCAAGAGAAGGAAAAACAGTCTTCTCCAGGAAAGAGCACATCAATTGGTCAAGCAATGCCAAATGGTCAACCCTAAAAATATACACACATGTGCTTGCCTACTTAGAAATATGTGTGTGTGCATGTGTGTAATGAAAAAGGAGGCCATAAATTTGAAAAAGAGCAAAGAAGGATACATGAGAGGGTTTTGGGAAGGAAAAGGAAGGGAGAGGTGATGTAATTATATTTTGATTCCCAAAAATCATAATATAATTTAAAAAGTAGATCTCAGACTGATGAAGCCTCCAAGGTGCCTGTCAGAAGGAAAGCAAAGCCACTCTGTATTTCCATAAGAACCCTTTTCCCAAACACACACACACACAAAAAAAAATGAGCTCACACACAATACAAACTGAAATCACATGAGAAAATAACCTTGCAAACTGTACTAAGAGGCAGAGACTGCAAAGGGGTAAGCAAGTTCCAAGTCCCTGTCCTCAAGTAAGGCAGCGTGACTGGGGAGAAACCAGCCACAAATGATACAAAGATCCATTTACTAAATGCTGTGGAGATGAAGTACAAGGCTAAGTACGATGCCTATGCCTGTAATCTCAGTACTCCAAAAGCTAAGGCAGGGGAATTGCCATGAGTTTGAGTCCAGCCTATCCTGGGACTCCGTCTCAAGGGAAAAAAAGTAAGAAGTAAAAGATTTATAATGTGAAATATAATTTGCAAAACTGACTTCTACTTTTTAATAAAATGCCCAGTTCAACTAAAACAGGAAACCATTTATTATTCAAAATACTTTAATGGCAAAGGATCAGTGAATCTTCCAAATGAATCTCAGAATTATTTCAGCCTTAACCAAATAGTTGAACATACCAGCTTCTTTCCACTGGTGTGGTTTTGTTTTTTAATATGTTAATTCATGTTTATGATATAAACTCCAATAAATGTTTGACATTTATGGTCAGAATATCCAAAGTATAAAGAATTAAATAAAAATTCCTAAAATTATAAGATGTTGGTGTTGGAAAAGGAGAATTCAAGTAATCATATACCAGGATTCTATCAATTATATTTTTCAATTTGTTTCAACATTTTTTCACAGTTAGTAACTGTAACAGTGAAACAACTTTCAAATAATTTACTTCACCAAAAATATATACCACCTTTCAACTGTCTCAATTTTATTACCCGTGTTAACGTTGTCTGTATTTTAATTCAAAATCAAACATATAAATAATAAATATTTAGAAATATGCTTAGTATGATAAATGTACCAAATTTGCATATGCAAAGACAAACCCTCAGATCAAAGCCAAGAAAGACTAAGCTAATTAATTATTTTCCTTTTAGTGTTTACTACTTGCCTTGTTGCACCAACTTTCAAACTTTGAAGGAAATATACAGTTAAAAGTTATGATTGTGATTAATGATTTTAAATAATCCTATTTTCGACTGAAGTATTTTGAAAAATATTCTTTCATAATTGTCAAGTCAACTTGTCTATTAACATTATACTAAGTTGCCCACTAGGGGAAAAAAGAAGGTTTGTCATGTGTGCACATAAGTTAACTTAAAAAACTCATGAAAGGAAAAATTGCCATTTTCTCCTTTTTAAAGAAATTGAAATAGCTATACATTTAGGGAAAAACTGTGTGTGGGGGGGAAGGATGAAGAATTTCTTATTCTTCCCAGTCCTTGATACTGCACCGCTAACGCAATGTCTCATGCTTTTGTAATTTACTAATGCATAGTTCCTACAACCAGGAATCACCTCCCAGATGACCTAAGTATGGCCATCAAAATCAAGAAATTGCACCGTGCATGTCTGTCATCTGATCCTCAGACCCCATTCAGGATTCTCCCGTGACTCTAACAGTCATTGCGCACCTAAAAGGGAAACCTCAGAATTAATGGTCAGGCTCGGTTTTCATGTTTTGTTTGTGCTCTTCATTCTTCAGTGTCATTTTCATGACTTTGACAACTTTTGTAAGTTACTAGTCAGTAGTCCTTTAGAATGTCTCCCAGGTACAGTTTCATGTTAAATTCAGACATCTTTAGAAGAAATATCATAAAAGTGGTATCACATTCCCATTACATTTTATCAATTTGCCCGGTTTTTATCGATGATAATTGTATTAGCTACAGGATAAGAGTGTGTGAACCAAGTCTCTCAGTTTGAACACTGTTTCCTTTGCCAGTGTAACAGTATAATTAAGACGTTTGCAACACGGTGCTTTGAACTTTACTAATATCCCTTCCCTCCAAATTTTCCATTTTTTTTTTATTTTGAATAAGAGTGATTTTGTGGTTTCCTGTTTCATTCAATATGGGGCTAAAAATGTTGCTTAATTGGCAGAGTGCTTGTCTACCACACACAAAACCCACATTCAATCCGCAGCACCTAACTAAATCCAGAGTGATGGTGCACACATGGAATCCCAGAATTGGGAGGATGGAGGCAGAAGAATTAGAAGTTCAAGAGCATCCTTGGTTACACAGTAGCTCATGGGATACATGAGATCCTGTCTCAAAATAAAACAGCAAAGTGCCTCCCTTAAACACACATGTTCAGGAAATCCACTCATTCAGGGCTTCATGATATGGTAATATCATTATTCCTTTCCATGTTCAACCTGGCCTCTCTTTGGCCACTGGGAACCCATTAAGCTTGCTTCTGCATCCCTCTGACATGCCTACACCATTCCAGAAGTACTTCCTGCTTCTGTGCAAGCAAAGGTTTGGGAATCTTTGCCTCAATTTGCCCTTTTTTGTTTGTTTGTTTGTTTGTTGTTTTTCAAGATAGGGTTTCTCTGTAACAGCCCTAGTTACCCTGGAACTAACGCTGTAGACCAGCAAACTCACAGAGATCCTCCTACCTCTGCCTCCTGACGGCTGGGATTAAGGGCATGCAGAACAACTATCCAGCAATCTGCCCTTTCTTCATGGAATATTGTGTATGTTCTATGTCTGATTCTCATACCACCGGGACCAGGACCACAATAGGCATTCAGCATTCATTAATTCCTATTGGAGCGGACACACATACTCAGGAGAGGATCAAAGCGGAAGGCAATGGTTTCAAATCAGGTTTCAAAACTCTCTTTGTATCTTCCTATTCTTTGTATTTCTCTCTTTGTATCCTCCCTATCCCCTTGCTCTTATCCACACATTCCCTACTCCCAAGCATCCCTGTGTGTCATGCCTGTACAATGCCAGCACAATGCAGGAATGTAGGAAATAAACTAAGTTTCAACTTCCCTCCTGCCGCTGTGGCCCTTGTCCCATAGTGACCCTGAAGAGTTGGTCCCCTGCACGCACTATGCTAATCTGTCGGGATAAGCTGAAAGCAAAAGTACCTGAGTCCAGATTGGGGTCAGAGGAAGGCAGTGGAGCTAAAGGTGGAAGCCTGGTTCCTCACGTAGCTTCCTCATCTCTGTCTCCAAATACAGACACAGAGTTAAGGCCCCTAGGATATTGCCGGAGCTCACACGCGCATGCGTGCACTGTGGCTCATACCTCACTAGGACGCCGCCTGAGCACACACACGCATGCGTGCACTGTGGCTGGACCCTCGTTAGGACATTGCCTGGGCACACACGCGCATGCGTGCACTGTGGCTGGAACTTTCATATTACCAATCAGACAGCAAAACCAACAGAAATTTCTTCTCATTCATCAAATTCCCCTAGTAGCTTTTTTTTCTCATTCTTTTTTGGAGCAACTTCAGCATATGACTTTTTCTTCCCTTATAAAACCCCAAACAGTGGGGCAGTGGCGGCGCATGCCTTTAATCCCAGTGCTCAGGAAGCAGAGGCAGGCAGATCTCTGAGTTCCAGGCCAGTCTGGTCTGTAGGCTGAGATCCAGGACACCCAGGGGTACACAGAGACACCATGTCTCAAAAAATAACCAACTGTTTTAATAAAGCACACACTTTTCTTCAGTATATCTGAATTTCAGGCAATACTATCTGTGCCTTTTGGTGCCATTGTTATTGGTTTTTATTCTTTGTTCTTACTTTCTTGATATTTTGTGGGGGCCCACCACCCCCAGCTCCCAAATCATGGCATGTAGGCTTATTCTTACTTATGAATGCCCTGCCTTAGCTTGACTTGTTTCTTGCCAACTTTTCTTAAATTATCCTGATGACCTTTTGCCTCTGGACTTTTTTCCTTTTCTTACTTCTGTGTATCTTACTTCCACTGTTACTCCGTGGCTGTTTGGGTGGCTGGTCCCTGACGTCCTCCTCTCCTTGTTCTCTCTCCTGCCTCCTGCTCTCTTTCTCTTCGTTTACACTCTCTGCCTGCCAACCCCGCCTATCCTTGCTCCTGCCTCACTATTGGCCATTCAGCTCTTTTATCAGTGTTTTAGACAGGCAAAGAATCACAGCTTCACAGAGTTAAACAAAAGCAGCACATCTTCACATCATTAGACAAATGCTCCTCTGCTTAAACAAATGTAACACACTTACATTAATATAAGATAATATTCCACAACGGGCCATTATTAAGGAAAGTAAGGGTTTTGCATATACAAGCACTGCAGGACCAAGACAGCAATAAACAATGAAAACCACTATCACACAAGAAATTTACTCTGTACTAACATGCTGGACAAAAGGATGGTTCTCATCCAGGACCGGATAAAACAGGAGCTAAAAGATTCCAATACTGTGTGTGGGAAAGGCCAATCTGGACATATTTTCAGTGTCTGTCTGTGTGTTTTAGAAGCATAAGTGAAAGGACAACAAACTTTCTAATGGGAAGATCTCCTTTAAAAAAATGAAATGAAGGGGCTGGAGAGATGGCTCAGTGGTTAAGAGCGCTGGGTGCTGCTCTTCCGGAGGACCCAGGTTCAATTCCCAGCATCTACATGGCAACTCACAACTATCTATAACTCTAGTATGCGGGGCTCTGACACCCTCACACCAACACACATAAAATAAAATTGAATAAATTGTTTTTAAAATGAAATAAACAAGGTGAAGGGCACATCCCTGCAGCTGCAGCACACGGGGAGTCTGAAACAGGAGGATCTAGAGTTCAGGACCAGCCTCGGTTACATAGTGACGTCCTATCTCAAAAAACAATGAATTGACCCATCTATCCATCCATAAATGCATACAGGTTTGATTTTTAATTAAAATATTTTTTTAAATAGTCCATGTATTTTATTTTCTTCCACTGGAAGGATACTTTCCCAGAAGAGGTCTTTCTTCCCCTTTGTAATTTTTCTGTGTCGGATTGAACCAGGCCTTCTACACGCTAAGCAAGAGTTCTACCGTCTTCATCACACTGCAAGCCCTGAAGGAGGCCATTTATTCCCGAAGGGGTAAGAGGGTGAGCGATTAACCTCCTTTCATTTTAAACAGCTTGGGACATTCAGTGTCAGTGTTACACAGAAGGCAGGGTAAGAGACATCACAGCCAAATTCATCAAGGCTAGGATGGGACCACAAAAGCCAGGTTAAGAGAGCAAGTGACCCTTCCCTACTAGGCAAAGAAAGTTGGATGCAGGGAGCAGCCCCTCGGTCACTGCTGCCTTGAACGGCTCCTCCCACCCCTACCCTGTCCCTAAGTGGGCAGCTGGGTGTGAGAGCTTGACAGGGGCCTCCCCAGAACTATTATTAACCTGGTAGTCTCTGCTTATAGACTTTCCACTGGGGTAGCCCTATGTCCGGAAAACTCCCTCCAGCTGAGAAATCTGAGAGCATAGCGGGTCTGTGGCAAAAGAGGTATTTTTAGCTGAAAGTGGGGAGCTCAGGGCTTTCGTCTGCTTTGGACCTCAGAGTGGGAGACACAAAACAGAAGAAAGTTTTAGGGCCAGCAGCCAACCCCTAAGTTCCCTAGTGACCAATGAGCTCACTGATGGGAGGATTATGTGACTGGACAGAAAGGCCATTGTGGGTCTCTCTCAGCAATATCCCTCGGCACAGAGGTGTCTCACTGAGCTCTTCCTAAAGGTCAGATATCCATCAGTAGCGCCCAGGACGTGACGGACTAAAGACTTTGAGCCTTGTCCTAGACACACCAAGCTAGAAACTCTCAGAGGGCCTGACAGCCCCAGGAGACCAGGCCCTCCAGATGATCGCCTGCTGGCGCTTCATTTGAGACCATGGCTAACATTCATAGACTGATGCTCTAAACCTACTGATTTTCTTAGCAATACATATATAATATCCATGCCTAGATGAAGCAGTCCAGGGGAACACGTCGAGAGAAGACCTGAGAAGGATGCTAGCGATAATGTATTCATCATGCATTCGTTTCCTATCCCGTGAGTACACATTACCACAGGCTACATGGATTAAAGCAATGTTCTCTTTCCTTCTGGAGACAGAAGCCTGAAATCAGTCTTATTGGGCTTAATCAAGGCAGCCTCGGGGCTGCTTCCATTGAAGGTACGAAGGGCAGATTATTACCTGCCTTTTCCAGCTGTGGCAGCAGCCTGAGTTCCTCATCTAGTGGTCCCTTCTTGTCCCTTCAAAGCACAACTTCTCCACCTTCACCAGTAATCATATCACTGAGTCAAAACCCTAATCCGAGGCCTCGTCCTCAGAGGCCTGTTCTAATCACATCTCCCGCACCCCAAGATAAGCTGGGATGGGCTGACTTCTCCAAATCATCAATTGAGCTACTCCCGAAACCTTCCTTTTCCAAACAACTGCATTCCCAGGTTCTTGATTATGCATCAACAGCCGCTGGGTAGCTCTGTATGACCCAATGAGATACACACTAGCCATGAGCACGGAGAACTCGGAACGTTTCTTATTTGAATTTACACTAGATAGAAGAGTTGCCAAGCATAAGGATTTGTTACAAGAAAAACACGGTAAAATATTAAATAACTATATTTGCTACATGTTAAAACTATAAAATGTTGGCTTTTTGAGCCCTAGAAAATAAACTCAGTTCATCTGGTTCTGTTGGAAGCGCACCAAGAGACGGCATCGGTGGCTACTGTGTGTTTGTTGGACACAGCCCGCATTATCGGTGGCTACGGTGTCTCTGTTGGACACAGCCAGCATTAACTTCTGATTGCTTTTGCTTTTTTGTCTTGCTCATGGGAGAAACTTATCTCTGAAAAGCAACATTTCTTGCTTTAATCTCCTTTGGGAGAACAAGTGACTTCCCAGCACGCATATTTCTTATCAAGAGGGATGTTGTTCTAGGGTACACACAGTGAAGCTGCTAGAAATGGTAGCAGCAAGGAAAAGACCACAGCTACACAGCAAGTCTCAGGAAGCCCCCCTTCCCAAGACTTCGCCATGAGCCTACGAGAGAAGTACTGTTTCTCCGGGAAAGGAACTTTTAGAGGGACCCCAGCCAGCAGGTGACGAGAGAGAGAAAGAGAGAGAGAGAGAGAGAGAGAGAGAGAGAGAGAGAGAGAGAGAGAGA
>JABTXL010006079.1:28255847-28272608 GCA_025134845.1 Neodon shergylaensis
AGAGAGAGAGAGAGAGAGAGAGAGAGAGAGAGAGAGAGAGAGAGAGACTTCAGCAACTCTCCACGGTCCTTGTACCCAGGGCTGCCTGAAAGACTATCCCGGCTCAGGCTGAATAATAATATCGCTAACCAGACACCCTTTACTTACCAAATTGTTTTATCCCCAACCTTCCTAAATTCCAGAGACCCCAGAATTCTCCCTCATTACTTGATAATTCGACTCCTTTGCTATTCTGAACACATTTTGTTTGTTCTGTCCTATTTCATAACTTGAGATACATGGCTATTTAAGGAGGGGCGTTTTCCTCAGGTGCCAAGTTCTTCCTCAGTGATACCCTGGAACCCACATCTCTCCTGACTTGATGCTGGGCCAGGTGGTGGAAGATTGTTTCTATAACTCCCTTCCTCCAGCCTCCCCGTGTCTCACACCCAGTCACAGTTTCAGTCCTGACCTGTGACCAAAGCAGCGACCCTCAGAGACATCAGGGCTGCAGTGGTCTACACTGCTGGCCAAGTTTGCTCTGCTTGGGTTTCCCTGGGTGCTGAACAGGCAATTTTGCCTTTGGCTGAGGTTCAGGATAATAAGCGCCAGAAAACACTCGCTGAGAGGAAAAGCAAGCTGAGGTCTGTGTGGGCGTGTTGTGTCCTGGCAGCCCTCCTGGGGCACTCCCCTCATCCACTTCCCACAGAGTTCCTGAATCCTCCCTTGGAATTTCCTGAGGGACAGCAGGGATAAGGACACCTCTTGTTCTAATGAGGTGATTCTGGATTCCTGATGGACCCCTAAATAGCTCCAGGACGGGGCTGGTTGCCAGAAAGACCCGACCTTGATTAGAAGCTGGCAGTTTTCAGTCCCCTGGACAAAGCTGGGTGCTGGAAATTCAATTACCAATCAATTGTGCCTGTTCAATTAAACCTCCATAAAAGCCCCTGGATGCTGGGATTTTGAGAGTTTCTGAGTTATTTAGCCAGTGCATCCACATGTCAGAGGGGTTCACCCACACCCTATCGTACCCCTTCTCCTGGCTGATCATTTGTGCCCTTCATCATAAATCATGAAGTTTAAGGAAAACATCTTCCTGAGCTCCGTGAGCCATTCTCCCAAACCACCGCACCTAGAGAGAGGCTGTGGGGTCTCCGCTGCTTACAGCTCATCAGTGAGAAGTCAGGCGGCTGGGGACCTGCCACCAGCATCCGGAGGGAGCACTGAAGGACAAGCCCTTTAGCTCCAGGTACATTGTCAGAATTGAGTTGAATTGTCAGCACTGAGTTGGTGTCAGGGAGTTGGAGAAGTGGCATTATAAAAGGCCATGCATCTGATGTCAGGAGAAAAGAGCACACCAGCCCATCAGCTGTCACCAAGGCCGAGCGGGCAGAAGAGAGGAAATGGCACCAACCCTGCTCATTTCCCACCACCACGTTACAAGTGCAGCTCCCGGACACAGAAAATGGGACCTGGTTTCCACCTGCAAAGTCCCATGGCTTTGTAGCATCCATTTAGTGCTAAACTTCCATTTCCAATCTCACTTGACTGGGACAAAAATGTCTTAACGATAAGAGAAATATTGAGCAAATCAACGACATTCTGACTTCCAAACCACACAGGCATCCTGCCTACCTGGAGGATGACGCTCTGAAACAGACAAACGTGACAATTTCGTACTATCAACATACATCTTGAAAACCCCCAGCGGAGCACTGCACCGGAGAATGATATAATTTCTATCGTTGGATTCCACGTGTTCTCCAGGGGTGGAATAAGGCTCCTCAGTGGAGTCCCTAATTAGATGATTGGCTCCCGCCAAGAGGACAAGAGAGCACACTTCCTTAACACAGGACCGCACTGTGAACCGTAAGAAAAGTGCACAAAAGGCACCAGGGTTTTATGGCAGATTGCTCTCTGTCATCTTGCGTTCACCGAGGTCACTGGGTGAAGGTCAGGCTGGCTGACATAGAATCTTCACCCAGGTATCTCTTCCCCATACTTCTGTTGCAGTTGAGTGCTTAGTCAAGTTGAGCTTCCCAAGTGCCTGGAACTTCATTTTGTTCATCAATAGATCCCCAAGGGTCTAGTTCCCTGCCTGGCATATAAGCTCTTGGCAACTGGATGAAAGAATCTATTCCTGCCCAGGTCAAGCTGTGCCCATGAGTTCTTCAAAGACCCAGCACCTGCCAGCCCCTGGGGAGCTGTGTTGCCCTATCTGGAAAAAGCCACACCAAACTATTCGCAAAGAGATCTTTCACCATTTCAGAGGCCATGGATCTCCCAAGTAAGAGCTGTCCTTCCTTCTCCATATGCATCATGGTGAGCTTTCCATAGCATCAGCACCACTACCAAATGGTGACACGGATCACCTGCAGGGTCCCTCTAGCCCTTCCACCAACCTAATCAGGGACTGGCATGCATTTGTCACTGCCAGTTCTGAGGGGAGAGGCATAGAGAAATGTCCCACAAGGGAGCTGATGGGACAACAGCCTACGGGACGAGAGGAAGACAAAACTCACAGGCTGTGGACACCCTTCAGCAGAGCTCAAGAGATGGCAGGAGTGAGATAGGGTAGTTTGTGCCTCACGGCATCATGGCTCTCTTTTCATAAGGACTAGAGAAAATCTTGGGATGGTAACAACCTGAAAAGGGGCAGTTGGATCTGCAGTTCCGTGCTCAGAGCTCCCCGCCCAGGTAGAGAGCGCTCATTCGCAGAGCATCATCTCCCAGCAGCACGGGTACTGTGCGCCTGCAAGAACAATAGACTTGCGCTGTATTTAGAGTAAGTAACTTACTCTAAAATTCTCAGTCTTCCTAATACTGCAACTCTCTAAGACAGTCCCTCATTTTATGGTGAGCTCCAACCGCAAAATCACTTAGTTGCTAATTCATAACTACAACTTGGTCACTGCTATGAATCGTACTATAAATACCTTATATGCGACCCACAGCTTAAGAACCACCGCTCTAGCCGGGCGGTGGTGGCGCACGCCTTTAATCCCAGCACTTGGGAGGCAGAGGCAGGCGGATCTCTGTGAGTTCGAGACCAGCCTGGTCTACAAGAGCTAGTTCTGGGACAGGAACCAAAGCCACAGAGAAATCCTGTCTCGAAAAACCAAAAAAAAAAAAAAAAAAAAAAAAAAAAGAACCACCGCTCTAAAACACATTTGCCAAAGCAGAAAGAGAAAACCTTTTAGGAAGTAAGAAATGAAGGCCCACTGAAGATAACAAGACGCAGAGTAAGGGTGAGTTGCCAATCCAGTGTGGCAGGTGTCCTGAAGACAAGTGGGGAGACATGTGACAATGTATGCAGAGATTGGGGTGACACATCTATAAGCCAAGGAACATTGAGGAATATTCACTAGAAGCTAGGAATATTAAGGGAAGGATTCTCCCATAAACCCTTTAAAGAGATCAAGACCCTATCAACACCCTGATATCAAGTGTGTGGCCCCGGAAACTGTGAGCCCAGACTTTTCTGTAGTTTCCATTTTATCATAGCAGCCATTGGAAACTAACGTAGCACCTCTCTCTTTTTGCTAGGTTCAAATTTACCTCAGCCACTCACAGATAACTATTAGGCACCCACTGTATACCAGGCATTCATAACAGTACATAAAGACGCTGAAGCAGCTCTGCCCTTGAAGGCTTATATTCTAGTATAAGGTAGAATAAAGTGTTCAAAGTAAAAGTAAAATGCAGAGTTTGTCAAATGATGATATATCATGGAAAGGCCCAATGGAGTGAGGTGGAGTAGTCATTTTCAACCTCCACAAACCAAGCACCCTTGGTGGATTTTGTACCAAACATCAAACTCGGCCTTCTAATGCCTTGATTCTTACAAAAGAACACCAAGGTAGGGAAGATTTGATGGGAAAGAGCCCCTTTGTGGAGGCCGAGTCTGTTCCAAAGCCGAGAACGCCTCGGTCTTGACCGTCCCCATCCATGGAGAAAGCGACAGAGGCCAAAAGGAAAGTTCCAGAGGAGCTGGTGGTTAGGGTCACATGCTGCCTTATTTACAGTTGTCAACAAAAGCTGAAGCTATGTAAAAGACTTCAGAACCCCTGAAACGGTTCAGCGGCACAAAGTCATTCAGGAAGGGAAGCAGCAGGGGGCGCTATGCAGAACCTTCACTACCCGACTACCCGAGGAATAAGAGGGAAGAAGGCCCGTTCCATAACGAAGAGGGCTTTCCAGCATTGCTGTCTAAGCTGTAGTCAGTCACGTGTGGCTACTGAGCTCAGGATACGCTAGTGAGGGTGAAAACTTGGCTTTAAAGGATTAATTTACATTGAAATAATTTAAGCAGCTATGATGATATTATAAACCTGCAGCAATCAAAGCCATCTAGTTCTAGAAACCGACCTGTGGGCCAATGGAAAAGAACAGAGCTTAGAGGACCAGTTATATGACTGAACAAGAACACACACTAGGGGAAAGAGAGTCTCCCCAACATAGTGCTGGGGAAACTGGATACCCACATTCAGAAGTGTAATCATGCACCTTTATCTCAACCATACAGAAAAAGAAAGAAAGCTAGATTCAAGGCATAAAGACCCCAAACTGCAAAACTTCTGGCGGAAACAAGAAACATTTCTCCTCATTGGATGCTTGGATAACAAAGCAATAGTGATAGGTTGGGATTATGACAGAACACGTGGTTTCTGCCCTGCAAGAAAAATAATCCGGAAGTAACATCAACTGTGTGGTGGAGAAAATAGTCACAAGTTAAATATCTTATGAACCTTGCTATCTTTATAGGGAACTCCTATAATCCAATGACAAAGGTGAATAAACAAATAATAACACAATTTTAAAACTAAGTAAAAGATTCACTCAGATAATTTCCCAAAGAAATTGCACAAGCAGCCGTCGGGTGCATGAAAGTTGTTCAACTTCTCTAATTAGAGGCAAATCAAAACCACAGTAAGATAGTACCTCGTTCTGGCTACGCTGTCCACGATCCCAAAGCAAGAGAATAAAAGGGACTAGATAGAGACACACGGGGTAAGAGTATATATTGGTGCAGCCATTATAGGAAACAGTGTGGAAGAGCAGTGTGAACGTTCCTTGTAAAATTCAAAGGATTTATCTTAGGGCCCACCAATCCTACTCTAAATTCTAGATGGATAGCTAGATGATAGATAGATGGATAGACAGACAGATTGATAGACAGACAGACAGACAGACAGATAGACAGACAGACAGATAATATTTCCAAAAGAGTTGAAAACTGGCTCTTGGGAAAAAAGCTGTTCACTGCAGTAGTTGCCCATATGTTCAGGGTGTGGAAGAGCCTGCAGGTCTAATGGTGGATGAAGGGATGATGAAAAGTGTATGGATGCACTATGGAGTGTTAGTCAACCATAAAAAGAAGAAAATCCTCCCATTTCTAACAAGAGGAATGAATCTGGGCTCTTATGCTGAATGAGACGAGCCAAACACAGACATCAACACCCCACACGATCCCACTCGTATGAGGAACCTAAGAGTCCCATTCATAGAAGGAAAGAGCGGAGCAAGGTGGGTGTGGTAGAGATGTGGAAAGTGTTCACAAAAGGCGTGTAATTTAAATAGTGCCAGATGACTAAGGCCTGGAGAGCTACCTTTAAATAACAATGCTAAATTATATTTATAAGTTATTTCTTGCTACCAGAGTAGATCTCATGCTAAATATTCTTATAGCAAAATGATAAAAAGCATAATTAAGAGAGCAAAAAGAGGCATTAGATCTATTCATTGAATTGATTGTGGTGTGGCTTCAGGGTCATAATCTTATTTCAAAGTCTAGTTGTACGTATTAAAGGCATACAATATTTTTAAACATCAAGACCTCAGTGAGAAATTTTCTTAAATACTTAATGCGGCTTTAGAGAATGCACTGACTACTACATATAGTTGGAGGTATTTCCTCCATCACACAGTGTCCTTGTAGGCGGAAACAGCACCATCCCCTTTCTGAGGGAGGAAACAGATTTGGCAGGAGGACTTGACCTGACCACGGTCTGGCTGCTTTTAAAAACTTGAGCTGGAGATCTGACACCAAGCCCCGTGGTCTTTCTCTTAAGAATGCTCACTATGGCACGTTTCATTCACTAGTTCCTCCATTTGAACCAGAGAAAGAGCAGGACAGGGGTGGAGGCTGAAATTTGGGGGAAGAAGCAAAGCAAACCTGGTTTACCTGACCTCTTAGCGGGGACCTAGAACTTCAGTCAGTATCCCTAAGCCAGCCAGTATGGTTTTCCATTTGCCTGGACAGAATGGATGGGACAGATGGGCCTGGACACGTACTTGTTGGTTATCTTATTAAGGCAAAGACGACGGGTAAGCAATCCTTGTCTGTCTTAGAACTTTTCAGCTCTTCCTTGTCCCCAGGGAGCTCCCAGAACAACACTGGGAGATTAATATCTTTGTGTTGAAGGACACTAGGCTAAGGGAAGAGGACGGAAGTCCTGGAGCAGCCTTCTCGGAGTGGAAGCTGCATAATGAGGGATGGAGAGAGGACACAGTGACTCTTCCCTCTCTGGAGACACTACCCTTCCATTCTCTCCCTGACAGTGGAGGGGGTCCCTAGGGCAGCTTGGTGGCACTTGCTGGCTCTGTTGCCTTGCCAGCCCAAATAACCCCCTCTACTGTCAGGGAAAGACATGGAACAAACCTCAGAGGCTGCTTTTATTAAAGGCAAAGACTCTTCCTTGGGGCCTGAGGATATCTAACAGATAACAATTTAAAGAATGTCTATCTGGGGGCTGGAGAAATGGCTCAGCAGTTAAGAGCACTGACTGCTCTTCCAGAGGACCGGAGTTCAATTCCCAGCACCCACATGGCAGCTCACAACTGTCTGAAAATCCAGTTCCAGGGGATCTGACACCTTCACACCAATGCACATAAAATAAAGATAAATAAATCATAAAAAAAATAAAAAAGAATGTCTATCTGCAAATGGTCTCACCCCCTCAAGCCCGAAGCACAAGCTAGCTTTGTAGGGACATGATGACACTGTCCTCCACCAGCTTTTATGATACCTGTTCCAGAGTAGGCACCTCAAAATTCATAGCAGTTGCCTTGAACCCTGCCAGGAACAGTGAGACTCACGGAGAGAGCAGCCTCATGGTGAGACTGGGGAGCAATTGCAACACAGCAGCAATCACCCCGTTCTGGGAACTGATGCTACCCTGGATGGCTTCCTGAAGCCACACACACACACACACACACACACCACACGCACGCACACGCCGAACTAAGATGATAATCACCCAGACTACAGTGAACCTAACTGCATTTGTGTGTGCACCTTGCCCCTGTTTAATCCTGAAGTTATGCAGTACCTCCTCCTCGGCCTCCTTTCTTTCCAATATGGCAGATACAGGGCCCTGGTGCCCACTCTGCTATCGCTGAGGTTTCTGCAACATGAAAGTTTATGGTGGAATCTATTCCGTGTCTTAAAAAAAATTGCTCATTCTTGGAAATCTACTTGAAGAGATTACTAAAGAATTTCTTCCCTCCTCCCCTTACCCAACTGGAAGAACAATTTAGGCTTTTATTTGTATTGTAACCCTACCCCACAAGGAACTTTCTGGAATGGGTCCCTTCCCTACAAAAGCTTCACAGCTTCCTGGGGCTTAGGTTACTCCATGTTCCCCGCACTCTAAAGACACTTCATACAGTGAAAACGCTCGGTGTAAGGAGGAATCCGCAGGTCTTCACTGTTCCAGTGACTAGGCACTTAGCAACCCCAGAACCCTGCTTTCAGAAACTGATTTTGAGCAATCTCATACAAGACTAGGGAGTACCAGGCAGTCAGCTAATGTTGACGGAATTGTGATTGACATATATACCCACAAAGCCTAGGGTTTTGTTGTTTGTTTGGGGGATTTGCCAAAATTAACATTTGCCGCACTTCTAACTTCATCTCTGCCAAAATGAGTCCTAGAAGGACAATTTGCGGCGGTGCCTGGTTGGGCTCCCTTTTCTGGTGGCACTCTCGGATTCTCTTGCAGACTTCCGAGTACATCGGTGGATTCCTTCAAATCTTAAAAATGGAATAACTATAAAGCACAGACGTGGACATAGAGACTCTTGGAGCCTTGTACCACAAGCCTCCTCAGCGCCTTGTTCTGGGAAGCTTCAGTGAGAGTGGATTGCCGGGACGGGACAACCTTCCAGAGAAGCTAGAAACTGAGACCCCCAACTCGCTCCCCAAAATGGGAAGCCGCACAGAGCGCCCACACTGCCGTCCTCCGGCCTCCAGAGCACCCGCGTGGAAATCCCGGACCGAGTTCTAGCAGGACCTGACGGGACACCTAACCATCCCTCTCCCCGCCGACACTGACTGGTCCTATCTGCCTCTGCGCAGCTGGGACCCTGGCAGGAACCAGCAGGTTCCAGGACCCTAATGACTCCGCAGCCAAGGGTAGCTGCAGCCTAGACTGGGTTTCCTCAGGCTCGGGTCAGGGGAACGCTCTGCAGTGCCCTTCCCTTTCTCTGAAGAACGTAGCAGCAAGGCCACCTCTCTTCGGGACTGCGTGAAAACTCGTCCCAAACCCCAGCAGCTCAATGCCTGCAGCGCAACCCGCGGACAGGCGCCAGTGGCGCCGGTGCTTCGGGAACCGGTACCCTCCCGAGGGAAAGTTTGCTAGGGGAAGCTTCTGCAAACGGGACCCAGGCACTGCGCAGCAGCCCGGCTGAGTGTAGTGGGGTTGCAGGCTTACGTCTGGGGCAGGCGGGGCTCCGACGCTATCCTTCCAGCTGCCGGGAGCCTGGAACGTGGGCCCGGAGAGGAAGCCACCGGTCCCCGAGGGGCCGGATCCGACGGCTCCACCTGCAGCCTTCCCCGGAACCCGCGCGCAGCCAAGCCCACTCGGTGCTTGGAGGCCGGCAGTAGGAGGGATTCTGCAGGAGAGGTAGCATCGCCCGGGACAGGAGCAGCGGGCTCTCCGCACTGAGTTGACCGGAACGCTGAAGAAAACCTTGCCCATGACTACCTGCGTCCCCGACGCCAAGCCACCGGAGTGGAGGACCGTCCGCTTGGGAACCGGCTTCAGGGCACTGAGCGTGCCACCGAGAAGTCCGTACTCACTGCCCCAAGGACAGGAAGGAGGTGGCACCCGATGAAGGAAGGGACAGGGTTGAATCTGAAGTCACCAGGACTCAGGCACTCAACCTGTGCGCGAGAGGAGCGCGAAATGTGGATCTTACCCTCTTTGGGGCGCTAGCTCGGCGACCGTGCTCTTCCGGAGCAAGGGCGGGGGGCCGTTTCATGAACATGTTTTTCTCCGTCCACTCTTATCTCGGTAGCTTTTCTCAGCTCTATAGAAGAGGCTCTACGGGTGTCTTTCTCTTCACTCGGAGTGAAGTTGTACTCAGGGGAAAGAAGCCCCATATTTTGTCTCCTTGGCAGACCCCACCCGCAGACCACTCCCTCCCTCCACTCACGTCGCTGGGTCCTACCCATAACCCTTAATGACAGTTCCTTCATACCCACCCCGCCTTCAAAAAAAAAATTCTTCTAAGGCAGATGGGAAGTCAAGAGTCTGCTGCCCTAATCCTCCACACCAGGAAAAAAAAAATTAAACTACAGGACAGGAGCAGCAGAGGTCAGAACTTGTTGTAGAATGATAGTGAACTCTCCTGATCACGCCCCAAGCCACTCCATCCCTTCAGGAAGGAATATAGCCATGCAAGTACCAAAATGACTGCCACAGACACTAACAATTCAACGTCAAGTTTGTTTTGTTAAAAAAGACGGAAGGTTTGAAGGCAGGCATTATTTGCATTATGGAAATTGCAAAATTCTAAGAGTTTAGAGAGGAAAGCGCTTTTTGCAAGATTGAGTCGCTCAGGCTTTCCGGAGCGGAGAGCTCCAACCTGTGACTGACTGCCAAGAGCATCCACAGGCTGAAGTGTGTGTGTGTGTGTGTGTGTGTGTGTGTGTGCGCGGGGGGGGGGGGGGGGGGGCGCAAATCCACGCCTGACATCCACAGGGAGCCACATTCCTAAGGCAGCAAGGAGGGCACTGAAGACATTCCACTGCTGAGGTCGCATTGCCACTTGAAGACCAAGACAACTGTTAAATGTTTAGCCAAATAATAACAAGAATAAGAGGATAAAATAAAGGGGCCAAAGACATGTTTTCTTAAACCTATTTTTTTATTATTTAATTTCAATCAAAATCTTCAAAACTTACTCGGTTTTACTGAAGTAGTCCATCTCCATTAGAGGAGGCTACACAGTCAGTAGACTGTGTGACCTGTCCCTTGAGCATCATTGCGTTGACAAAGGCACAGTTGTGCAACTGGAAGGCAGTGGTAATGGGTATTTTAATTCCGAAATCACATGCAGTCTGGGAAATAGCATATACGTGGTGTGTAGTTTAAAACTCACTTCACGTTGTTCCAGCATCAGTGAGAGCCTGCATCATCACACACCTCCATCTGGGAACCCGGAGCCCAGGAGGCACATCTGCCAGCTGCACCTGAGGGCCAGAGACCCTCCCTCGGTCTAGCTGAAGGTACACTGCCCCACGAGCCTTTCTTTTCCACCTTCTGCCCCCTGGTGGAGGTGCCTTAGCTAAGTGGAGTCAACATGGTCTCTCCCTTGCCTTTCCATGCTGTGTTCCTAAAAAAGATTGTACTATTAAGGTAAACATGGCCCAAACTCGCTTCAAACTGCTCCAGTTACCCTAGCAGAACCAGTAATGGAGGTATGTTTTGCTGCTGGGGGAGAGGGGGTATAAAAAATGAGGGTGAATACCTGTTTATACTTAGTAATTAACTTTCATACTGTAAGAAATCAAATGTCTTATACTGTGATTTCTAGTGACCAACTGGAATTATTCTTATAAAAAACATCACATAAGTACTTCAACTTACATTATTTAGAGCTGTGGTTGCTGGCTTGCTAGGGAAGTGCTCTACCACTGAACTAAATCCCTTGCCCCTCAATTCATTTTTAAAAAGTGGTAAATACCTGTCTAATGTCTTAATCTTAATATTCCAAAAAATTAACATTCCTTGTACCATCCTGAAAGTTTTGTTTAGCACTTCAAGCATAATTTAAAATAAGTTGCATAATTTAAAAAAAAACACAAAGATTAAAGAAACTTAGAGGGATTACTGACAAAATAAAACAGCTATATGTGTGTGTGTGTGTTTATCATAAGAACTTGTGCCTTCATCATCTTTGAGTCTTATGAACAAACCCTCACAGTAAAAGAACGTGAAAGTTCTGGCGCGCCACTCTGAGACAGGTCTTGCTTTGTAGCCCTCTGGTCTAGAACTCACAAACAACCCTGCTACTACCTCAGCCTCCTGGCCACTCTGAGACAGGTCTTGCTTTGTAGCCCTCTGGTCTAGAACTCACAACCCTGCTACTACCTCAGCCTCCTGGGTGCTGGTATAATTCTCATGTACCACCATGCCCATTTACCCGTCCTGGAGACTGAAATTTTCCAATGTTTCAATAATTTTGACTATAAAAGGCCTGAGGCTGACAGTCGCCCTTAGCACTGAGCTTATCAAAAAGGGCCATTATTCCCCAGTGTCTTAACTTGGCTCGTCACTCCATTGTCTGCTCAAGTGGATGAAGCCACAACAAATTACACACGCGGCAGGATAGGGAGTACTATTCGTTGCACCAGGGACTCAGAAGGCAAAGGACTCTATGGGCATCAATAAAGAACATTGGAGGTGACAAGGGACACTACGTCAAAGGTGTGTTTCTTTTTTTTAATAATTTTTTTAAATTTTTATTTATTTATTATGTATACAATATTCTGTCTGTCTGTGTGCCTGCAGGCCAGAAGAGGGCACCAGACTCCATTACAGATGGTTGTGAGCCACCATATGGTTGCTGGGAATTGAACTCAGGACCTTTGGAAGAGCAGGCAATGCTCTTAACCACTGAGCCATCTCTCCAGCCCCAAAGGTGTGTTTCTTGAAAGGAAATAAAGTTCTGGAGATTTGGTGTTCAAATTCTACTTCCGACCAGAAAGCATTTTCCTGTGTTTAAAATCCTTAACATTAACAGCCCGAAATCAGCCAGGTGAAGGGTGCCTTTGATTGCAGCCAGGTGTGGCGACTGTGGCACCTTTGGTTCCAGGCAGGTGTGGCGAATGTCGCACCTTTGGTTCCAGCCAGGTGTGGCAAATGTCGCACCTTTGGTTCCAGCCAGGTGTGGCGACTGTGGCACCTTTGGTTCCAGCCAGGTGTGGCGACTGTGGCACCTTTGGTTCCAGCCAGGTGTGGTGACTGCCACGCCTTTGGTTCCAGCCAGGTGTGGCGACTGTCGCACCTTTGGTTCCAGCCAGGTGTGGTGACTGCCACGCCTTTGGTTCCAGCCAGGTGTGGCGACTGTCTCACCTTTGATTCCAGCACTCATTCTGATGTGGCAGCAAAAGCAAGGAAAATACAACACACTAGGTAGGTGTTGGAGATGGTTTACACTGCAGTTCCTGGTGACTATCTCTTTCCTCCTTTTGCCGACCCACACGGTTACCAGGGTTTTACCAGGAAATGTGGACAAAAGGCAACTCCACCTTGACCTAAGGTATCCACTTCCTCCTCACATTCCCCGCATTCTTCTCAGACAGGAACTTCTGCAGCTTCTTCACTCCAGTCACTGGAGTCCCAGGTAACTAAATCACAATTCCTAGTGCTTGAACCTGGACTGCGCCCAACTGTGTCCTCTGCTGCCCAAACTCCACCCCTAAATCACCCCTTACAGTCTTTGTTCCTCACAACAGTGGCAACTGCAGAAACCCAAACAAGTCTCTTCCTTGCTTAAAACTGTTCGATGCTGGGCTGGAGAGATGGCTCAGAGGTTAAGAGCATTGCCTGCTCTTCCAAAGGTCCTGAGTTCAATTCCCAGCAACCACATGGTGGCTCACAACCATCTGTAATGGGGTCTGGTGCCCTCTTCTGGCCTGCAGGCGTACATACAGAAAGAATATTGTACACATAATAAATAAATAAATATTTAAAAAAAAAACTGTTCGATGCTGTTGACTCTGACTAGAGTAAGACCCAAATCCTTAACATGGTCTTTCCCCAACCCAGAACTGGCCTAGATAGAGTACTGCCCCCTCTCAATTTACATTTAACGTAAATTCTCATTTCTCAGCCCTTCTATCAAATGAATCAAATTCCAAATTTAATGACTTTATTTACTGCTTTCCCTTCTCATAGACTCTCCCCTCAGTTTTCAGACGAGGTCACAGTTCAAACATCAAACTCTCTGAAGGACTTTCTCAACCTGAACTAGACCTCTTCCACCCTTCCATCATTTTCTATACTATTTCTCGTCTTGTTTTGTTTGGTTTATAAAGATTTATTAGGTGTTTTATGTGTAGTGTATGAGCTTTTTCTGCATACCACAAGAATGCCTGGTGCCTGTGGAAGTTGGAAGAGCGTCAGATTCCCACGGGATTGGAGAGTGAAGCTGACTGTGAGCTGCCATGCGGGTGCTAGAAATCAAACCTGAGTCCTCTGGAAGAGCAGTGCTCTTAACTTGAGCCGTATCTCCAGCACCATTTATTATTTTTTAACACCACTTATCACATAAAATCATACTCATTTTCTGTGAGTCTACTCTGCTTGCTATCTTATGTAGATTTTACAATCTTTGGAGTGATATTTAAAATGTACACTATCACTGCTAATAGTACTAATATTATTGTTCTTTTTCCGCAATATCACTAGAGTTTTAGCCATCAATACTAATTGTCTAACCTAAAACTAGGAGCTCCTGAGTAT
This sequence comes from Neodon shergylaensis, assembly GCA_025134845.1. Lineage (NCBI taxonomy): Eukaryota > Metazoa > Chordata > Mammalia > Rodentia > Cricetidae > Neodon > Neodon shergylaensis. Next base: position 28,269,584 of record JABTXL010006079.1, read on the forward strand.
TCTAAATAAGAAATATTATTTATTACAAGTTTGGTATGAAAATTTTTAATGGAAATAATAATACAAAAATTAAATAGCAAAACTACTTTAAATGACTTACAAATCTATGTAATCTGGCTTACTGATTATTTATCAGTTTAATTTTATAAAGTTGATTGTTCCCAGCTATAATGTATCAAGAACTGCGGCAAAGAGAAATGAAACGGTACATAAAGCTCACAACCCTGTGCTCGGCACATATTGCTCAGAAATCTTAGTTTTCCTTTATTATCATCATCAAAAGATACATACAAGTTTTACCAAACATGCCAACTTCAGTTAAGCTTCTTGCACAAAAAACAGCCTCCTATAAGGAACCTAGTCGGGCATTTCTTTCTATTTTCTGAGGAAAACAGTGTAAAATTTGCTTCAATGACCAATAAAATTCCTCTCTGATAAACTAATGTGGAATCTAATTATAAAGCCTTGTGTTAGAATTTCAGATTCTTTTATAGAATCACTTCTTTAAAAAAGTACAAAGTTCCATGATCAAGAAAAGTACCTGGTAAGTGACCAGAGAAATATCCCCGTTGCTGCGCAGATGGCTCAGTCTTATCTGAAGTCACAAAATGGATGGAGTACTGAAGGAAACCATGAGAGAAGAGACTGAGAAGTATGGTGCCACCAGCTAAGCTCTCTGCTCTGACTTTAGATAGTATCTCACTGCCTCTGGTCATTAACTCAGATAAAGCTAAACATCTGTCCTAACTATAACCAGATAAGGACACAGAAAAATGTGAACGTGTCACGTTCTACAATTCACGTTTTCTAATACCTTAAGCTGAACATGTACTTAACTCCAGTCTGAGGTATATTAAAAGATTTAAAGATCATTAATCCACACCATGGGCAATGTACCACACAAGTACTGCCACCAAGAGCCCGAACACCGGGAAGAGGTAGGACTTATACTTCTGCCAGAGAGACAGCTCCTCTGCCACTTCATCTCTCCTCCTGTTCTTCTTCCGGCGACCCTTCAGCCTGTTTTCAAAAGCTTCCAGTTCAGCCTAAAGCAAAACAGTTCCATTTGTATTAAATTCAAAGAATATACTGAATTGCAACTTTCTATTGAAATGAAAATTAAACAATGAGAAATGTTGATAGTAACAGTATAATAAATATATTAATTTGATTTGTACAGAGAAATAAAGATCCTCTCATCTACTGCTAACTGTATTCAACAAATGTTAGAGTTTAGTTAGGTAAAAAACAGAACTGAGTGCCAATGAAGTGATTCCTTCAGACTGCAAGCCTGTCTTTGATATTAAACTGACTGACATGCCACTGACTGAATCAAAGGACACTAGAATGCAGACAATGGCTTTCTTAATTTAACTCCACTTTTTACCTCCAGAGCACCTTACTCAAAATTCAGAGATGCTCCACATGTAATTTTAGCATTTTTATAATGCAGGAAATAAGATTTAGTGGCTTATATCACAGAAAGCCAACAAGTAAGGAATAAAAAGTTGCCTCAAGCCAGGGGTGGTGGTGGCGCTCGCCTTTAATCCCAGCACAGAGGGAGGCAGAGGCAGGCGGATCTCTGGGAGTTCGAGGCCAGCCTGATCTACAAGAGCTAGTTCCAGGACAGGCTCCAAAGCTACAGAGAAATCCTGTCTCGAAAAACCAAAAAATAAAAAAAATTGCCTCAATTAGATTCTTTTATCAAATACTTTCTTTTTAATGGGAAAAAATGCTTCATGCTTTAATGCAAGTGATTATTTTAGGAAGAACTGAAATCTAATTGTAAAAGAAGATAGCCTGGAGTGTCAGTCATCATCAAATGTTGGCTTTTATCCTCCTTGTAAGCACCAAGTTACTATACAATAATATAATGCACCACAGTCTACAGTAATTAATTGACTAACCAATGACAACCATTAAGCAAATATGTATTATCTACACAACATAGTTTAGCCTAACACACCCGCTACTGTAGTTCTAAGTTACACTTGAAGACTATCAGTGAATTTGATTTAATATAAAAAGGCATTTGTCAACAAAACAAATCAGAATATTTCAAGTAGATTTTGATATAGAGAACAAACTCAATGCTGGGATGCATTTGGTTACTCTAGGCCACCCATGCTGCATGCAGAACAACTACAAGAGACAAGCCAGCCCGGCACGGAGGTACCTGCTGTCTTCGTTTTTCTTCTTCCAGAGCAGCGTTGGCTTCTGCTTCTTTAATCTATATACATTTAAAAGTAAAATAAACAACTAGATATCAAATTCTTTGTAGCAGTCTGGCATCTTCCCACCCAGGCTCTACCAATCTAAAGCAACTTTTGGAAAGCCTATAAAGAAATATAAATATTACATTGAGAAGTTTTGACCAAGTTCCAATTCCATCTAATAGAGTCAGGGTAGTAAATATAATTTATATTTTGGTTATAATTTAAATAAACATTTCCTCTTACCAGCTATATGAGATTAGATCACAATTCAAGTCATTAAGACTCTGAAATTAAAACACTTTAACTTTTCCTTAAGTTACCATATTAAGAATCAATTATTAATACCACATTTTCCTAGAGTAGAAACTGATCATTTCTCTCACATGCCTGTCTGGAAGGCAAGACTTTGAATAAAGGAAACCAATCATTTGTGGACTGGCTGGTTTGGCAAGCAGAATCAACACTAAAGACATCTCAAACTGCAAACCATCCCCAAATCTTATGTTTGCATTACTTTAGCCTAATTTTCAGGAGGCTAACAGTATCATTATAACAAATGGCTATGGGCCAAAGCAAGCACACTAACGGATATAAAAGACAAAAAGTTTAGATACACAGCAAGCAATAAAACTACCTCAGGTCCAAAATAAGCCTATACAAGGAGCCTTCTTAATAGTGCATTAGGAGTAAGTCTTTTTTTTTTTTTTGGTTTTTCGAGACAGGGTTTCTCTATAGCTTTGGAGCCTGTCCTGGAACTAGCTCTGTAGACCAGGCTGGTCTCGAACTCACAGAGATCCGCCTGCCTCTGC
>JABTXL010006079.1:28273675-28341323 GCA_025134845.1 Neodon shergylaensis
GCAGAGGCAGGCGGATCTCTGTGAGTTCGAGACCAGCCTGGTCTACAGAGCTAGTTCCAGGACAGGCTCCAAAGCCACAGAGAAACCCTGTCTCAAAAAAAAACAAAAAAACAAAAACAAAAACAAAAAAAAAAAAAGAAAGTATAGTGAAAATTTATTTAAAAAAAAAAGGAAATCCAAGAGCCACACAGAAGAAATTCAATATAAAATTTAAGGAGTCCCCTCTACCTGTTTGAAGTCAACTGAGAACTGAGTAAAAAAATTCTTTTTCTTAACTGTTTTTTTTTAACCCTGCGGTTTTTTTTGTTTTTGTTTTTTTGTTTGTTTGTTTTGCTGGCTTGGAACTCACTCTGTAAACCTGGCTGGCCTCAAACTAAAGATCTTCCTGCTTCTGCCTCCCGAGTGCTAGGATTAAAGGTGTGTGCCACCACTACCCAGCCTTAATTAGTGTAGAATGATATTTCTGGTCACTAAGTTTTCACCTGCTTATTCTTCCATTACTATCTTTTAACCAGGGCTGGAGATGGCTCAGAGGTTAAGAGCACTGGCTGTTCTTCCAGAGGTCCTAAGTTCAATTCCCAGTAACCACATGGTGGCCCACAACCATCTGTAATGAGATATAGTGCCCTCTTCTAGCCTGCAGGTGTACATACAGAATCCTCTATGCATAATATATAAAAAATAAACTTTTTAAAAAATATTTTATCCTACAATTACTTTTTTCCAGGTTTGAGTATTAATTAATGAGGCTTACTTTATAAAGTTTTTTCAAGGAACTATTTTCAAAGGAGAATACGACAGCAAATAAAAGCTTCATATAAAAAGGACAACAAACCTAATTCCAGACCATCTCCTACCCCAGGAGCCCACCCCATCCCTCTCACCAGCCCCTTGCTCACACTTCAGTTCGGAGCGCAGCAATGCTATGCCAACAAAGGGCACCGCGCTTGAGCCAACAGAAAGCCATCTTTCATTCCTCTAAGTTACAAAAATTCGACTGCCAATGCTGAATTTTTAGACGAGCACTTACAGAAATAAATTGGCTTAGTTTAAATATAATGAAAAGATTCTAAAAACTAAAACCTTAAAATTAAAGCCAAAGAACTACCAACACACAAACCAAAGCAACAGGAATTCTATCATTTAAAATACTTACTCGTTTTATTCTTTTACAAGGGCATCTAAGTTTTACCTTCTGGTTACAATTAAAGGGGCATTCACCAGGATGACACATCTCTTTGCATCTATGGCCACAAGGAAGCTAAAGTTTAAAAAAAAAAAAAGGCAACTGGTCATTTACGTTTTGGTCATACTCTACTTTTCCTTTTTCCCTAACGGCTATTTTAAGAGTGTCACGCATAGTGCCAAATAACCCTGAATAATGAATGGACTGATCCTTAAAATTTTTTTAGATAGATTATTATAATTATTTATACAAATTATTTTTTATTGAGCCCTACATTTTTCTCTGCTCCCCTCCCTGTACACAAATTATTTTTATTAGAAAATTTTAATGTTCTCAATCTCCACTTCAAGTGTAAATGTCACTGTCACCCTATAGCCAGGTGACTAAGCCAATGAAGGTAAGCAAGCTTAAGTGCTGTGTGCCTTAAAGCACGTCCCTTCTCCAAGGAGCCCTGGGGCAACAATGGAAGCCGCGAGTGACAGAGGTCAGGCGTAGGCTAACGTGGACTGCTGAGTGTACAGAGAGCCCAGGAGTACTGCCACTTCCTTATACTGTTGAAACATGAGGAAGGGGGATTCTTATCATTGTCACAACTGCTCAACCTTTCAGTCTGTTTACCCTTAACACACCTAAATACGTATAATTTAGGTCGTCAAGACAACTCAGCAAGTGCCATGGTGTTTAGTTATCTTTAATTATTTGCTATCTCTCTATCCTGAATGTCTTCACGTGAAACATTCTCTTCTACTCAAATCTTGCACTTCAGTTTGAACTCCATGACTCTCAAGGGCAGAGGAAATAAAGGAATACAAAACCACTGAAGGAGCCATGACTCCAGTGTGGCACTCACTCTTCACTGATCTACTCCAATGCACTGGAGGTTGATGAAGGGTGGACAGCACTGGTCCTATGTCACGCCTTCCTGATACTAAGTCTTCACACTTTCCAGAACGCCACTGCTAGCATGCAGGTCTTTTTCGCTGGCTGGGTCTTCTGAACCCTAATTATACATGTCTTCCTCAAATCCATCATTTGACTTTGCCATCTCATCTAACAGTCCACGATGCTCTTGCCTGCCCCACCAACCCATAACTCATGAACTAGGGACCTACCCAGTTCCCTATTTCTTTTACAATTATTTATATAAATTACTTTATTAGAAATTTTTAATGTTCTTAGTCTACACTTCAAGAACTGATATCATAGTCTGGTTACATATGCTATTCCAGTTTCCTGCCTTATGTCTGTAGACATAAGACAAGTGTCTAGACCCAAGGTGAAGCAGTCAAGGAGACAAGGCAGGATTGATGTCTCACTGTAGAGACAGACCAATTCCTTCACAGAACCTGACCATCTGTGAATGCCTGGCTATAAAGACATTTCCTTCAGACTCTGTACACCAACACCCAATGTCCTCCCTAAGATATGCCCCCAACCTCACTTTTTATAAGTTACTCAAAACTAGCTCTGTAGCTTGCAACTAGAAGTGAAAATTGTTCACTAGTACCAGCGGTGCTGGTATGTCCACCAAGCACCCAAAGGCAAAAAGGGATATGCAACAGTCCTGAAGAGATACTCACTCGCTGCTGATCAGGAGTAAAATTGTAAGACACACACACAAAAAGCAATTTTTAAAAAATTGATAATGTAAGTATTAGCAAAAATGGGTAATAATAGAAACTTTCACATAACAAAAGTATGAAAATGTGATAATTTTCCATAATTGGAAAATTCACTGTCAATAAACTGGTACATAAAATCATTTTAGAAATCAATTCAATATGATTTATTAAGGTTGAAATTAAACAAACGTTCTCTGTGGGCAAGGAATTGCACCACTTCTATGTGCCTATAGGAACCTACGCATACACAAAGCAGCATCTGTTCATAGCAGTGTTGTCTTAGTTAGGGTTTCTAGTGCTGCAACAAACACAATGACCAAAAAGCAAGTTGGGGAGGAAAGGATTTATTTGGCTTACATTTCCATACTGCAAATCCCAAAAGCATATGCTTTTAAAATACTAAGCAGCCGGGCGGTGGTGGTGCGCGCCTTTAATCCCAGCACTTGGGAGGCAGAGGCAGGCGGATCTCTGTGAGTTCGAGACAAGCCTGGTCTACAAGAGCTAGTTCCAGGACAAGCTCCAAAACCACAGAGAAACCCTGTCTCAAAAAAACCAAAAAAATAAAAATTAAAATTAAAAAAAAAAATACTAAGCAGTGTTTCTGTAGCTACACATACCTGCAGCAAGATCTATAAATATAAGGCAAGTGACATGGCTCAACAGATCAAACTGCTCAGACTTGCTGACCAAGCCTGACAATGAGTCTAAATTTCCAGAGCCTATGTACAGGTGGAGAAGACCAACACCACAGAGCTGTTTCTGTCTTCCACACATGTACCCTGGCACATAAGCACCCCCTGCCCAATAAAAATTTTACAGTGGTGGTAACATTTAAAATAGAGAAAAAAAATGCGTAAGAAATGCGTTCAGGATAAGACATGGACAGACTTTGGAGATACCAACAATGCTTTCTTTTTGAGGGTGGAATTATAAAATATTGATTTCCTAGCTGTATTAAATAATATATATGCTATGTACATATACATGACATTTCATTTTTTAAATATTATTTCAAAAACCTGTAAGTAAAAAAATCATACACCCAAATTAACCATACCCAAAGTCATGAACTTAATGGACTTATAAACAAAATTAGCATTCAAAACGGAAGCTGTGAGGCTTCACATTAAATTTTACACCTTCAGTGTTGAATATATTCTATGGGCTCATCCACGCCAAAACAAACAAAAATTTCAGGACAGAATTGGAACTAGAAAAACAATTAGCTGCATATTCTCCTCACTCAGAACCCATGTTCATCATCTACATTCACTCCTTCCATGTCCCTTCAGTGCTTCTTGTTCCCTTTTTACATCCTACTGGACCTACGGGATAGTTCCCTTTTTATATCCTACTGGACCTACGGGATAGTTCCCTTTTTATATCCTACTGGACCTACGTGATACTTCCCTTTTTAAAATTAAATATATACATGTACACATGCACCTTGTTTTGTTTTTATAATCTACTACTACCTGTGGCTCACAGTTTTAATCTGTATTTTGAATCCTATTTTAGACAGTAAGCACTGAGTCAATACTTTCTGAGGTAAAATGTATAAGCTAGTTTTAAAACTGTTCCCTAAAAACAAAAATAAAAGTCACTTCTTGTACTAAGCCCCTAAACCCCTGTGGTGGTTTGAAAGAAAATGGCCCCCAAAGGGAGTGACACTATTGGGAGGTATGGCCTTGCTGGAGGAAGTGTGTCACTGTGGAGGTGGGCTTTGAGGTCTCATATATGCTCAAGATACCACCCAGTGTCTCAGACTTCTTCCTGATGCCTGTGAGACAGAGGACTCTTGGCTATTTCTCCAGCACCATGTCTGCCTGCACACCGCATGTACCACCATGATGAACATGGACTGAACCTCTGAAGTATATAAGAGTCATCCCAACTGAACGCTTTCCTGTGTAAGAGTGATGGTGGTCACAGCAATAGAAACCCTAACTAAGACAGCCTACGTCTTTGGGCAGTGGTGGTGCAAACTTTTAATCCCAGCACCTGGGAGGCAGAGGTAGATGGATCTCTGTGACTTCGGGGCCAGCCTGGTCTAAAAGAGCTAGTTCCAGGACAGCTAGGGCTGTTACACAGAGAAACCCTGTCTCAAGAAACAAAACAACAAAGTTTCTAGTGGGCCCAGGGAGGAACTGAACTGAGGCAGTAAACAAGGAGAAAACCCAGAGGGAGCAATGTCCAAGAACATTAAACTTAAAAGACCAACTACAGCTTACCTCTTTGGGGCACTGGTTTTTGCAACAACTAAGGAGATTCTTTTCATTTATATCAGCTGTGGCTATTTTTCTAAAAATAGGAAAAATTTTTTATGACATTTAAACCAAAGTCCATTTTTTTGTACATTTTCTAAGCATTCATGATTTCAAGTATATCTATAAAAGCATCATAATTCATTTTTTCATAGAATATTTAAATTATGTCCATAACAATTATGCTAGGGTACCATGGGAGCTAAAGAGATGACTCGGCAGGTAGAGGCATGTGCTGCACAAGCCTGACGCTCTAGCTCAATCTGCAGATCCCACTTAAAGGGTGAGGAGAGAAAAGTTGTCCTCTGACCTCCACACGTACCACAGCATGCAAAGGTGTGCACATGCAAAAGTGTGTGTGTGTACGTGTGTGGTGTGTGTGTACGTGTGTGGTGTGTGTGTGCGTGTGTGTGTGAGAGAGGGCGCGCATACACACACAAATAGTGATAAAATTCTGAAAGAAAAATACTCAAGAACAGGAAAATTAGATGGGTTTCTAAAATGTATATGCAACTACTTTGAAAAACTATTACAAAAATAAACTTGAAAAATATATCCAGCAAGTGATTTCAAAGCAAAGTAAGCAGGTCAAAATTAACCATGAGCTGTCATTGTACCAAAAAGTTGGAAAATGCTGACAAGCAGATGGGAACATGTCTGAGAGAGTCGGAAGCTAGCTGGAAGGCACTCTCACGAGCCTGATTTTTCAGAAGTCTAAAGTAAAAGTGGCAACCACACATGGTAAATTATGTTAGATCTATCAAGATGACAATGGCAATTTTCCCCCCTCTACATAATATACATAGTTTTAGGTAATAAAAAAAGACAAAGCAAATACTACTATGATAAATGCTATAAATTTAATAATAAAGACCTACCTTTTTAAAATATAAGTCAAAAAATATACCTAAGTAGCTATCAACTAGGCAAATTTCTATCCAAAACATTTCTAGGTTTACACCATCATTTATATGTTCTTCCATAAGAGGGCTCTAAACTTCTGAAAGCAGTGATGCATAGTTTTTCCGAGCCCAATCTTCTACAAACCCCCAGAGAGAATGAAGCAAAGTTTGGCTGGCTGATATGAGAGCAAGGCACTGGAGGTGAGGCTGCAGCTCCTCCGTTCAGTCCCCAGAGTCTCAGCAACACCATGCTTGCTAAGTATTCTACAAGATTCTTCCAGAGACGTCAGTGATAATCATCGCCAAACGAGCGTATTCTGGCTACTTACCTACATTCCACATAGAGGCTTGTGATCTTGCAGTGACATTTTAATCTGAGCATCTGAACACAGGGAGGGCATTTTCCAGGGTGACAAGGCAAAACACATGGGTGAGGACAACCCAGAGGCCGTGGCTTAGAGCATCCTTCTTCACACTGAAGGCATTCTGGGCCAGCCTAAAAATAACAAAGAAATAAATCACCAAAATATCTAATATTTCCACATATTAAGGTTACAAATGGTAGATGACCCCTCTAAAACGAAGTACTTCAGTCTCAGAAGTACAAATAATAGGGCTTGAGAGATTGCTCAGCAGCACAGGGCTTGCAGAATAATCCCAGCACTCATGTAAAAGCCAGGTATGGAGGCGTGTATCTCTATCAACCACACTGCAGAGGCAGGGACAGGAGGAGCCCTGGGTCCTGCTAATCAGTTGCTCTAGCCAACTGGCAAGTTCCAGGTTCAGCGAGGATACCCTGTCTCAAAAAATGTGACCAGGCGGTGGTGGAGCACGCCTTTAATTCCAGCACTTGGGAAGCAGAGGTAGACAGATCTCTGTGAGTTCGAGGCCAGCCTGGTCTACAACAGCTAGGTTCAGGACAGGGAGGGAGGGAAGGAGGGAGGAAGGAAAAAAAAAAGGTAGGTAACATATTTGGGGTATCAAGATTACAGTCATTATTCATGTTTCCATCCTAAGAATGCTACCTTATTTTTGACAGCAGAGTCATCAACTTCTGTCACTTTGTGGCATTCTTTCATACATGTATGATTTTGACAGTGCAACATTCTTCCACAAAGTCTCTTGCAAGAATAGGGTCCTACAGCATGGCATGGTAGAGGACTCACCTTAAAAATAAAAATAAGAAATAGCCAACTAGCACAACACACATGTCTACACCAAACTTTCTGGTCTTGCATTTCCAAAGAGACTGATCTGAGATCAATTTTCACAGTGGTCTAACATTTTTCCACTAATAATATTTATATCAAAACTAAGCACATATCAAGACATTCCTCTAAGTACCTATTAATGAGAGGAAAATTGAACACACAGAGGCTAATTGCCACATAAGGCAGAGTATACAGTTTAACTGACTATCCTGGGCAGTCTGTACAAGCCCGAGACAGTAAATTACTTCTAACAACTCCAGGGCAAAGTGATAAAGACTACAAACTAAACTTAAAGATTATAACTCACCTCATGCTTCCCCAGACATTCCCTGTAAGAAAAAAATAAAATGAAAACATTTGAGATTCTTTTTTGCTTTTGGGGTTTTTGTTTGTCTTTTGGGTTTTTGTTTTTTGTTTGTTTGTTTGTTCTTGGTTTTGTTTTTCAAGAAAGGTTTCTCTGTGAAACAGAGTCCTAGCTGTCCTGGAACTCATTCTGTAGACCAGGCTGGCTTTGAACTCACTGAGCTCTGTCTACCTCGGCCTCCCAAGTGCTGATGAATTAAAGGCGTGCACCACCACCGCCTGGCTATTTATAGATTCTTTAAGAAGGGTGTCTGAGGGCTGGAGAGCTGGCTCAGCGGTTAAGAGCACTGACTGTTCTTCCAGAGGTCCTGAGTTCAATTCCCAGCAACCACATGGTGGCTCAAAACCATCTGTAGCCGGGCGATGGTGGCGCACGCCTTTAATCCCAGCACTCGGATCTCTATGAGTTCGAGACCAGCCTGGTCTACAGAGCTAGTTCCAGGACAGGCTCCAAAACCACAGAGAAACCCTGTCTCGAAAAACCAAAAAAAAAAAAAAGAAAAAGAAAAAAGAAAACCATCTGTAATGAGATCTGGCGCCCTCTTCTGGCCTGCAGGCATACAGGGAGGCAGACTGTTGTATACATAATAAATAAAATCATTTAAAAAAAAAAAGAAGGGTGTCTGAAACAAATATGCTTACTACACTAGCTTTTATTAAGTTATAAACAAACAAACAACTTGGAAATAAGCAATTACAGTAGCAGTAGAGTGTAAAGTTGATTTACCCCGGCTAATTCTTTGCAAAAGACTAGCAGTGAGCAACTGGGACATGAAACTTATTTTCACTGGCACAAACAGAAATAAAATAAATATAACTGTACAACTGAAAAACACAAACAAAAAAAACCTACACAATGCTGAGGAGAAAACTTAAGGGTTTAAATAAAGATTCCATGCTTAAAAACAGGAACGGTATTATATTAGGGTAAATTTTTTTTCTCAACTTCATCTATATTCAAAACAATTCCAAGACCTCATCCAAACTCAATCGTGGTAGTACACCACTGTAACTCCAGTATTCAGACTTAAAGAGTATAAGGAGTTTAAGGCCAGTACGAACTCTACAGTGAGTTCCTACAAAGCAAGGTCAAGGCCAGTCTGTGCTACAAGGTACTCTGGCTCAAAAAACCAAAACAAAGGGGGCTGGAGAGATGGCTCAGAGGTTAAAAGCATTGCCTGCTCTTCCAAAGGTCCTGAGTTCAATTCCCAGCAACCACAAGGTGGCTCACAACCATCTGTAATGGGGTCTGGCCTTCAGGCATACACACAGACAGAATATTATATACATAATAATTTTTTTAAAGAATCAAAGTAACAAAATCCTAATATCTAATCTAAAGTCCCCATGAAAAAAATCAGCAGACATGAAACAGCCAACACAACCTTGATGAAGAGCAAAGCTAAAGAGTTAACATCCACTGACAGGTACAAGACTTACTACAAAGGTAGATTGTTCAGACTATGTGGTAGTGATGAAAGAACAGATAAATTAGTGAACTAAAACAAAGAGTCCAGAATTAGGTCTATACAAATAAAATCAGCTGATCTATGACAAAGGAAAGGCAAATTACAGGAGGAATATTCAACAAGTGGTAATGTTGAAACAAATTTATATCCACTTTAAGACAGAGAGACATTACACCTTTGACAACCAACTCAAAATGGATTGCAGACCTAAATACAAAACACAGGATAAGATCTAAATAATCTTGAGTTTCATATTTCTTTTTAGACACAATGCCAAGAGCACGATCCATAAAAGGAAACAGGTGAGTTCTAATTTACTAAACTAAAAATGTCTGTTCAGCAAAGAACCGACAGAAAGGAGACAGATGAGTAAACTACATTTGGAAAACATATCTGGTAAGCAATACAAAGAACTCTTGTGCTTAACAACAGACAGAAAGCAAAACCCAATCAGAAAATGGGCAAAAGACTGAACAAAGATAAATCTTATCGAAATGACCAACAGATGCTAAACAGACATGTGAAAAGTTGCCTGGCATCAGGTCATTAGGAAGCTGTAAATTAACCGACAGTACCTCCATGCATCTACAAAATGGCTAAAATTTTGGCAGTGCACTATGCGAATGAGATGCAGGGCAGGAAGTCCACCACTAATGCTGATGAGAACGCAAACTGGTGTGCCACGTTGGTAGCTAATCTGAGAACTTTTTAGATAGCTAAACATCAACTCACCATACTATCCAGCGGTTACACTCCTAAGTTTTAATTCAAATGAGTTAAAAGTTATACTTACACAGATATTTGCACATAAACATCTATAGCAGTTTTATTTTTTATTAAAAACAACCAAAATGTCCTTCCATAGGTAAATGGGTGAGATCACCCATGCATGTGTGGCCAACATAAACTGGAGTTAGTAAGAAAAAAAGATGCACAAAGCTGAGAGTGGGTGGGACAGTGGGGATGGATCTGGTAGGAGCTGGAAACTACTGTGCATAACATTCTCAAAGAATAAAATATTGTATTAAAAAAGACAAGTATAGGATGTCCAGGAAGTGCAATAATGTTATCCAGTGATTAAAAAGAAGCAAGGTATCAAAGCATGAAAAAAATAATGTGTAACCTAAATGTATAAGCTAAGCGAAAAAGAGGCCAGTATGAAATGGATTCGGACTCCCAACTACTGTGTATGATGCTCTGGAACAGACAAAAACAAGCACAGAAAGCCCAGGATGAGAAGCTTCAATTCTAACCAACATTTGAAGAATTCACACTAATCCTTAAAGAGAAGTATTTCCCAACTTTTTCAGAGAATCTAGTACTTCCACAATTATAAAACCGGGGGGGGGGGGAGAGACACCATAAGAATACAGGTAATATTCAATACTAATACTGCAAAATTAATGTAGTTTTTTTTTTACTTTTTTCTTTTTCTTTTTTAAAAAATGAATAGGACTTCACTTTGTCAACCTCTCACTGGAACTCAACTCACTCACTAGATAGCCCAGGCTGGCCTTAAACTTATAATAATCTTCCTGCCTTAGACTCTTGAATGCTCGGAATACAGGCATATTTACCACTTAGGGTTTTTTAAGTTTTAAAAAAATTTTATTCAATTATTATGTGTGTGGGTATTTTGCAAAGATATACATGTGTACCATGTGTGTGTCCCTGGTGACCAGAGAGACCAGAAGAAGGCATTAGATTCCTTAAAAGTAAAGTTAGAGACAGTTGTTGTAAGCAGCTACGTGGGTCCTGGGAACCAAGTCTGGATCCTCTGAAAGAGCAGAACTGCTCTTAATCACTGAGCTATCTCTCCAACCTGTTCAAAAACTTAACATATGACTAAACTGTTGATCTGGAACCTTAGTTGTTGTTAATAATATCTGTTATGCCTCAGAACTGTTTCCTTTTCTTCTTTAAACCACAGCCTCTGCTTAAAGTATGAAACATTAAAGGATTCTCCATTCTTCCAGGTACAGTTTCTTAAAACTCAATCTCTACCATTCCCTGATCCATCCAGGAAACTGCTTGGATTTCCAATGCTTCCTTCACATACTCGCCTTTGAGTTTACCATTTTCAGAAACATTGCATTTTAGCATGAGAATCACCAGGCTAAGTAACAAATAATGCGTCTCTTGGAAATGTTTTCCTAATTGTCGGTACCTGTTGCTACAAAGGAAACTAAGGATAGTGCACTCAGGCGCAAGGAAAACACAAAGAGAGACATGCATAGGAAGCTTAGCATCATAAGCAACCAAAAACAAGAAAGAATGAACTAGAACAAGGAGACTATAGTATACAGGTCAGGCATGAAATATAAAACTTAAAAAGTGAAGGTGAAGTTCATACTATGTCAGAAACATTTTTTTTAAAGCTTTAAACTCTGGTTCTTACACAGGAATAGGAACTTGACACGGAGGACAAGGCAATGCAGTCTGAATAAACGCTGGCTCGGCTGGTTGTTCCCACGGGCCCATAGGCTGATGCTAGGAGTAAAACGCAATACACTGTTCAAGTCAGAAGGGTGATCCCATGCAGCCTTCCAAAGAAACTAGGGAAATAGTTCTTGTGGATCTTTTGCTCACACAGGCTGAACTAGATCCAACTACTCAACAAATGCTTGCTGAAACATTCTATTCCATCTGCATTGTGAAGATTATTTCTCTCTACATACACCCAATATTAAAAATTAAGGCAGATATCAATTTAAAAGCTAAAACTGAGGCAGCATAGTCTCCTTAACCTCTTGTGAGCCAAAAGCAAAATGAGAAACATTTAAACTCCAGTACCCACCATAGTCTCCTATGTTCCTCATCACCTAGAACTTTACATATAACCAGGGTTCTAAATAAAGTAAATTAATAATTATCTATATCAGGGGTGGAGAGATGGTTCAGAGATTAAGAGCATTGACTGCTCTTCCGAATATCCTGAGTTCATTTCCCAGCAACCACACGGTGGCTCACAACCATCTGTAATGAGATCGATGCCCGCTTCTAACATTGCATACATAATAAATAAATATATCTTTAAAAATAAATAAATACATAAACAAGTAAGTATATCCCTAGCCATGTTTGAAGGAAAACTGGTAAATTAATCTAAATATCATAATTACCATACTATATTTACAAATATTTATTAGTCACATCCTCCCATCTTCCTCCTAGTACTAGAGAATGAACCCAGGACCTTGGAGATACTGGGAAGGTCTCCACCATTGAACAATACACCAGCCTTTCCAAGTTTTTTAAGACAAAAGACCAAGTCTTGTCTTCTTCACCCCCAGATCTGAGTAGAATGCTTAAAGCTCTAAAGACACCCTTATGGTTGCTTGTTAAATAATCACTGAAGAAAACACAGCCCACAGGCAAGCAGGAACTCTTCACCACTGTTCTTACCTTGCCAGTCTGCCTCACTAATGCTTGATCATGACATGAAGAAGGACACAAGTGCCCACATTTCTCTAACACTTTTTGGCAAGGTTGATGACATGGTGGACATGAGCCAAAGTGACAGCGATGTTTTTCTTGACTTGTATGATGACATGTTGGTGGTCGACTAAATCAGAAAGTTTTTAAGTTATTTTTGACAACTGAACAATACATCTGAAGTGCAATTATTTATATAACTTCCAAAATCATAGAAAAGTCTATGCTATGAATGTTGCTTGAAAACACTAACACAAAATAAAATTAGAATACTACCAAAAGTCAGTAGAATTTAAAGGTGAATGCATCAGATGTCAGGGTGTAGAGAGTTTAACCAACCTGCACAGTTCTTTGCACTTGGGTGGCCTTGTGGTTCGCTCTCGGCCACAGGGCACTGTCACCTTGGCCTTACCACAGCTGCACCTCACTTCTACAGTTTCTGGGCATGGATAGCAACTGCCTGAGGAAAAAGATCCAATACTTTAAAAGACACTGACAGACTTACCAAAATGCACATCAAGAGTTTATCAATAAACTTAATGCATTTGTACAATGCACAATGAGATAGCCTGCCATTAGAAAGTAGCAGTTTGGCCAGGCAGTGGTGACACACAACTTTAATCCCAGCATTAGGGAAGCAGAGGCAGGCGGATCTCTGAGTTCGAGGCCAGCCTACTCTACAAGAGCTAGTTCCAGGACAGGCTCCAAAGCTACAAAAAAACCCTGTCTCGGGGGAAAAAAAAGAAAAAAGAAAAGCAGTGGTAATATGAACTATTCTTAGCACATTAAACAAAATAAGCTATATACAAAGGCTGTGTGCTTCAGTGTTTGATTCCACACATACAGAGGAAATAGAAAAAACTGACATCCACTGCTCAAAAGCAGGAGAGTAGTTCAGGACAGCAGCTTTGAGAAGCACTGGGAGAGCTCTGTTTAACGGTCTGGATCCAGTACATGATCACATTCCCAAGCTTCACAGCACTACACACTTAGGATCTTATATCTTTCCTTACATACACCAGTACCTCAGTACCTTTACAAACATCCTTGCTTCTCAAAGTGCTGTTCTAAATAACAAATTTAACATGATACTTCTTCAAAACTGTAACAAGCAAACAATAATCTTGTGGCCTACTTTCATAAATACATCTATTCAAAGGATAAATTCCCTCAAAAAGGGCGATTTTTTTCTCATGACCAGTGGTTGGCTATTAATGAGTGAGTGCTGGGAGGCCCTGCTGGTCAGAGGCTGCAGTCTATCATGGCCTAACAGCTCTCTCTGAAGAAGACAGAATGAAATAATGACTCTACATATCAAACTGAGTTAAACTGATGTTCAGAGTGATACAACCATCTTCTAAATAATCATTTTAAGTGCCTGGAAGATTCTTTGGGAGCTAATAAGCACTGTCACAACAACAAATGTCACAAAAAAATACAAAGCATAAAGCTGATCAAATCTCTAGCCCGAACATTTTATAGAAAATTGCAAAGGATAAAGAAACATATTAAAATATATTAGAGAGGCAATCTACAAAATCTAGACTGGGAAACCAAAGAGCTACCTAATTTCTTCAAATAAATCATAAGCCATTTAAAAAAAAATAAGGGAAATGACACATTTAAAGCCCATCATTCGATGGCCATAAGACATTCTTACTTGCTGTGAGTTACAAATCAACTGTTAAAAGGAAGAATTTCAAAATCAAATATGTCAGGGATAAAAAATTTTATATTTCGGTTAAGATTTCATTTCTTATGTGGGGGTCCACAGATGTGGGTCTGTTCTGCCTTGACTAAATGTCAGAGAGTTTGTGCCTGCTCTTGCTCTTTCAAAGTTACTGACAAGAAGTCTAACTTAAGGTATGGCTACAAACAAGATATCCTGACCTAGGGTGTGGTTACTTGGTGTTTTGGATATTAAGATGACTCATAGATATGGGTCCTCTCCACCTTGACCAAAGGTCAGAGAATTCAAGCCTATTCCTGCTCCTTCATTTTAGGACAGGAGGTTTGAACCAGGGAGAGTCTGCCATCAGGATAGTTGGTCTAAGGCATATTTGCTGTGTATCTTGCCCTAAACATCAGAATGCTTAACTCAGGAAATAGTGGCTCGATATCTCAAGTACTGAAGCACATAACTGCTCTAGTTGTCCTTTGTGTCGTGTTAAAGCAGTCTTTGCTTTCTTCCCCCTTTTTGGACTGTTGTATATAAGCATATAAAATAAACGTGGGCGTATTCAGTATACACTAGATAACCTATGTCAGTGTATTTCTTTCATATGATCTCTGTTCCTCCTAATTTTTCTAATCTTTACCAAAAATTAAAAGCCATGCTATTTGTATCAAAGTATAAAGGGTGTATTTTACAAAAAATAATTTTAAATAAACCACTTAAAATGGTTGTATTTTATTTTAATGTCAAATACAACAATTGTAAATAGATAAAATTTACACATTAATAAAAACTTTCAGGGTCTCAAAAAGTATAAGGGATCCTGAGACTAAAATCTCCACTAGCATAGATAGGATAACAGGATAACCCTTGTTACATCTAAAGTCCACATAAGTATATAAAATTCAGAGTACAACCAAATCAATGAATACCTTTTGAAAAAAAACGAGATTAAGAAAAGCAAAAACGGCCGGGCAATGGTGGCGCAAGCCTTTAATCCCAGCACTCGGGAGGCAGAGGCAGGCGGATCTCTGTGAGTTCGAGACCAGCCTGGTCTACAGAGCTAGTTCCAGGACAAAACCACAGAGAAACCCTGTCTCGAAAAACCAAAAAAAAAAAAAAAAAAGCAAAAACAATACAATTTACCATCAGTCTTGAGTTTGAATTTTGCCATACCTCTCCCTAGGCATTTCCCTAAGACACTTAATTTTAACTACCTTGTTCAAAACTAGTAGTATAGAGACTATATTACCTTCTCCTGAGTGTTAGAAAGCCCAAATAAGGAAATGAACTGGAAGTTCTCTACTAACGCTAAAGAACTAAGAAAACACAAACATAAAATAACATCTACTGTGATATTTTACCTCTGTGGCAGACAGACGGACACTTGTGGTTTCTACATCCTAACATCCGTCCACAATTTTGATCACAAGGTAGACAGTTTCCAGGGCAACACTAGAGAGAAAACAATATACAAAGAGCTTTTTGAAACCCCACACACTGTACATTAGTCCTAGTCATTTACTCAATCTTTAGAAAGCAAAGTTTCTTTTTATATTCTAAGGATAAAATTATTCAAGAGTGTCAACATAATTCTAGTAAAAAATAATACAACACAAAGCTAAACTTCCTTGCCTCTTAGTTATTCTATGACATATTTCCATTGCAAAATTTCACTTACTTTTCTATTCAGAAAATTATATTAACCCAAGAATTTGATCAAATCCAGTCCAATTTTCAAACCATGAGTCTGGCTAATTAAATTAAAATAAAATTGGCTGAATATGTAGGCTGTCAATTATTGTCAAAGCACAGGGTGAGAACTAAGAAAAACAAAGGTGTATGCAGGTGGCCTTCAGAGGAGCAGCGGGCAGCAACTGACTTCAGGGTGCCAGTTCACCAGGAGCCAAACTCCCTCTGGGTCAATCTAGGATAGGCCAGGCCCACAACCATAGACCCCAACTGTATTTGCTTCCGCTGTGCCTTTTATTTGTTGCTGTTATCCTTCTCCACTATCTGGCATAATGTGAACGGGTGCGGGGAGATCCCCACTGCCTGTAATGCAGTGTGTTTATCTCATGGAGACATTCCATTCTACTGGGCATTTTTATTATCAAGATGACTGCAACCTAAGATATAGTTCTGATGATAAAAAATAAAACAAGGGGGTCGGGCGGTGGTGGCGCACGCCTTTAATCCCAGCACTCGGGAGGCAGAGGCAGGCGGATCTCTGTGAGTTCGAGACCAGCCTGGTCTACAGAGCTAGTTCCAGGACAGGCTCCAAAGCCACAGAGAAACCCTGTCTCGAAAAACCAAAAAAAATACAAAAATAAATAAAACAAGGAAGAGTCACACGGCTAGAACACATGAATTTCTATTGAAGAGCTGTATAGACTATGGCCGATTCTTTTTCATATATAAAGTCTAGATTTGTGATTCCTTTAAGACTTCTTATGAGATTATCACCTCAAGATAAGTAAAAAAGTAACTGGCCCGTTCTTTGTAACTGCAAAGCACAGCTGGCCAGTAAGAGACTTGACTGAGAAGAATACCTTGCTTGCCCACACAGTTAATCTACAACAAGTTGCTTGGGTATGAATGTACATGAATTCTTAGGATAATGTTTTTTGCCTGTAATAAGCAAAATATTTAATCATGTAAGGGATAAGGAAAACATGCTGTTTTTACCTGTACTCATTATAATCATTCACTTGAAAAATTGAATGTAACTGCACAATAATTTTTATATTGCCTGAAAGATTTTTGTTGGAGTATATAAGCTGTAGAAAAATAGCATACAGTACGAAGAACACATAATAGAACATAAAGAAGGAAGCCATCGAGAGAGAGTGAGTGTTGTTTTGCCTAATCCCCTCAGATAAAAAAGTTATATTATGTGCTGACTCCGTGGATTCCCTCTGAGCCCTGTGCTGCTGGAGGCTGGCCCCCTGGCAGTAATAATCTGTATATACACAAAAAGTGAAAAGTAATGATATATGATGGCAAAAGACTTTTTATTCTCTCAAACATTTCTTAAAAAAAAATAATAATAATACTGAAGCTGGAGAGATGGCTCAGCAGTTAAGAGCACTTGCTGCTCCTCCAGGGGACCTCAGCTTGGCTCCTAGCACCCATGTCGGGTGACTCAAATTTCATGTAACTCTAGCTCCAAGGGATGTAATGCTCTCTTCGGGCATCTGAAGCTACCTGCACTCACATGGCAGACAGAAACAAATGCACATAGTTAAGTCTTCAAAACTGTAACTATTTAAAACAATAATAAAAGTCATATAGTTGGGGTTTCTGAACACAGATATAAAACATAGAAATCACTGAGAAACAGGTCAAAGAGAAGCCAAATAAGGAGAAAGGAACAAATGGATAAACAGAAAAATCACTAGCAAGATTAACAGGGTAAGCATGGTGGTGCAGGCCTTAATCCCAGCACTCGGGAGGCAAAGGCAGGCAGAGCTCTGTCTACATGGTGAGTTCCAGGAATAGCCAGAGCTATATATTGAGACCCTGTCTCAAAACAAAGATAGTTAACAGACTAAAATAATCACATTAAATCTAAGTAATGGGTAGCCAAATTAAATGACAAACACTGCCACCATGGATTAAATGAAGTCTAAATGCTCTCCGTAAGGAATTCACGTTAAAGACATGAATAGGTTTAAAGTCTAACAAAATGAGAAAAGACATGCATTAACAGTAAACAAAAAAAGCTGAAATTATTCACATTTCACTGACTTTAAGAACCAGGAACCTTACCAAGGAACAAAGTATACTTTATAAGGAAAGAAAAAATACAAAAAGCTACAACTCTACAGACCCAACAAAATACTAGAATTAGATTCACTCCAAGCCAGGCCTCCATCTAATTTCTATTACCATCTGTGGTGGTTTGAATGCCATTGGCCCCAGAAACTCACAGGGAGTGGTACTATTAGGGAGTGGAACTTTGCTGGAGGATATATGGCTTTGCTGGAGGAAGGGTGTCACTGTGGGGGTGGGCTTTGGGGTTTCCTATGCTCAGGATACTACGCAGTGTTTCAGACAGTTTCCTGTCTCCTGCTCCTTCTCCAGCACCTGTGTACGTCCTTGCTTCCTGATATGATGACAGTGAACTAAACCTCTGAACTATAAGCGAGCCACCCCAATGAAATGGTAAGTATTGCTGTGGTGATGGTGTCTCTTCAAAGCCATAAATACCCTAACATACCACCTAACCTTTGTTAGGCATCAACCACCAAATACTATCACTCTAAAACTGCTAATGATGTCTTCAATCAGAAAACAAAACTGCCCGAAACCCAAGCTCAGAGTTAGTGTGTGAGTCAGAGACTACATACAGTCTTTGGTGTTTTGTTTTGTTTTGTGACAAAGCCATGCTATATGAGCTCAGGTTGTTCTCAGTATCTTTCTGCTTCAGACTCTTGAGTGATGGACCCATCTGTGTCACCACATTTGAAAACTGGCATGATTTCCCACTAATAAAAACTGTTAATCTAAAATATTTACTATTATTTGATATAGAAAACAAAGAATACGCCTGAATACTTGAAACAAAACAGTTTATCACATACTCAAAAGGGAAATTTCAACTCTTAAATCAGGTTAGCAAGTTTATCACACATACCTTTCTCCTACACTGGTGCTTCTGACAGTCCCGCATTTTAACACACTTAGTTTCACAAAGGTAAGGTTTGTGGCATGGCATTCTCTTTGTATGCTTTCCACAGCGGCATTGCTTTTCCACTTCCTAGGCCAAGCACCAAGAAACATCGTTAAACTGACTTAATGTTTTGCACCACACAGCAATTTTGCTGAACGGATAAAAATCTTAGTAACAAATTTATATTAAAAACTAACTAGGGGCTGGAGAGGTGGCTCAGAGGTTAAGATCACTGGCTACTCTTCCAGTCATCCTGAGTTCAATTCCCAGCAACCACAGGATGGCTCACAACCACTTGAATGAGGTCTGGTGCCCTCTTCTGGAGTGCAAGCATACATGCAAGCAGAACATTGTATATATAATAAATAAGTCTTTTTTTAAAAAAACTAAACCAAAATGGTCTTCTAAAACACTTATTTTACTTTATTCCAAATGAAACCTCATATTTGGATTAATTATAAAATTTAGTAGAAATCTGGTATCAAACAGTAAAACTAACAAACAAATTACAGGGCTGGAGAGATAGCTCTGTGGTTAAGAGCTTTGCCTGCTCTTCCAAAGGTCCTGAGTTCAATTCCCAGCAACCACATGGTGGCTCACAACCATCTGTAATGAGATTTGATGCCCTCTTCTGGCCTGAAGGGATATATGCAGGCAGTACACCATATACATAATAAATTAAATCAAAATAAAGTACAATGCTTTAAAAACAAAACAAAACAAATTACAGGATCATTTACAGGTGGTTCCAACCATACCATCTCCATCTCATCTCGGTACGAGACAAGTGGAGTGTTTAGTATCCCAGTTGGTTAATGGAGTAGTATGGTTGAAATCAAACAATGTACATATTTAAGTTTACAGTGTCAAATCTAGATATGACTGTTCCCATTGCAACTAGGCTGAATTCAACAGAGCTCTAACTTCTGGTGGCAAACAGCCGCACACT
Source organism: Neodon shergylaensis (assembly GCA_025134845.1). NCBI lineage: Eukaryota > Metazoa > Chordata > Mammalia > Rodentia > Cricetidae > Neodon > Neodon shergylaensis. The sequence continues at coordinate 28,293,427 of JABTXL010006079.1, forward strand.
GAACTCTGCAAATGAGAACATTATAACTTGTACCAAGGAAAAAAATAGAGAGTAATGTTCAGATTTGATTTCCTGATCACTACTATAAATATTGGATAACACAGACAATGACACAGATGTGTATAAAGTAATAAAAAAAAACACAACAACAGTTTCTTCTGACATTTTTTGATGCAAAGCTCCTGAAAGAGAGTGTATCGGACACAACTAACTTGTCTGCAGGTTTCACATGGCCCTCGGTGGCAACGCTGTGAACACCTATGGATCCCACACTCAAGCACTTTGTCACAGCTGTCTCCACAAGTTGGGACATCTTCTGTACAAGGCAAAGAAAACTCTGAAAGCAGACAAAATGTCAACATTAAACAAGATACATCATTAGTGAGTCATTAACAAAGGCCCCTGTTCTTTAGTTCCTGAAGAATGACAGCCCTTTTTGAACTATAAAAACTTTATAACAACATAAAATTAGAAAAAAATTAACTTTAATAAAAATAATTCCTAATGTTTCTGCAAGACTAAACCTAAATTCACAATTCTCCTGCCTATTGCTCCCACTGCCAACACTGGCAAGCTTATCTTTCTTCTTTTTTTTACTCTCTTTTTTTTTTTTTGAGAAACAGTTTATTATGTAGGCCTTGCTGTCCTAGAACTCATAGAGATCCACCTGCCTCTGCCTCTCACATGCTGGGATTAAAGGTGTAAATCACCATACCTGGCAAGCTTGTTTCTTATGAAGAAATTTGATACACAAATTACTATAAAGAAGCATTTTTTTTAAGACAGGGTTTTGCTGTAGCTTTGGAGCCTGTCCTGGAACTAGCTCTCACAGACCAGGCTGGCCTTGAACTCATAGAAATTCGCCTGCCCCTGCCTTCCAAGTGCTGGGATTAAAGATGTGTGTCACCAGTGCCCAGCTTAAACAAGCATTTTTATGACTAAACTACTTCAGAAATTGTTAGCTAGAGAAATGAGTATGAGAATATAAAACTCTGAGGGATTTCTATAAATGCAAAATTTTCTTTTTAAATTTGTTCAGTCTCAAAGGATGGAAAAAAAAGACAAATTTTAAAACACCATAAAAACTCACCTTAACAATCACATTATGACAGGTAGTAAAAACAGTCTTACAAATAACTCAAGCAAGCTTACTCAACTACTATACTGCTCTAGAAACAAGGAAAAAGTAAGTTCTCAGAGGAAGCTAATACCCAGAGACAACAGTAGCACAGCGTCCTTCAGTACCAATGTACACCAAGAGATGGAATGTTACAACTCATGACCTCACGATGTTACGTCAAATTACTCAGAACTCCCAGGTGATATGAAGGCTGATGCCACGTATGGCTACTTTATGGCTATGGACAGAACTGGCACATAACATCTCACAGAGGACTGTCAGCACCCTAAACCCTCTACACCTAGCTAGCCGGCCCTTCTCCCTAACCCGAGTCTGTCACGGTTTTCCTTTCCAGAACATCACGTAGCTTGATTCCTATAGCAAACATCTTTTTCAAATTAGCTTGTTTGATTTAGTAATATAAATGAACATTTCTTCCCCATCTTCTCATAGTTCAATAGCTCATTTCCTTTGAAACAAGTCTTACTTGATTTCTGACATGGACAGGACCTCTTCCCGGAGCGAGGACACTCTCCACAAGCAGCAACATGACAAACTTGCTCACATGTATGATAACCACATGGCAGTGTCTTTCCACACACCTAAAATAAAAGCACTCATCAAGAGATTAAAACCACACAAAAAGGTAGTATAAAACATAACCCATTTGTACTCACAAACACCTTCATTATGCCCTCACATTATTATGCTTTATGTCTAATACAGGTGTGTCATATATGTGTAAACATTTACACACATGAATTCTCATTTCCTGTGTATCAGAGGGTATCATACAAATGTAGAAAGGACAGATGTATCCTCAGCTTTGTATGACCATCCACCAGACTTCTAACCAGTACTATACCTGTTCGAAGGCTAGAAAAAGCAACCCACAATAACAATTCCACTTTCCCAGTGGCATTACCTCAAGAGGAGAACGGTAGAACCTAATGCTCGGTAGAGAAAGGGAAGGGGCAAAACAATACACTGAATTAAGAATTCAGCAACTAACTTATTTTAAGGGGAAAAGAAGCAAACTTTTTCTCCAGTAGTAAGATACTCGACTGTAGAAGAGCTGCATGTGCTGCTCCTCCTCATCTTTTACCCCGCTAGGTGAACAAGCACTTGTGCTCCCCAGCCATCTGTCTATACTCTACCACTCTCAGAGGGCACCAACACTTACCTGATCACAATGCCACACTGGGCTCGCACAACTTCTTTCTGCTTCCTTTTTGCCACAAACACACCTCTGTCTACTAACTCTTGGACAAGGCTGACAGTCTCCTAAAATTACAATCATTCATTAGTACACAAATACTAAAGCAATGAAGACAGCTTTGACTCTGTTTAAAGTCAGAGTTTCCCACGCCCGCTCTTTTACCTGCATGACAAGGATTTTCACACTTATGATGCCCACAAAGCAGCTTGCGCCCACACGGCAGCTGGCAAGACCACTGCTTGGCACTGCACCTGCGAGGGACAGGTTTTGCTTTCTTACAGTGACAAGTAGTTGTGACCATCTTTGGACAAGGAGGGCAGGGACCTGGAATGCAGCAAAGGGGGTGAGGTAATTAAAAGTCACCAAAACATCTTAGATTTACATTTTCCTGAAATCTCTATCATTTTTTTCACTGCTACTTTTAAGGGCAATCCCTTTTCACAGCAAAATCGAAATTCAGCTTGGATAATTCTGTGTGCTTCAACATTAAGAAGAAATAACCAATCAAAAACAACTATACATACAATATGAAACTCACCTGGATGGCAGAGAAGTAAACATTTATGGCCACAAGGAGGTTTAAATTCCCTCTCACATACTTGGCCACACGAATGAGGTACAAGCCATGGATCTAAAGGTGGATCTTCTACTTTCCCACAGTAGCAATAATATCTACTAGGTGTTTCTGATCTTTTGTATTCAAATCTACATTTTGGACTACAAAAAAAAAATTGAAATATTAATCCCATCACTAAAAGCAACATAAGAGATAACAGTAACAAGACTATAATTTTGTTGGGCAAAAAAATAAATTCTTACTACAATCATTGCACGATACAATTTCCTGAAATATGGAACTATTTTATACTAATACTCTCCCAATACAAGAGCCAACAGTCAACGTGAGATGAAGCTACACATAAAACTTGGCAACAATTATTTTTTTCCATATTTATACTTCTAAAACCTGAGATAGCCACTTGTATTTAGTTGCTATTCATTAAACACAGACATCCAAAGTACAACGACAAAATTTCTACAAACTATATATCTGCTATATTCACCCAGATTTATGTAAGTCTCAGCTTCTTAAAGTTTGGTTATATACTCTATAAATAAACAAAATACATGATTAAAGAAAAATAAAAAAGCAATCATGTTATAAATAGGCTGAATATAGCAAGAAGAAATGTAACAAATAAGAATTAAGAGGGGAAAAAGCTCCAGGTAGAAGCCAGCCTAGTCTACAGAGCAAGTTCCATGACAGCCAAAGCTACACAGAGAAAACCTGTCTCGGAAAAGAAAAAAGGAAACTTGAATGCAAACAAATAGTTTCCTAATTTTCCTTTTTTTAAAGGCATATCTATTTCTTATTTTATGAAAAATTTGCATGCATGTATATAGGAATCAAATACATGCCTGGTGCCTACGAAGACCCAAAGAAGGTATCAGATGCCCTGAAATCTGTTGAAGACAGTTGTGAACCACCCTATGGGTGCTAGAAGCGAATCTGAGTCCTCTGCGAGAGCAGTAAATACTCTTAACCACTAGCCATTTCTCCAGCTCTGAGAATTTCCTAATGTTCAATTTCTAAAACAAAATACATATATTTCAAGCTCACTTAAGTCAAGGAAAGTTTAAATATAATTCTATATTCTCTGATAAAGCAGAGTGAGTTATACATCAAAGTAAATTTGGGTACAAGAATAACAAAAATTCACTTGGAGATCATCGTAGATGATTCCTAAAAGATCCTCTAAGTCTTGTGGAACAGTCAGTGTGCTGCACCAGACTATTTGTGCATCACCATTTAAATCTGTTCTGTATAAAAATCAATGTATTTTCACTGCCATGAGGACATGCTGTACTTCCAAATAAACGCCACGCTGATGTTCAGAATAACCAAAACACATTTGTTCTCCTAATTAAATTTCAAAAACAAGTTATGGAGAGATGATTCTGCTGCTCTGACAGAGGACCCGAGTTCAGTGCCCAAATCAGTTTCATGCGGCTCACAATAGCCTCTAACTCCAGCTCCAGAGAATCACAACACTGCTGACCTCTGCAGAGCATGTATGTGCACATATCCAGAGACAAACAATACACACACATGCACAATTAAACAGAATGATTTTTAAAGTAAAAACTGAAAACTAATGCTACACCTTATGTTTATAAATAAATGACATTTTGTTCAAAGAGTTAAAAGGAAAATGACTTTCTTACAGCTGCTATGTAAGGGATGTACATAGATGGTTAACAGGCACTGACTATATGTCACACTACCCGCCTGCGCTGACACAGACAACAGGAAGCTGTTGTCTTTAGCACCTTCTGTTTAACATGTGAATATGTCTGAGTGTTTCCCAAGGGTACAAAGCCTGTGTAAAACTTGGTTGGGAAAAATCCCGGCACGCTATAATAGTCCTTAATGGAGAATTTGCATTTGGTATTGTCCCTCTGGAAGTTACTATGTTTTGGGGATGTGGAAATCAACTTACTGAAAGTGTAAATAGGAGAAAATAAAAAAGTCCTAGGTGAAGGAAGAGCACTCAGTCTCTAAGAAGCTGAGACCTCTGCTGCTGCAAAGGCTAAAATCACCTGTCTATTCTTCCACAGACCCACAGGAACCCACACCCGTTCTACAACACACAGGAAAAACAGTCTAATGATTTGTTGATTACTGAAAGATACGAGCATACATAAAAATTACAAGGAGAAAATTAGCAAGGTCTCCTATCTTCACAAACCAGACAAGTAATGGAAAGCAAAACGGACTGAAACTTCCAGCAATACAACTTTGGATCTATAATGTTCATTTATTCCACAACTTAAAATCCAATGAACCAGAAAACAATTACCATGGCCAAGGATAATCTTTCTTTCCAAAATCCTCATCTGTCACAGATGACACAAGAAACTGGCTGTCTTTAGCCCATTTCTGAATACAGGGCATATGGAATATACAGAAACATCCAGAACAGCTCCAAACCTAAGACAAAGGTGTCAAAATGCATTATATATGATTTTTCTTTATTAATTATACAATACTTTAAAATGATCATCACACACTGATGTTCAAGACTTACCTAAAGACTAGAAAACAAAACAAACTCCTTCTAATATCACAGAAGACATGATCTTTACAAGTGTTATTTAGGAGTATAATATATGAAAGAAAAATATTAATCACCCAGATTCAATTAGCAAGAAAAAACAAAGGTAACAACCTAAATGTGTAATTTATATATGTGTGTGTATGTGCGTATATGCATACATACACACACACACACATATATTCAATACACATACTGGTGCTGACCGGTAACATCTTTTATAACATGATATAAACATTTTCCTTGCCAAATATACCTATACATCTTATCACATAGATTTATGTACCATATTTCATCAATTTCTTATTGCTAGTCATCTATTATTACCAGTTATGAAGAATATAAGAAAAGGATTCTAGCCATAAAATTTCTGTGTATAAATAACCTGTTTTTTTATATAAATCCTGTAAGTCCAGCACTTACACAAAATTCAAAAAACTGAGCAAAAAATAAGAATACATACAACATAAAAGCTTAAGAAAGGGGGCTGGAGAGATGGCTCAGTGGTTAAGAACATTGCCTGCCCTTCCAAAGGTCCTGAGTTCAATTCCCAGCAACCACATGGTGGCTCACAACCATCTGTAGTGAGGTCTGATGCCCTCTTCTGGCCTGCAGAGATACACACAGACAGAATATTGTATACATAATAAATAAATATTAAAAAAAAAAAGCTTAAGAAAGATGAGATGGCTCACCAATTAAAGGTACTTACTGTGCAAGGTGTGGAGTCCTAAGTTTGATCCCCAGAACTCACATAGAAATAATAGAGAAAAATGTCCACAAAGTAGCCCTAAGTTCTGTTTTCCTTATTACAACTATTTTTTTTGGGGGGGGGGGGATCAGACATGTACTGTGAAATAATGTAGACAGCAGCATTACATAAAAAGAAACAGCTAATTCCTTAGTTTTGATTCCCCAAATGCCTACCTAAAATGGGAACCTAGAGGAATGAGTGGACAAAATGAGGAGGAAGAAATGCCAAATAATGGTATTTTGTAGAAGTCATTACTACTAAGGCCACAGCAGTTCAATACTGCAGTAAATCCTTTAAAGAACTGTAAAACTGTTCTAACACCCTAACGAGATTGGGACATTCACCAATGGAATGATGGTGGAAGAATGTTGTTCCAGGAGACATGAACTCCTCAGTGCTGCATTAAGCCTGTATATTGGCTGAGTCAGTTCCCAAGGAGGACAAACAACCTTGAAAAGTTAGGGGATGTGGGAGCAGTCACACAAAGGGCAAGCATTGGTGCGGACACACAGGAGCTGGAATCACAGAAAGCTAAGGAGATGTGACTCTGAGGACTAGGGCACCAGCCTCTGCTGCACGGCCCTAGCCAACCTGTGTACATGACCAAAACATTTCATCAGACCTGATTTAAGGCTGCTGTACCAGTAAAGGATTAGAATGAGGTCTCACAGGTGAGTCTGTCATGCTCAGTTGTCACTTCTCTTTAACTGCTTCACTAAGGCCCTTTTAAATTACCATAGCTTCACCATCAGGCAAGCGCTCCTTACAACAGTATCAGTTATGTCTGACTCTTTCTTTCTCCCAATGACCCTGGCCACAATGTTCCAACACTGTTAGAAGCTAATAAGCCTTAAGTGTCACTATCAACTGCTAGTTCCTCTAAGGCAAAGACCATGCCTATCTTTATTTCAACCCACGCAAAGTATGTAGCTCAGCCATAGATCATTCGCCTAGCATGCACTAGGCTCTGGTTATATCACAGCACCACATAGTAACATTCTGTGTTTGTAGGAATCTCTAAGATGCTAAAAAATACTTTACTAAAACAACACATGCATTAGATTGAAATACTTGCTTGTGATATCAATATTGCTAAATATTACCTAGAGATAATTCCTTAAATTTTGAGATTTACAAAATGAAGATGAATTCATATATAGAAATGTCAAATGAATTTTTAGGCAAACATAAGTGAAAGTAGAATAAAAAACTAAGTATATAAATGTGAGTGATACTTACTGCTTGGTTTCTCTTCACTGAAGCGATACAAATGAGGCACGTCATAGCCCCTGCCTGGAAAGCTTCGTTCACATACTGTTTGGTTCGCTCTAATTCATGTATATCGCCATCTTAAAATTGAAAACATCACAGTAAACAACACCTGGAAACAATACATCATACATCTTCACTAACAATCACGTCACGTGACAAATGCCAAACTGCAGAAAACAGGAAAACTCAAAGCTTAGCAAAGGAAAACAACTACTCAATGACCTGACAAGGGTTTCCACGTCCATGAACTAACAGCCTGCAGCTCACACACTGGCTTGCTTTCTGCTTCAAATCCCTGACCGTTCTGGTGCAGGCAGAACCACTGGCAAGGCCACCAATATGGCAAGTGATGAAGTATCAAATGAAAAGCTAACCCCTGAAGGAAGGGGTTAGCATGTAACACACTCCTAATAAAATCTTGTGAATGAGAAGATGCTGAGATTCCTATAGCACAACAACTACGTTTCATTAAATTATGTTCTGGTCCAGTTCCCTCAATTTATTATATGTACACTGCAGAACATCCAGGGATGAGAATCATAATGTGTTGTCCTTTTATAATTGTGGCTGCCTTTTAATCCACGGTTTAAACCACAAAAGCTGCAGCCTGAGAGAATCCTGTTCCCTCAGTCATCAACTTGACTCTTTCAAAGCTAAGATAGGAATTTAACTAAATCCCTGTCCCTCTAAAGAACTCAAGACTCAAAGGTTGAGGGGGAATTCTGCTCCTCAGAGAGGCTGAAGAACAAGTAGCTCCCCTCCTCTCCTTCTCCTGTCTCTCCAGAAGCTCTTGAGCTTTTCCTGGCCCCTGCTCCACCTGGCTCCTCCCTACCACTTTCTGTCAGCTAACTGCTGATGCAACCTACTGACCACAGGTGAATTTTATTTAATCAAACACATCTTTGCATCATTAAACAAATGTTCCAGAGCATAAACAAAAGTAACACACTTTAAAACTAATATTCTAGTCGGGCAGTGGTTACGCACACCTTTAATCCCAGTGCTCGGGAGGTAGCGGTAGGAGGATCTCTGTGAGTTTGAAGCTAGCCTGGTCTACAGAGTGAGTTGCAGGACAGTCAGAGCTGTTACACAGAGAAACCCTGTCTCGAAAACAAAAACAGAAATTACTTGAGATAAAAACTCATAAAGCATGAAAATTAGTTATTTTTTACTATCTACACTAAGATAGCTGTATTCTATTACTATATGCCACATGTAAAGGTAAAACCTGCCTCTTACCTAGAATGGTTGAAGTGAGGTCCTCTTTACCATAAACTATGTAGGAAATCATCAAGAAGCAAGAACTTCTCTAGCCTTAAAACTGCTTCCATCAGCTGTTATTTTGCTAGGCTTGACATTTTAGCTGGACTTCCTTCACTCCTCAGGCGAGGTCCATTTCATAGGAGAATGCATACCAACATTTGCAGTTAATTTCATTGGTGCATGCAGGGAACTCACAAAGCACCCAAAGGAGGATGGATGGATGGGGGCGTGACACACACACTACACGTGTCAGTCTAAAGACTTCCTAACTCATATCTTTATTCCAGTTAATATACAATTTCTGCTATGCTGAACCCTGTTGAACTAGCAATCCTGTTCTTAGTAGAGCACTGTGTAATAACTAAGGGACAAAGCAGTAACAATCAGAAGACAGCTCGTGTGGAATTATGACAGAAGGCCTATACCTAAAGACAGGATTTTTTTAATGAAAAAAATCTTTTAGAAAAACGAGAGAAAGAAAATAAAAACCTCTAATGGTATGGTAGAAAACCTCTAATACTCAAGCTTACAAAATGTGTACTCATTCCTCACAACAGAGACCCTGAGCCAAGGTGAGCACGTCAAATACTAGTCAGACAAAAGCAACGCTCAATTCCAAATCTTAGCAACTTGGCTTGCAAGCCGTTCTTTTAACCACTCTACTGACTGCACCCACCCCCGCCCCGTGCAACAGACAGGTTCAAGAGCACCCATCTTGTCTACTTCAGAGTCATGCTGCTTTTACACAGAAAATACAAGGAGTCCCAAAGAAGTTCAAAAACTGAGCAAATCAGATAGAAGCCAACTTTGCCAGTTATTAATTGTGTCATTTGGGGAGAATCTTCTCTCCTATGAAGAGTCATTTCCTAGAGAAAAAAATTTTCTAGCTCTAACAAGACTTTAAAGTGAAAAAAGGAACTAAAATGAGAATGTAAGACTACATAGAGGCCGAGCAGTGGTGGCGCACGCCTTTAATCCCAGCACTCGGGAGGCAGAGGCAGGCGGATCTCTGTGAGTTCGAGGCCAGCCTGGTCTACAAGAGCTAGTTCCAGGACAGGCTCCAAAGCTACAGAGAAACCCTGTCTCGAAAAACCAAAAAAAAAAAAAAAAAGACTACACACATAGCATAAAATATAAAATACTGAGAGATGTTTCCAAGGACTTAAGTATAAAATTTGGAAAGTTTAAGAGTAAAGCTATTGATCTTGAAATATCTATTTCAATAACTTGATAATAGTAAGTATATATGCCAGGATCACTATGGTACTCTCTCATATTAAATAAAAAGAGGGAGGGGGATGCTTCAAGTATAACCCAAACATACAACAGATAATGAATATGCATGTCAGACCTTTAAAGATTTAATTTAAAAATAAAATAGCATGAAAATCAAATATAAGATATAAAACTCCAATAATAAAGCCAAGAAACAAAATGGACTTTAAGGCAATTTTAACGTGATTAAGAAGAAAATGAAGACTACACTCAAAGGGGTCGCCCCGCAGTCCTGCAGCCTAAGAGAATCATAGTAACTCCCTCGCCTGTTTCTCTAGGAGTTATAAAGAGCACTTGCCATATATCTACTTTATACAAAGATTAGTATTAACAACACATAATTTAAATAGCAAAATGTACTCAACTTCAGAAGATATCCACATTGAAAAACTATTCTATACTAATTTAAGTTATATCTAAACAATATCAGAAATATACTCCTACTTATAGCAAAAAGATCAAAATTGGTAAGCTAATACCTGTGTGAGTAGTGTATGAGATGAATGTATTAGCGACGATTTTCCCCTGCTTTCCTTCCAAGTCTTCATCCCCTTCCTCTTCAGAGGAGCTGCAGTGCTCCTCCACAAGCTTCCTGGCTGCAGCTTGATTGGCCTTCTTGATCTCCTCAAATTTCCTCTGAGACGTCAGCTCTGCTTGCAAAGCAGAAAGAGAAAGGTTTCATTTCTGCCAATCAATCGGTGTCTTCCCAAAGCACGGCATGATGGAGATGACACCTTTAGTGTTCAGGCCAGTGAGCACCAGTTTATTTGACTATTATATCAGTTTAGAACAGCCTATCTCCTTACAATTTGAGAAAAAAATCTAATCTCTTACCACAGGACCAAAGAAAACCACATGACAAACACTAACTTTAAAGAATCCTACCAAAGTAATCAAGAGCCAGAGCTACAGAGACAAACTATTGAGAAGTTCTAAAAGTAAAGTAGTACTGCAGAACAGCTCATTAGTCTCAATATAAAAATACCAACAAAAAATTTAAGCGGAAATGAGATATTAAAATATACTACATAAGTCAGGCGTTGTGGCAAGCACCTTTAATCCCAGCACTTAAGAGGCAGAGTCAGGTGAGTTTGAGACCAGCCTGGTCTGCACAGAGAGCTTTAGGACAGCCAAAGTTACATAATATAGAGACTCTATCCCATTAAAAAAAAAAATCAATTAAAAAAAAAAAGTTGTAGAAGCCAGGTGTGGCAACACACATCACATCTTTTATCCTAGCACTTAAGAGACCAAAGTAGGTAGATCCCTGAGTTCAAGGCCAGCCACTGCTAGCTACATAGTAAAATTCTGTCTCAAAAATAAGAAAATAATAAAAATCACTAAAATACATTATACATCATGATTTTTAAGAAATTGGGGAACATACTTAGTGGAGGCACGCAAGAGCGACAGGAGGTAGTGCTTCTTCAAACCACAGTCTCAGAACCCAGTCCGGCCCACAGTGCCTTTGCACAGATAATATCCACGGTTTATCTACTGTATTTATTAACTGCTTTCCTAGGAAGCTCCCAAAATCTTCCAGCCTTCAAGGTGAACAACATTTCTGGTGGTCACACACAAAGTTAACAGGAAAAACATGCTTCTAACAATTTCACTCCAAAAAAAGTTAAATAGGACTGAATTGTTCTTCTACTGTCCAGAAAGGAGGTCTTAAACAGAAAGGAGGTCTTAAACAACACTGGAGCCAGAGCTTCTCATTTCTAGTCTTTTCTAAAGCACTCTCTGTACTCCTCACTGTTACTTCATTACAACAATACAGAACGAGCCAGATAACTTCCCAGCACGTGTCTGCAATGAGACTTCCAACTTCCTGAGATTAAGGGTCCTGGGAATTGTGCTTTACCTAACAAGTTCTATGCTCTGTAGCCGGCAATGGTGCTTTCAGAAAAGACTCACAAGCTGAATGGGTGCTCATATTAAGAGGGTTTTAAATTTACTTTTCTAAGTCACTAACTAAAAACTTCCTATAATAGGCTGGCGAGCCACCATCAGAGTAAATCTTCTCCTTAGGTGGTCTATTTGTACTTAATAGTATACCTTTAGTTTCCCTCAGGAAATGTTTCCCTTTTCTTACTGTAGCTCACTTGATTGGTGATTATTAACCAAACCAGACTGTTTGGAGCAAAAATGGAAGAAAATGAATACGCGCTTACATCAGGAATCTTTGAGAACTAGGCTGTAAGACGTAAGTCGCAAAATAAGGAGGATGCCATTAATGGGGGGGGATATAAAACAAACACTTAAGACTCTGGTAAGTATATGTTGCCATAAATTAGGTAACACCATCTGGAGGGAAGTCACAGACAAGGTGACCAAGCAGTCTTCTCACACATCATTCCTTCCAGTCAAATGTCAGCTGTTCCCCTAGAGAATGCTTGCTTTCCTGCTACCCACAAATTCCATGCGAGCTTATCAATCTGCTCACGGATCTCCAAGCTGTACACTTCACCTTGGTAAACTGGCCAATTGCAAGGAAAATCAACACTAACTTTCAAGTTACACTAAGAGAAACCCCACTGAGAGGCTCGACTTTGCTCCTAAAGGGAAAGGAGAAATGAAGAGATTATATTATGATTTCAGAAAAAAAAAAAAGTTAAAAGTCTTCTGAAAACTACATTCCAAACACAAAATGATTTCAGGAATCATTCCATTTTTTTTTCCATGCACAGTTACATGTAATTGCTCTCAACACTCCGCTAAATCAAGATCTTGGACCAAGGCTATTAACAAATCCATGGCAGCAACACTAAGATACACACGAGGAAAGACCTGAAATTTATGAACAGGAATCAGTCGGAAACACTGCCAACAACCAAGGCGCTTGTCAAAGCTGTCAGGTGGCCTGGTAAACATGGCTATCAACGCCTGCTCTTCAAAGCAGTGTTAGTGTAGGATGGAGGTCCCAATCCCGCCTGGGATCCGGAGACCTTAGCGCAGCTTGCTGTTACCATACACAAACATGCGAAGGCACAAGACCTTGCTTTACAACAACAAAAGTTACACATTTTAGATTTTCAAAGAAAACAAACACTGGCGATCAATTTACCGGTAAACAAGCAGTGCGTTGACCAAACAGACCAGATGAACTGGACACCATTTAAAACTTAAGGTCTAGAGGATTCAGGTAGGTAAAAAACTAGTGATTGGAAGAGCCTGGCCGGAGAAAAAAAAACAAAGGCAATACCAATTAAAATGAAGACGAAAGAGATGAGACGGAAATCTGCCTGTTCTGAGAAGGTCCCGATACTAAACTCCCTGAGCAGTTTGATTTGTTGTTGTTTTTTTTTTTTTAAGTGACTGAGACTACTAGGGCACTGGGAGCCACGGCTAAGTTGGTAAGTCCCTGGGGAGCTTGGTAGGGCTAGGGACCCGAGCCATGCTCACCGCTGGTCCCCAGGATCTGCATGGCTTCGCCTCCCGCTGATCGCTGCCAACGACCTGCAGAGGGCAGGGTCGCTGCTCCGCCGGGACTGGGGCCCGAGGGCACCGCGCTCCCGGACCCTTTGACTCGCCCTCCTCCAGCGCCGCAGAGAGGGTCTCCATTTCCCGAGGAGGGGACTGCGGCGGCCCGCCCTCGGGCTCGGCCTCGGCCAGCGGCCACCTGGCGCCAGGAAGCCTCCATCCCTACAGAGGAGAAATAAAGGGGAAGGAGCGTGAGCGGGGGTCCGAGGCTGCGGGTGGCGGCCGAGGTACCGCCAGGTCGAGCCTGGGTGCCGACGGACCCCGCGACACGGAGACCTGGTCTGGGGAGGTCGCGGCCCTGTGTCTCCCGAGGGCGAGTCCCCGCCGAACCCGGGCTGCAGCGACGGGTGAGGAGGGAGAGGGCTGGGGGCAGAAATGAACCGCGGAGTCACGAGGACCCCCCAGCCGGGACAGGAAGCGCCGGATCACCGGAACTCCTCCTCGGGCTCAGGAGAACTGCGGTGGGCAGAGAAGCGAGGACTGACCGTGCGGCCGCAGCCGGGAACCAACTGCTGTGTGGACCGAGCCGAAAGCTACGTCTCCTTACCGACGGCGCTCACCGCCAACGACTACAACTCCCAGAAGCCACCGCCCGCGGACCGCAGACTCCGTGGCAGTGTGGCCGCTTCCATGTCCGGAAGCGGCTAAGGCATTCTTGGTGCGCGTGCGCCCACGGGATTCTTCCCAGCCTTGGGGAACTATATTTCCCAGCGTGCTCTGGGGCTCGTGAAAGACGAACACCTTCGCTGGTGAGCGCGCCGAGAGCGTGCTCCAAACCCATCCATTCGCAAACGCTCTCCGGAAATCCGCGGGTATCAGGATTCATTCAGAGAGCACTCAGCTGACCTGAAGCCGTCTTCGCCGCGTCTTGCTGCTTGCAGGTGGCGGGAACATTCTCTGGAATGTTCTTACAAAGAAAATACAGTGGTCGCCGTGGGAGACTGGGTCAGGAAAGCTACTGGAGCCTTGTAGGAAAATGGCTTGAGTTGAGAAAGCTCCCTTCTGAGTTCCCAAAGAAATCCAAACCCTATTATTACCTCTTTTTATAGCTTCCCAAGCTTTCCCCTGGAGACGTCTTATTTTACCTTCACGACAGCTCCCTCGAGTATGTTTCCTTCAGGAAAATAACTGAGAGCCAAGAGCTAATCTTTAGGCTGCACTGAGTATACAATAACACAGGTATAGATTACAGAAATGCGTTTAGTGGTCTGTCTAGGACCGAGCAGAATTTTGGCTTGTATTTGGAATTATACAATCATTAAATTACCGTCCAAATTAATTTCCCAGGATTTGTCATAAACATCTAATACTCAGATGCCGTTTAATGTGTCCAGTAGTGTACAAAATATTTACACATATATGTTGCGTTTGCATACATGTATTTATACATTGTAGGGCCCACAGGTCTACCCCTCCTCCCGGGGTTCATCTTAAGGAAGTTACATTTTGGAAGTTGCTTGATTGCACTTCCTGCTTATTATTATTATTGTTTCCCTTCTCGAATCTTCAATGGGGTTGAAGACTAGATAGTTGTAATTACTTGACCAAGACTTAAACTAGTTAGAATTTAGGATAATTATTGACTATATTTGTTATTATTGTATATAATTTTGTATTAGGCTTTTTTTTTTTTTTTTGGTTTTTCGAGACAGGGTTTCTCTGTGGCCTTGGAGCCTGTCCTGGAACTAGCTCTGTGGACCAGGCTGGTCTCGAACTCACAGAGATCCGCCTGCCTCTGCCTCCCGAGTGCTGGGATTAAAGGCATGCGCCACCATTGCCCGGCTCAGGCTTATAACTCTTATTTAAACAAAAGGGGAGGTAGGTGCTGTAGGAAGTCTTACAGCTAGTGGTAACCCACCCACTTAGCTGATGCAGAGCATGCGACCAGCCACTTTTCTGGCCTCTCTCTGTTCTGGTTGCAGATTTCGGTTTCTGATGTCCGTTCCAGCAGAGGATTCTGATTTGTATGTTTACCCCTAAATAAACAACCATCTATTTCTCAATTCTGAGCTAGTGTGGGATTTCTTTTAAGCCTCCGTTCCATAGACTTCTTGTTGCAATTTCCGGCTAAACATCCTGTTTGTTCCTGGGCTCCCTCTGCCCCCTTGGCTGTTAGCTACAGGGCCATTATTTACTCCATCTTGGACCTGGTAATTTCCCACCTGCCTGGGGGGGGGGTTTCCATTGCGCAGCTGTTAGGTGTATAGGATTTTCCTAAACTTGAATAAACAGCATTATCTCCTCACAAATGACCGTGTCTCTTGTGTGTTTTTTAAAAGAGGAGGAGGAGCTAGGGTGCTTGCTCAGTGGATAAAGTGCTTGCCATGAAAAAATGTGAACCTGACTTTGATCTCTAGTACCGAATTTTAAAAAGTTAGGCTCAGGAGGGCATGTGCGCAATCTCAGCGCTGGAGAGGAGAGACAAGTGGATCGTCAGAGCTTGCTGGTCAGCTAACCTAATAAAAATAAGTGCAATAGCGGCCAATTTCAAATTATTTTATTGTGGTACATGTCTTTGCTCGCTTTGCATACATTATGCTCTTTGGGCATTGTGAAATTACAACTGGATTGAACAAAAAATATGCCTCTATCTCCTGAGTACTGCACCACTACCTGGCATAAATACAAACTTTTAAGCCCTGCCAGAAGACCAGACATTTTTGACACACTAAGAAAATAGCCTTCTGCAAGTGTGGTGATTGGAATGAAAATGGCCCCAAAGGATCATAGGGGCACTGTTAGGAAGTGTGACCTTGTTGGAGGAAGTGCATCACTGGGAGTGGACTTCTAGGTTTCAGAAGCTCAAGCCAGGCCCAGTGTCTCTCTCTGTCTCTGTCTCTCTCTGTCTCTCTCTCCCCTGCCTGCCAATCTGAAGGTAGAACTCTCAGCTCCTTCTCCAACACTACATCTACATCCGTACTGTGATTCCCGCCATGGTGACAATGTTCTAAACCTCTGAACTGTAAGCCAGCCCCCAGTTAAATGTTTTCCTTTGTAAGAGCTGCCATGATCGTGGTGTCTCTTCACTGCAATAAAACCCTAAGACAGGGAGTTTGAAGTACTTCATAATGTTTGACAACTCTCTGCAAGAAAACAGCACTTGGATTAATATAGTAGCAAATCTCTGCGGGGAAGCAGCTTCAGGCTGTAAACATCTCCTAGGAGGAAGCTGTGGTCTCATTTTCAGTCTATACTCTCAGCATCCACCAGGGGAAGGCCTTGCCATTTCCCTGAGTCTGCCCCATGGAAGGTTTGGTCTTTCCCATGAGTCTGCTCCATGGAAGGTTTTGCCTTTCCCATGAGTCTGCCCCATGGAAGGTTTTGCCTTTCCCATGAGTCTGCCCCATGGAAGGTTTTGCCTTTCCCATGAGTCTGCTCCATGGAAGGTTTTGCCATTCCCATGATTGTGAGCTGATGTTGCCCTTGACATGGCCGTGCTTATGTCAACAGCACACATTCACTCGGGATTTCATCTGCTCCTTATACACTCACTCAGGACTTCCACACCCCACAGTCATGCTGTTTCATCACAGCAATAAAAAGTAACTAATAAACCATTTCAGTTACTTTCTATTGCTGTGATAAAACATCATGACCGTTCACAGATTGAAGGTAGAGTGGGGTTATTTCACCTTACAACTTGTTAAGTCCATCACTGATGGAAGCCAGAACAAGAACTCTGGGCAGGAACCTGGAGGCAGAAAGTGGGGCAGAAGCCATAGAGGAATGCTGTTTACTGACATGCTCCTCCTGGCTTGCTCCATCTGCTTTCCTAGACACTCCAGCACCACCAGCCCAGGAGTGACACCACTCATAGTGATCTGGGCCTTCCCACATCAGTTATCGATCAAGAAAATGCCCCAAAGCTTGTTACAGGCCAACCTGATAGGGGCATTTTCTCAGCTGAAGTTCCCTCTTCCCAATGACTCTACTCTAGCTGTGTGAAGTTGACATGAAACTAGCCAGTATAATAGGAATGAATTAGGCGCTAGATAATTTCTGAATGGAAAAACCTGCAACTTCAGGCTTTGGGATTTCTTAATGCATCGAAACTGTCTCTTCCTGGGAGTATCACATAAAAGAGCTGGGACATGGAAAGCACTCACCAGTATCCAGCCTCTTCAGTAATCTGTCATCTTCAAGTCACAGAATTTACCTGCAAACTTCCACCTTAGCTCCCTCTCTCTGGTCCCAAACTCGTCCAGCTTGGTGTCATGTCTGTCCTTGTCCTAACACTTGTTAAAGATGCTCACCCTGGACAACCAGCTGATGTCTAGATAGGACTGGTTTCTGTGTAGCTAAGAGGTGAGGTCTTGCTTTAGCCTCCAATGTACTCAGGTTCTTGGCACAGTATTCCCAAAGCCATGTATCCTGTCTTTTTTTTTAAACATATATTTTATTAACTTTTCTTGATTTTTGTGGCTTTCACATCACATATCCCGATCCCACCTATCTCCCCACTCCCCCAGCATCCCCCCTTGCAGCCCCCCGAAGTAAAACAAATTTCAAAAGAAAAGCAAAAAACAAACCAAGCAAACAAAGCAAAAGAAAGAAAAAAGGAAAAGGAAAAAAAGAAAAAAAAGAATCTCTTTGTGGCAGCTGTGGTCACACGCTTTCCAGGGAAACCCAGGGATTCCCACACACATTTTACCCTTAGGTCCTTTCGTCTTCATTTGCAGAGTTCATGGCCATGGGTCATCTGTCTGATTTGAGGCTTCCATCCTCGGTCACATTTTCTATAAGGGGTTCTCACTAGACTCCCCATGGACTTTGCTTGTTGTGAATATCTTACAGTTTTGGGTCTGTAGGTTTGTCCCTTTCTGATGCTCTGACAGTTCATAGATGAGGTGCGGTTGGGGTGAGCCAACTCACAGCCCTGGACCTGGGTGTCAGCTGGTCAGCCTACCAGCTTTCCCCTATTTTCACCCCTCTGCCACCTCTCTCTCTCTCTCTCTCTCTCTCTCTCTCTCTCATCACCTGGGCCAATCATCCGATATAGCCTGTTCTGTTCTGCTATCAGTCCCTCAGTCCAACTCACTAACACTCACACCACCAGGGCTGACTCTACTGTTTTGCTCAGGCCAAGTGCAGAGCCCTCTATCCCAATTGTGGTAGGAGGCATACGGGGGGGGGGGGGGATGGAAGGAGGCGGGATCAGCTCTCCTGTTCTCACCCTCAGGATTGGCTCACCTGCATGCCCCTCACTGGCTGCAGCACGTGGGAAAACAAGCCCTGCATCCCGCCAGGGCAGTTCAGCACTAGATCTGAACCTGTTGGTAGTGACCCAGGCACACCAACCCTGAAGGCATGAGAGTAGAAGACCTGACCCCGTCCCCTTCATCTGCCATGTGGTTGCCTGGGTGAGGGAAAGACACCTTCTCCCCCACCCCTTGCTACGGGTGGCAGATGAGAGAGCTGGGCCTAGGATCAGGAGAGTAAGAGAACTAGCTCCTCAGCTGCAGCACATAGGAGAGGGGACCCTGGAACCCGCCAGGGCACCACCTGAGAGCTATCTTGCCTTTTAACTCCCAGTTGAAACTGGAGCCCAGTCTTGAACCTCTGCATTGGCATCTTTTCATTGGTCTAACCTGAACCATCAACAGCAGCTTAGCCCACCAGAGCCCTCTCCCTAGAGGAGTAAGAAAGGAATTGCATAATTCCTTACCTCAGGCTTTTGACCAAACACCCATCAGCAGTCCAAGGTAAGCATCAGCATGAGTTTGGAGGGAGTGAAATAAAAACTCAGGAAAGGAAGAAGTCTCTGATGTCAAGCCTTAATACTCTGAGAACTCCTTAAATGTAACATTAAAGGATTCCTACATCATCTTGTGATGTGAATAAACACTGGAATACTCATGTGCACATATATTTTCTCGTCATAAAATCTGATTTATTATGCTTCCATCAGTAAGAAGTGTCCCTCAATCCCCCTTCCAGACTTATCTTACCCCACAAAGGCAAGTATCCTTCAAGTGGCCTGAAGTCTACAAGACGCTACTATTCCCTACTTAGTCATCGATAAGTAATATTTACTCTGGTTTTGTAATCAGTTTCACTTTATTGCATCCTAATTTTTCATAAAACTGTATTTCAAACACAGTGTGCACAGTCACACTGAATAGACTCCTCCACAATGCAAGTGACTTGAAAGTGTGAAATACTGATTCGCTTTTACAAAGATTATTACAGAAAAGGGGTATCTGTGGCGGGGTGGGGGGGAAGCATATCCTGATACACACATAGTAATCAGTCCATGTCCTTGCACCCGACCCACTATGAAAAATCCCAGGGTTAGATGAGTCTTTAATTGTAGTATTGCACAATGGATTTATGCCATCCAGCCACACACATTTTCCCCATAGAAACATTTCCCAGATGAATCTGCTTTCTTCTGATGGGCAGTTGTCTCTGGCCAAGTGCTCATGAAGATTATGGGATGCATGCTTCTGTTGATGTCCAGCTTTTCAGTCCCATGCAGACTCTGTGTGCTCACTTTCTCCTCCAGGCTCCTCGAGAGCTGAAAATTCTGTTTCGATAAGTGGTTTCAGAAATCTCTCGACCTTGGTTAACCTTTTCTTGAGTTTCTGCTGCATCGACTCGTATTCAGCCAAGATGCGGGCAAATCGGGTTTGCAGGAGGTCGACTGAGCCTTCCATTCGTGTGACTTTCTCTTCCAGATCTTTGGGGTCACTGCCCAGATTTGCGATGTTTAAATCCAGTAGACCATCTTTCATTAAGATCTGCCTTCCTTTCTCTTCCAGCATAGTTTTGGCATCTGGGTACTCCGTAAGCGCTTCCATGAGGTCATCTTTCGAGAGGCAGAACAGGTCTGAGTAGCCAATGCTTTTAATATTGGCTGTTCTTCGGTTGCCGGCCTTGCTGCCTTTGATATTGAGGATACTGATCTCACCAAAGTAGCTGCCATCACTCAACACAACAAACTGGGTGATTCCGTCATCTGCCACCACGGCGAGTTTGCCTTCTTTGATGATGTACATCTCTCGCCCGATGTCCCCTTTCTTGCATATGTAATCGCCAGGACTGTACACCTGGGGCTGTAGCTTCAGCACCAGCTCCACCAGCAGACCAGCTTCACAGTCTGCAAAGATGCGGACCTTTTTTAACGTGTCTAAGTGGACGTTGATGGCGATCTCTGCCCTTAGTTTGTCAGGTAGGTATTTCAAGACTTCTTTCTCATCAACTGTTTTTTTGTTGGTCCAGAGGTAGTCGAACCATTTAATAACCCTCTTTTCCATATCTTTGCTCACATTTCGGAAATTCATGTATTGCTTGATAGCATCAACTCTTCCTTGAAATTCCGCCCTGGCTGCATTCATATTGGAAATCATGGAACCTATGTTACCGACAATGGTGGCAAAAATTAAAACTCCAATTAAGAAGTCAACTACCACAAAGATATACTCAGAATCCAGCACAGGAGGCGGAGTTTCGCCGATGGTTGTCAAAGTCAGAGTAGACCAATAAAGGCTGTAGACATATTTTCTAGCCAAGCGGCCAAATTCAGGATCATTCACATCGGGGTAGACCCACGTGTCATTCCCAAATCCAATAGCCTTCGAGATGGAGTAGTACACACACGCGTTCCAGTGGATAATAATGACAATGTACATGACGAGGTTAGAAATCCTAAAGATGTTTGGATAGTTGGTCCTTGTCTCTGTCCGCTGGAAGAACTCAAACATTCGAGAGATCCTTAACAGCCGGTTTAACCTAATTTCTGGATAGTTCCACCCCATTTTGAAATATAGCAGATCAGTGGGTACCATTGACAGAACATCAAGTTTAAACTGCAAGTTCGCTTTATACTTGTCTATGAGTTTCACTTTGTCTTTCACCAGCAATCCTTGTTCCAGATAACCTACAGTAGAAGAGAGAAAAGCCAGGCTGTTTCATAGTTGTACAATAATTCCTATGACCAAACCTACATGTCATTATAGAAGAGTCTGTTGTTAAAATAGAAAAATGACACTTTTTTGTATAAAGGTAATATATAGACAGATAGGTAAGTAGGTAGGTAGATAGAATGATGGATTAATTTATCGTTTGATATATGATTTTAGCTACACAGGTAAAATCATTTCTCTAATGAATCACATTCATATTCTGCAGCATTATTATAAATTGCATATTTGGTTCCTGTCCCCAATTTCTGACACACCACTGTTAAAATCCTTATGATTTCCTGAGAAACCAAAATGCTATTGGTATCTTTTGTTCGGATATTTGGCCATGGCCTCAGCTCCGGATACAGAGCTCCAGCGCTTTGACTTTCTTGGTGGTAAAAGTATCTTTGTTCTGTGAGGCAACTCCTGGCAGGCTCCTAGATGGGGCTGGTCACCAGAAACAGACATTTACAGACTAGACATTCTTAACCTCCACCTCCACTTTCTCCAGGTAGAGAGGTGCTGGAAAGGAACTTAATTCTGCTACTTATTGTGTTTATAAGATAAAAGCCTTCCATAAAGATCATTGGCTTTGTTGTGGCCGGATTACGACCCCCAGAGAGACCACCAGAGAGGCCCAGACTGTAGTAAGCAAGGTGTAATCAGCATAATACAAACATGTTTGGAACTCATCTCCATCCCCGTTACAATGAGGTAGAGAGAGGAGTTGTATCTCCTCTGTGGGGTAAGCTTTTAAAGGCATAACTACAAAGAGAATCTTTGAAGCTGCTTTGGCACACACAGGTACAAGAACTTTTGTTCCTTCCCATTTTGTTAAGTCAGCTTTTTCCTTGTTCTTAGAGCAAGGCCACTGTTCCTGAGTTAGGCCATCTTTATCAGTCTGTACCAGGAGGCTGGCTGGGCTGAGCAAAGTAAAGTGACCTTGCGCTCAATATCTATCTCCCTAGTGGGAGAGGGGAAGGCCACTATCTTCCTGGGAAAACATTTTGCTAGAATATTTCTTCTTGCCCCTTTGAGAATAAGGGATGAGGGTCCCACAGCTTTGGTGATCAGAGAGCATCCAAGTGAGAGAGCAAATGTAGGGTGTTAGAAGGGTGTCATAACCCAATTCTGTGAGGACAACAGCTCCTGCTCTCAAGCCCTTCCACACTTGTCCTCCGTACCTCTGCATCTGCCTGTTCACCTCTTTTATTACATCCTTTATTAATAGAATAAACTAGAAAATGTGTTTTTGTTTTTTGGTTTGCTAGCCAATACTGAAGCTGAGGAGGGATCGTGGGAAGCCTAATGTATAGTTATTTGACCAGAAATGCAGGTCGAGTCGTGTGCTATCCCGGCCAGTGGGATGTGAACAGTGGTCCCTGATAAACCTATGGGAGAGGAATGGAAGAGCAAGAAACAGGAGTGACGGCAAGACAGTATTTCTGATCAAATCCGCCGTTTATTATATCCTCAGAAGCTGTTATATAGCAAATGGGCAAAGGGGAAGGGAAGGGGTGTCAGGTCTGCAGGAATTCAGGCCTGGAGACGTCCCTAGCTGATAAGTAAATACTGAGGGTCTGTGATTGTTGACTAACAAAGGAAAATGCAAATTGTTTGCTAAAAGCCTGGTGCCTGCAGGTCTCACTAGGCTAATGCCCTACATCCGGAACTTGCCTGCAAGTTAAGATGGCTGTAAACAAAATACAGATCTCAAAATACAGGTGTTTGCTTCCGGCAGTGTGCCTGACACCTGAAGTAAGGAAGAGCCTTATCAGGCCCAGTCCATAACCTGCAGGGTCTCACTAACTCTAGTTAGCTGCTTCAGAACCGATGACATTGTAACACACGTTGCAGATACTCCTTGGCAGAATCCTAGGCCTGCTCTCAGAAGTGTGGGCTCCTGCCCCGTTATCACACTGTTTCACGTGAACATGCTTTTCACCTTCAGCGTGAAACATCAATCTCTTCAGACTGCATTTGCCCTCCTCGCTCTTGTCCTGCAGGCTGTCCTTCATCACCTAGGATCTTCTCTTCTGGGCAGTTCCTGTGGCCTCCCGTGCGTGCGTGCTTGCTGAAGCCTTGTGTCAGTAAGGGAGTTTGTTTCTCCTACAGTGGCTACTACAGTGACAGCCAAGCTCCCGCAGCTGAGCCCTGCGCTGACCTCTAGAGAGCAAGCTCTCAGCGACCCTTAGAGGCTTCTATGCTGTGTGTAGCATTTACAGCGTGTGTGGGGGGGGGGGGTCAGGGAAGGGGGCAGTTTGAAAACAGTACACTTTACACCTGCTTACTAAACACACTGTAAGTAGAGAGGCGGGGAATGGTAAACCCTACTTAACGATACACCACTGTGAACCACAAAGTTTATATTTCCTGTAAAATCTCTATTTTTTTTAATATTTATTTATTTACTTATTATGTATACAATATTCTGTCTGTCTGTATGCCTGCAGGCCAGAAGAGGGCACCAGACCTCATTACAGATGGTTGTGAGCCACCATGTGGTTGCTGGGAATTGAACTCAGGACCTTTGGAAGAGCAGGCAAAGCTCTTAACCACTGAGCCATCTCTCCAGCCCTGTAAAATCTCTATTAAGAGGCTTCTGGAAAGCAGTGACACTTTTCTTTGTGCCCTTTTAAAGTATCTCCATATGTGGCAGAAATTGCCCTTTATCCACAGAGACTGACTAAATATTTCTGTTCTTTATTCTTCTGCCTGGCATAAACCCAATAACTAAGACAATGAGGGAAAAAAACCACTAATCCACACTCAAAAGGTTACTTAGGGGACTGGAGAGGTGGCTCAGGGGGTAAGAGTACTGGCTGCTCTTCCAGAGGACTTGAGTTCAATCCCCAAGCACCCACATGGTAGCTTACAACAACCTGTAACTCCAGCCCTAGGGGATCCGACAC
Organism: Neodon shergylaensis; assembly: GCA_025134845.1. Classification (NCBI taxonomy): domain Eukaryota; kingdom Metazoa; phylum Chordata; class Mammalia; order Rodentia; family Cricetidae; genus Neodon; species Neodon shergylaensis. The sequence goes on from JABTXL010006079.1 coordinate 28,317,745, forward strand.
CCTCTTCTGGCCTTCTCTGGTATTGCATGCACATGGTGCACAGACAAATATGCAGGCAAAACACCCATATACAAAAAAAAAAAAAAACAAAAATAAAGGTTAGAAAAGATTAAGGTGTCCTAGCAACATCTTCCTGGATCAGTTGGAGTGACCTAAGCCAGCAAGGGGGAACACGTCACTCATGTTTCCACTGAGGTTGTGAGTTTACCTTGAAGAACAGTTGGGTGTGGAAATTTCATTATTATATAGTAGAGATAAAAGCAAGAAATTTCAGACGACCCAAAGTAGATCACACGTACCTGTCCTTGTTCGTACGAACATGTCAACAACGTAGATTATGTCTGATACATAATCAAAAATGAGCCAGTATTCTAGGTAATCAGACTGGAGTTCATCAAAACATGCTCTATAAAAGAAAGACGTACATAAAAAAATGACATGGAGACGGATTGAAATAAAAAGCCCCTTTGTGTATATTGTTTGTGATGAGACATACAACATGCTAAGGCTAAATGGGTTTTTAGAATGTATTTGGTCAATCACAGTTTTTCCAAATCATTCCTTTCATGGGAATGATTCATTTCCTCATATTTCTGAATTCTAACATCTTTTCCATCAATACTAGTTGGACTTGTATAGATAGACATTAGGTAAGAATTAGCTGGGCATGGTGGCTCACGCCTTTAATCCCAGCACTTGGGAAGCAGAGCAGGAGGATCTCCAAATTCAAGGCCAGCCTGGTCTGCAGAGAGAGTTCCAGGACAGCCAAGGCTACATAGAAAAACCCTGTCTCAAAAGCCAACAACAACCAAGAAGACATCGTTTCAGCTGGCAATCCTTCCACTGATAAGGTGCTCGCATGAGGTTCTGCGTTCAGTCCTCAGAACCCACATTAACAGCGCGACATCGACAACTAGACTGCCGTGTTGGCACATGCTTGTCCTCCTAGCTCTGGAGCAGCAGAGAGGAGCATGGCCCCACGCTTCACTGCAGCCAGTCTAGTCATATCAGCAAGTTCCCGGTCAGTGAGAACCCCTATCTCAAAACACAAGGTAGAGAGCATCCTGAGGACACACAAGGCTGACCTCTGACCTCCACACATACATGCACACATGTGCATGTGCACCCTCACACACATATCCCGTATATATGCATAAAATAATAAATAGCTTGAAGCTAAAGTCAAATATCATGGGGTGAAACTCATTGATCACAAAGCTTGTGTTAAGTTGGGAGCTTAGGCCCCAGCCCCTTGAGTTTATCCTAGCCCCCTGACCCTGAAAGTTAGCACTCTGGACTCCAAATCCCAGCAAAGTGGGGTCAGAATCACTCCCCAGGGTATTTAAATGAGCTCCCAAAAGATGAACACAAGGTCCCTTTTCCTTCCTCCAGGTGGTCGCACTTGCACCCCTTGGGGCCACCCGAGAGTGTGAAACTCCCATTAAACCAGGATATTTCTCAATTTGGTATGTTTTGATTTGGCTTGATTGGGAATTTTGCATCAGCAGGGAGCTTGCTTTAGGAAATATTCCTAACAGCTTGTATTTCCTGTCTGCACCCAAAAAGTTTGAGGGAAAAATGTTCCTAATCTTGAACAACTGAGATGTTTCTAAAAGATACCAGATCTTTCATTGTTTTCTATTATTATTATTATTATTGATAGACCGAGAATTGCAGTTTCTCCTAGTGCCCGAATCCCATGTCTGAACAATTAGAAATTTAAAAGAACACATCTACTCTCCTCCCCGTCCCATCCCAGGACTGTACGTCCACGCATGTTGAGAATCAAAGACACCCTGACCTCAGGTGAACACATTGAGAATGATTCAGCCACGTTTTGCAACATGTATGGAGAAGATTGTCCCAAGAACCCTAGGTCAAAGTATGTAGGCAGTAGACTTCTAAGCATTCTGATATCCACAGAAAATACATATGGAAACCTTGCAATTATCATTGTCCAGTTGTACATCACAGGTAAAGTGATGCAAAGCAGCCAGTTGTAGTACGTGTTTCCTGAAGGATCAATAATCACCACTTCTTTCTTCTCCCTAGCCACAATTAGAAACAAAGGGGACAGTTATTAAGAAACAAGCATATTTGCATTTATCATATCAAATATGGTATGTCAATCAACCATGATTGTGCTGTTGCCGAAAGCATCGTGGCTTTGGGATACTTGTCAGGCAGTAGAGACTACTCCAAAGTGTTGATGAGATTATCAGGTTTTTATTTTGGTCTTTACAGACTCATGAGCTCCTAGGTACCTGATGATCATTATTCTGAATATTTAGAGGAAGTTCTTCCTCAGCGATGCTTGTGGGGGAGAATTACCCAACACAGCAAAAATCCTTAATTAGGAAATTCATACTAATTAACTTTAGGGAACCTAGATGAAAGCTTTTAATCTCTTTTGATAGCAGTTTATAAAAAATGTTTGCTCTTATTTAAGGACATTTGCCTTTATTTGGGCCTCTTTGCTCCAAAGCTTTCTCTATGCTTTGGGAAATTTTACCTACGTCTAAAACCCATTGCCAGCTCATGTCTGTTTCCAATGCCAGTAAAAACTATTTACTCTTCCTTCTTGTCTTTGTCTTTCTCCTCCTTCTTTTTCTTCTCTTTTTCCTTCTCCTTCTTCTTTTTCTTCTCTGGGTCCTTCTTATTTTCATTCTTATCATCTGTCTTGCTGGAAAAGTTGAGTATGTATTGTTACCATATGCAAATAACGCACAGACAGAAAAACATTTAGGGCCATTCATGCAAAGTCTGGCTTACCCCTTCTTCTCCTTCTTCTTTTTCTTTTTTTCTTTAGGGTCTCTAAAGAAAAAGAGCATTGGTCACATGATCACACCATTCAACCCCCGTTTCTTTCTACTTTCCTTTCCATTGAGCAAGGATTCTTAGCCATGCAGTCAAAGTCCTGCCACGGTACTCGGAAACTAAAACGGTGGCCAAAATAAATAAATCTCCGAATGAGTATACTTCCAGAATTCTAATATGTGAAAGCAATGTTTTTTTTTACTTTAAGTGTTTGATACCGTTCACATATATATTCAAATGAAAACATTGAGACTCTCAAAAAAATGCCATAAATTCTTTTTCAAGGGAATAATCTTGTTGACAGCATTTTTTTTTCATGAGTGGTAAAAAGATCTGTGGTCATTCAATCAGGTCATGAGGTTGGACATTAACCCAGAATATGGTCAAGCAGGAGACCTGAGACGGTACAGGAACCACAGGGAAGAAGTAAGTTGCCGAGAAGGTGGATAGGCACACCATGCCACCCATGTCATCACCGCTGTTTCATCCGCACCCACCCCTCATGGCCTACCTGTAGGAAGGGTTTTTTAAGAATAACTATTGGAGCATAGATCGTGGATAGGTCAGGTTGGCAACCCCAAGGAGGCTATGTTTATACTATGAAACTATGTACAAGTGGTTTGGAAAGGCAGTGGTGTTGTCGATCTCCCCAGTGACACAGCTTCAAGTACCATCCAGTCGCTCACTCTCTATGGGAAAAGTATGGCTAACTTAAGGATACCTGAAGATTCGCAAATGCCTTAACTGTTTGGTTAAGGACCTACATGGGAAAAGGACTGAATGATCAGGCAGAGCAGTTCTAGAGAAAAGGTAGACTGATAGATTCGTGGGCACAACGTTTGAAAATCCTTGTATCCCAGGTAAGGGAACAGCCAAGTAGACTGAAGGATTCAGCTAGCTGATTAATCCAGCCTCCATGTGGCATCTACATGCTGGCACAATGTAGTTAAAAGTACGGCATCCATGGAAACAAAAACTAAAGGCCATGTTTGGGCGCAACACATGGCCTCCTGCTCACTATAGCTGGTGTTGAACATCTTGCCTTTAGTTACAGGGCATTTGGATCATGTAGGTAGCACTGCTGTTATAATGTGACGCCCATGCTTAGTTCCTAAGGAGAGTAGTCACTTGATGGCAAATTAACTGTGTTGGGTCCTTGTCAACAGAGAAAAGACATCAAATATTTTGATACTAACTGATTTATATTGTGGTATATATTGCTTTTTGCTACAAACTTGACCAGTATCACTGTGTAGGCGTTTCTAAAGCATGACCCACCTATACAGACTGCTATGTAGCATCATTTCGGGTCTACTTTACAGAAAAAGAAAAGTGGCGTTGGATACTGCCTTGGATAGGGTCACTATTGCTGTGATGAAACACCATGACCAAAAATAACAGAGGGAGGAAAGGGTCTATTTGGCTTACACTTTCACATCACTATTCATCATCAAAGGAAGTCAGGACAGGAACTCAAGCAGAGCAAGAACCTGGATGCAGGATCTGATGCAGAAGCCATGAAGGGGAGCTGCTTACTGGCTTGCTCATTGTGGTTTGCTCAGTCTGCTTTCTTATAAACCCAGCACCACCAGCCCAGTAATGACACCACCCACAAGGACTTGACCCTCCCCCGTCAATCACAAAGTAAGAAAATACCCAACTGCCAATCTTATGGAGGCATTCTCTCAACTGAGGCTCCCTCCTTTCCACTGACTCTAGCTTGTGTCAAGTTGAGAGAAAAGTAGCCAGCACAGATACTGAGTTTGGAATCTAATGGTCCTATCGTATGCTACTCCACCCAGAAGTGTCTGACGTGGTACAGATATGGAGAGAGCTTCAGAAGGCACCACCGGGATGTTGCCATGGAGTGCAGATTTCTTGAAGATGAGTTACTATAATCTAGGATACTGTGTGTGTGAGAAAAGACTAGTCGGGCATTAGGTGGTGCTCTACACCTATACATGAATAGAATCAATCGGTCTAGGAACTAAGGTACTTAATTAGGGAACGTACATTTCCCAACCCTGCACATCTAGGTTTTGTGCCTCTAGAGGTCCTCATTTGATGAGAGAGCATCTACACTCTGCCAAAGAGAACAGTTACAGTCCTATTAAATATTAATCTATGACTAGTCCCTGGCCACTTTCGACTCCTCGTTCCAAGAAACCAATTGGCAGAGAAGAATCACCAGACTGGAAAGTTTATGATGCTGATCATCAAAAGTAGGCAGTGTTGTTGCTATGCAATGAAAAGTCAGAAAAGTATCTGACGGGCACATGATCCATGATGGCATCTTTTGGATTTCCCCAGCCCATCTTTGATAGTGGATGGACAAGTCTAGTAGCCACATCCCAAGGAAGGCATGGTGATTAGCTACATGTATGCATTTCCCTAGACCGGGAGAAATTCTGCACAATGATGAGAGGGCTCTAGAATGAATAAAAATAGATATAAGGGGTTTCTGTGTAAACCTCAGAAACATCGAAAGTTGTCAGAGATCTTTCTGCAGCCCATTGACCTTCTTCTTACAAGCTTGAACAGGACAAAAGAACATCCAGAAGCCTTGGAAAGGGCAGCCCAGAGTTTTCCTTTAAAAGAGTGCATCTGAGCAGGGCACAGCTGGGTTGTGAGGCTACAATTACACATAGGTTTCAGGTATGCATTCTCCACACACCAACACTTGAGTGCTGACAACCCAGCTTCTCCTTGCCCTCGGAAAAATGGCCTAGAACGAGGAAACCACTACCATTCTAAAATTTATCTCCCAGCTTCCTGGGGCTGCTCTCATTGGATGACTCCCTGTGACTGTAAAGGCCCAGTTCTGTCACCTGAGGATGACACAGGGCTGAAAGCACATACGGATGCCAAAACTCCCCTAAGAGCAAACCTCTTCTCTGAAATCAGCATCTCGCTCTGCCCAGTTAATTCTGTCACCCTCACTCCCTTCCAGATGTTATGCCAAAGGGCACATCTCATAAGTATCTGCACATAGACCTCTGTCTCAGAGGCTGTCTCCTGAAGAATGTGGCCCAAGGTACACGGGTTCAGTGTTGTGTGACCTTTGGCATCCATTCTGTCCTAAGGAAGTGCAATTGGATATATAACATGGACCTTTTAAAAAACATATTCAAGTAAATGAATAAAATATATACATGTTACTTTTAATAGGGAACAGCTGCATTTTCCAGATACAAACAACATATATCTGGAAAAAGCAAACAGAAAAATAATAGAATGTCACCTCTGTTAAATTAGTGCAAGCACTACTTATTAGCTATATCTCAAATACAGATACTGCTAGTTATTTTTACTTGTTTTCGTTTTCCTCCGTAGATGTACTCACTGGTCTTTGTTGCTGCTGTTGTTAACATTGAAAAGAGCCATAGTGCCTGGCAAGTACTGCTCCCTGGAAGAGGAAAAACACAGAGAGAGCGCAATGACCACGGTGCTCATGGTCAGCAAACTGCCTTAAAAATCAAACGACTTACAGTTTCCTGCTCACTTCATGACATTGCCCAGGTCACTGTTAAAGATGTACAGAACTTGTGACACACAGCTTGCCAGAAGCCAGTGCATTGACCCAAAGTGGTTAGCGACTGACTGTTGGTTAAGTCACATACCAAAAATTAGCATCATCTCCGGCCTGGAGTGATGTGGGAGTGTCATATATCAATCTGTTGATTTAATTGGTTAAGCAATAAAGAAACTGCTTAGCCCTGATAGGTTAAAACATAGGTGGGAGGAGTAAACAGAATGGAATGCTGGGAGGAAGAGGAAGTGAGCTCAGACTTGACAGCTCTGCTCTCTGAGGCAGGCACACGCGATGAAGCTCTGACCCAGGATGGACATAGGCTAGAATCTTCCCGGTAAGCGCACCTAGCAGTGCTACACAGATGATTAGAGATGGGCCAAGCAGTGTTTAAATGAATACAGTTTGTGTGTTGTTATTTCGGGCATAAGCTAGCCAGGCGGCCAGGGTGCTAGGGATGCAGCCGCCGCCGCTCCTATTACAACACTGGAGTGAGCCCAGATGGATGGCACCGACTTCCACCAAAAGACCCCAGATAGTCAGAGAAGACAGAAAGAGGAGGAATAAAAACTTCAAAGAAATAAGTGGAAAGCTAGAGTTAGATACAGGAAGAAATAAAAAGAGGGAAAATGATAACAAAGAATAAAATACTTTGCATAGAATCAGAAACCCTGATCCCTGCTATACTACACTCCTTCAACCTTCAATGGCTTCAGGATTTATACTTGAATGTGACTACTTTACTTCCCATATGGTCATTATACTTTTCTAATCTCACATTTTATTTCCTGGGAGCAGGTTCTGCCAGATCTAGCGGTTTAGAGAATGATAGCCCACCCTCTCGTATGCAGCTGCTCCAGGACCCTGAAGAAGGAATTCAAAAGAAGTAGGAAATTAAGGAAATGTGTGGACCCAGACCCACCCAAGACTTTCGAAGAGGCCCTGATGATAAGACAAAGGCAACTTTAGTTCTCTGTCATTGTCCAGGAACAGATTTGGCAAGGCCAGGCCAGTCTGAGACTGGAGCCAGGGCCTCGAAGGAGTCAAGATTGTAGATTCTGAAGACCCAGCTCTTTTCTGGAGCTGAGGCATCTGTGTCTGAGATGTATTCTCTTTGCTAACATTGTCTAATTTAGCTCTCTGCTGCCCTTGGCCATTTTCTTCCCGTGAATAGTATATATAAAGCCATACTTCTTAAAGCTGCTCAGCATAACTCATCAGTTTATGCAATGCCGCCTGGTCCCAGTTATTGCTTTGTCTTCTCTTTTTCTCATCTTTGTCTCCCATCCCCAGTTCTCCTACTCAACATCTCACTGTTCGGGACCCTTATTCCTGCAGGCTCAGGTCAAGGGAGGAACTGGGGCAAGTTTCTGAGGAACAGGCATTAGTTTCAGGGAACATGACGGGGAATATTTATGACTGGGAACCCTGGGGTCATAAATAATTAAACGTCAGCAGCTTTCCAAAAGAGGGCAAAGGTAAGGGACAGAAATAGCAAGGTACTCATGAGATCTTGCAAAGTGTCTCATTGACAAGAGCATGTGTCAAGCCACTCCGTAGAAGGAACAGGAGACTTTTCATTTCAGTGATATTTAAAAGACGCATTTCGGCAGGTAGATGGCCCCGCTCACCTCTGGGACGGTCCTTGCCTTCTGTGTGAGCTGTTTCTAAAGAAAGAGTCCTCACTCTCTGCTTCAGACAGAGAGGCATTGTCGTCGTCAGAAAAGGAGCTGCCAATCAAAGGGAAGCAGAGGTGAACAGGATTCATGTTCTAACCGGCTCAGAGGAAGGCCACCTGTCATCCAGGTGAGCCCTCACTCCATCACTTTCCAACTCTCTTCAGACCCACGCACATGTATGGTTAGAATAGGTAGGAACCTATTTTATAGAGTGTGCGCCCAGAGAGTGCTAGGAATACACTCTCTAGGTCTTCAGCATCACTACTGTTTGATGCACTGGTCAATGTCAATGTTTATCCTATAGTACCTAATTTTAGATTATTTTATACATATGAATGAACTACCACTTCCTGATATTTCCTTCTATGAAAATAAAATTCTATCATATACACATATTCTAGTCACTTAAGGGTAACTATTTCAAATCATACTATCAAAATATATTGTTAGATTTCATATTCTATATACCTTTTCACACTGATGCATAGCAACATCATCTATTTGGATTTTATATTTCCCATGGGGAAAGACCCTATTTGTGAGTAAAGAGGTATTTGTCATAGTCACTTAATAGGTGCTTCCATAAACGACCCTCCATAACACTCTTCACGCAATAGACAAGCTTTGCTGATTCAGAATATAAATACATTAACTAAATTAGATAGTTATGAATTTTAAGGATACAAATTACAAAGCTAAATTGAAATCAAACCTAGATAAGTTAAAACAAAAAAAAAAAAACCTGGGCTTGCATTAACACCGCGTGAGAAGGAGCATAGCTTCACCTGCACGCTCCGTTTTCCATCCGCCGGATTTCCTGTCCAGTAGCGGGCACGATCGCATTGGGGATTCTTACAAAGGACTGCCACGTGTTGACAATATTTGTCTTCATGGTGAGGTTAAGGTCTGAGAAGAAACGAGACTTGTTAATGAGAAGACTTTTTTATGTTCACACGTCAGGGGCTGGGCTGTGACAACAGAGCTCTACTGAGGAGGAAAACGTGTCCAGGCTGTGGTTCCTCAACTGAACCACACTGTTCCACACCTCCGTGCCTTTGCCCGTGACTCCTGGGACTGAGTCTAGGCAGGTGCTAGCCATCTCTCGAATCCGATGCAAGGACTCCTCACTCCGAAGTAAACTAACCGCATTCCCCCTTTTCTGCTACAGCAATGTACACACATTGGAATAATTCCCTCATATGCTAAACCGCCATGTTCTCCATCTTCACAGCTACACTGTAAGCTTTGTAGAGAACTCTGCCTTAGCGACAGGGTGCTTGGCACATAGTAGACATTCAGGGAATGGCTGCTCATTGAGCAAATCCTGTTTTGTTTTCTGTGATGGGGACATGCTATTGCTTCTTTGATGTTGTGAATAGAAGCTAGGGCCTCACACATGGTAGACATGTTCTCTACCACTGAGTTCTACTTCCAGTCCTAAATCTTGTTGTTACATTTTAACAACTCTACTCGCATAACTTTTCCTCAGAAGTAAATTTGGTAAATTTACAAGGATTTTTGAAACAGTTGTTGGGTGTTAAATACAGGGAATGACCCACAGTATCTAATCCTCTCCCTTGGCACACAGCATCCAATCCTCTCCACTTACGATGTGCTTTTGTGGTCTACCAAGACAGAACAAAATAAAAATACCTGTATGTCCCAGAGTCCTGTGCTGTTCAGTTTCTCAGTGTCTTTAAGGATTACACAGTCATATACACATTTATGATACTTGGAAAGCAGAACTGAGATTTAAAAAATCAACAACAGTCAGCAAAAAGAGGCAAGAAGCCTGGTGGTGGTGACACATGCTTTTAATCCCAGCATTTGTGAGACAGAGGCAGGAGGATCTCTATGAGTTCAAGGCAAACCTGGTCTACAGAGCAAGTTCCAGGACAGGCTGGAGAAACCCTGTCTCAAAAAGACAAAAACAAACAACAACAAAAAAGAATAGGGAAGGGGACCCCTGGGTTTTCTAAGGCAGAAATCCCTGGCCAGTCAAGCACCAGTTCTTTGGGTCCTAAGAACCAGGTGTTCAGTTTGTACTGGGGAGACTGTAGTAGAATGGGCATCCTCTCAGATCTGCTTAGGAACCATGCTTGGAACTCAGTCTGGAGCCTGTTACCCCTACCTTTACAATGACCCTTAGGTCCTGGTTCCCCAAATTAAAGCTAAGGAGGAGAGGAAGAGAAGGGGGCAGAGAAGAACTGGTGTGCCATCTAGTGTTTGAAAATGACCAAACTCTTTTCTCGACAGTCAGTACACAGAGTGCTGGAAAACACTGTCAAAATGAGAGTCAGGGAGATTAGAAGGTGAGTGTATAAAAGGCAAGCAAGAAGGAAGATGGAGAAGTGGGAGAGGGAAAGAAAGGCTCATGCATCATTCAGATTTTATGATTTGGAGAAAATATAAGAGTAACATTGGGTCTGGGGAGAGGGCTTGGTAAATAGATAAAGTACTTGCCATGTTAGCATGAGGACCTGGATTAGACTCCAGGAACCCAGTGCCAGGCAGGCTTGGAATCTGTGATCCCAGAGCTTGGGAGAAAGGGACAGGATCCCTGTCAACTGGCTAGCTAGACTGGATAAATTAATGACGTCTGGGTTCAGGGGAGAGACTCAGAGTCAATATATAAGGTGAAAAGGGATGAAGAAAGGAACCTGGCATCAACCCTGGCTTCCACATGTGTGTTTAACCATACATGGACATACACATAGTAATATACAAACATGCATACACATACTACATACACAGACATAATAAAATAGAATGTTAGTGGCCAAACTTTTCTGTTGCTCTTTGCAGATATGCATAATATTTTCTATAATTTACTGCAAAGTTTTGTTAGTCTAAACTTTCAAGACAATCAGAATATCTAACCAATTTCATTTCATTTGGGTATGAACCCCACTCTATAAGATTGAGTTCATGCCTGGTGCTGGGGATCTGGCCAAGGCTCACGGTTGGGGAGCTCATAGAAACTAGGGTGAACCTGCTTCTGCCATGCTGGATGGATATGTTGTTAAACTGCCTCCTCAAATAGGAGGACAGTGCTGCCTGAAGATGTGTCAGGGAAACTTCTCTTTTCAGGGAACAGTACTTAGTGCAAAGACTCAGGACTGATTAAGGTGCTGAGAATAAGACACTGCTGAATGCCTGGTCTTAGAATGGGCATCCACATCACCTTTCCGAGGGTCAGAGAACATCACAGAAGAGGGGGCAGGAAGAAGGTAAGAGGCGGACAATAGAGAAGAGCGCTATAAGATGTTGTCTTCTGGGCATGATATGGCTGTTGCATTCATAGATCCACAGGGGTTGCTGTTTGCCTGCACAGGGCCTGCAGAAAACTGGACCAGTTAACATTCAGTTATGGATGAAGGAGGGGCTCATGGGGCCCCAGCACTGGCCAAGCAGATATTGGCAGCTCATTGTTGCTGAAGGATGGGGAGTCCTTGTTTTTAGTGGTAGAGTTACTGTTGAATTGCCCATGCTCCAAATCTGTAGCTCCATCCACATGCAAATGGCCTTGGTAGAACACAGTGGGCCACAAAACAAAAACAAAAAGATCTGATAATAAAAGGGGACTCACTGGGAGAAGAAATCTAAGGAATAGAGTGAGGGCGAGGAGTGAGAAAAGGAGAAACAGACATGTACAAAACAGCCAAAAAGTAAATCAATTTTTTTAAACAATTTATTTATTTATTATGAATTTAGCGTTGTGCCTACATGTTTGTCTGCAGGCGGCCAGAAGAGGGCACCAGATCTTATTACGGATAGGTGTGAACTATCACGTGGTTGCTGGGAATTGAACTCAGGACCTCTAGAAGAGCAGCCAGTGCTCTTAACCACTGAGCCATCTCTCCAGCCCAGTAAATCAATTTTTAAGGTGAAAAAAATTAAAATAAAAAAATCAATGAAAGAAACCATGCTCCATACCAAAAGGACCAGACAGACATCTATGGAACATTCTGATACAAAGATGGGCTGCATTCTTTTATGTTGCATTTGTTTAACCCTGTAGAGCTCTGTTACTTTGCCTGTCTAAAACACCTGATTTGTCTACTAAAAAGCTAAAGAGCCAATAGCTATGCAGGAGAGAGAAATAGGCAAGGCTGGTGGGCAGAGAATAAATAGGAGGAGAAATCTAGGGAGGAGAGTGAGGGTGAAGAGTGAGAAAAGGAAAGAGAGGAGAGCACTGGGACCAGTCACCCAGCCACACAACCAGCCCTGCAATAAAAAGGAAAGAAAGCTATACAGAATAAAGAAAGGCAAAAAGCCCAGAGGTAAAATGTAGTTAAACAGATGTAGTCAAATGGGATAATTTAATTAGAAAAGCTGGCTAGAAACAAGCCAAACTAAAGCCAGGCATTCATAAGTAAGAACAAGTCTCTGTGTATTTAACTGGGAGCTGGTGGCAGGCCCCCAAAGAGTAAAAAAAAAAAAAAAAACAACTACATTGCCCCAGGAAGTTGGGCCTAGAACTCAAGTCAGGAACCTGGAGGCAGGAACTGCTTACTGCCCGTGGAGGGGAGCTGCTTACTGACTTGCTTAGCCTGCTTTCTTAAAGCATCCAGGACCACCAGCTCAGGGATAATACTGCCTACAGTGAGCTGGGCCTTCCCATGTCAATCAGCAATCAAGAAAATGTCCTACAGACACGGCCATGCCAGCGTGATAGAACTAATTCTTTGGTTGATAGTCCCTCGGAACACGTCTAGATTTGTGTCAAGTTGTAAAAAAACCACCCAGCACAAGGAATGGTGCAGGAACAGTGACTTAATTTGAAGTCAAGATAACAGATAACACAGATAACAGATAATACAGATAACAGATAACAAACACAAGGCCAGCACACAGAGTGGCCCATCCAGGGCACTCATTATCCTGACTCACCACCTGCCCCTTGCCCCATGCACTGAGTTCCTGCTGAAATTCTGCACTGGATGACCCAGAGGCCATGCAGACACAGCAGGTGATGGCAGCATTTATTGTCCAGAGAGCACACTTAAAAACGGGTGGAGCAATATTGAGGAGCCACAGCATCACGCCTGCACAGAGGTGGTTCAGGACAGAGGTGTTAGAGGAGCCAAAAGGATACACCCACTCTTCTTCTGGGTATCTGGAGTAAAATTCCCTGAAAAGAAAGAAAGTCTAGAGCAATCTTGAGCAGAACCATCAACACTGATCCAAACAGGATCCTATGTAGGCTCTTTAGTAGGTACTAAAGCAACTATACAAAAAATAAATAAATAAAACAAGGTTGCATTCAGAAAAGCACAGCAGGGGCACAGAGATGGGAGAAGTGGAGAGAGAGAGAGAGAGAGAGAGAGAGAGAGAGAGAGAGAGAGAGAGAAAGAGAGAGAGAGAGAGAGTCACTGATATGTTGAGCACCTGTTTTCTAAAAGAAGGTGAGGGTTGGAGGTTTCTAAGTGAGACACTGCCAATTTTACAATGGAATGGTACCTTATGGAGAGACAGAAGGACACAAAAGTTTCCATAGGTGACAGGCGATGACCAGAGTGGTAAGCAATAGACGGATGATAAGATAGCACTAGGTGCCAAATGCTGCAGCGGTGGAGTGGGCAGTACGGTGATGTCATGGCCTTCGCCTCCCAGCACTGAGTGGTTCCAATGATAAAGAGGAGGATGGCTATCAACCCTGAGACTGGGGGTCGGTAGGGTGGCGGGCGTGGAAGCACAGCCATACAAACAGGATAAGAAGATTGTAAGACACTTAACTGGGAAATGGCATGTTCTAGGCTTTGAGAAAGAGATGCCAGAAAATGAAACATTGAAGTAGAAGTCAAGGGGACAAATTTGTTAAACTTTAGGGAGAAGACTAATGAGAAAAGCAGAGCTCCAAGGGGGACGCCAGGAGCCGAGGGGTCTTAGCACATGATCATGAAACATCTTCGAGTCAGGGCTTGGGTGACCATGGTGGAAATGAAGAGAAGGTCTCCAGAGCGGAGAATGACAATAACATTGCCCACCCAGAATGGCAGGGACACTCAGCTGGAAGGACATCAGTGTCCCATGTGTCTCACAGAGCAGCACCACGGAGCTCGGTGCACATACAGGACAAAGAGGAGTGAAGGGTCAGCTCCCCGTGGGAAAGCATAGCGGTGTGATGAGGGCTGGAGTCACAGGGGGTTGAGAGAAAGCCAGCAGTCTGGAGCAGGACAGCACTGACTTCTAAGTAGTTCAATCAGTATTTTAAGTCTCTTTGTTATCAACTCTTCAGGCTTGAGGAAAAGCATCTCTAACTGATCGCTTCAGGGAAACTGACACTGGGAATTGTTTGTGTTTTAGCACCCTGGTGTGACAGCGGTGGATAGGATGAGAACCAACACATGTGAAAGAACTAGATGTTGCCTTCCACCTCTGCCCTTTAAGGCTGAGGGACAGAGAAAAATAAGAAAAGAAATGTCTACTGGGTGTCTAAGAGCTCAAGCGTTCTGAGGGAGATGCAGAGTCCATCTGAAGGTTGAAAACTACACTTCTCTGTGGACATGAGGATAAGCGCTTAGAATGCAGTTAGAAGTTACACTTAAGCAGGGCATGGTGGCATGTGCTTTTAACCCCAGCACTCAGGAGGCAGAGGCAGGAGGATCTCTGTGAGTTCTAGACCCACCTGGTCTACAAAGCAAGTTCCAGGACAGCCAAGGCTACACAGAGAAACCCTGTCTTGAGAAACCAAAGAAAAGAAATCCCATTGGGTTGGGAAATAGTGGGAGCAGGCTCCCTTTTGGGGGTGCATGACTTCCCCATCCCCAGATAGTTGGTTAGGTTTCTAATATGAGGCCTGAATTACCCCCTAATTAGTGGTTCATAAGTCCAATACCGCCGGGCGGTGGTGGCGCACGCCTTTAATCCCAGCACTCGGGAGGCAGAGGCAGGCGGATGTCTATGAGTTCGAGACCAGCCTGGTCTACAAGAGCTAGTTCCAGGACAGGCTCCAAAACCACAGAGAAACCCTGTCTCAAAAAAGCCAAAAAAAAAAAAAAAAGTCCAATACCTGTTGGTTATTCCCAAAACTACGATAATGGCATTTAAATACTTTGGTGCATATGAATAATTTTGCTGTAGTAAATCCTTTTCATATGTCTCCATAGACACAGCTTTGGGAATTGTTGTGGGAGCTGCGGGCCACTTCCCTGCCGCCCCAGCTCCCGGCTGCCTGGCTAGCTTATGCCCCAAAATAACAACACACAAATTGTATTCATTTAAACACTGCTTGGCCCATTATATCTAGCCTCTTCTCGGCTAACTCTCGCACCTGGACTAGCCCATTTCTAATAATGTGTGTAGCACCCCTAGGTGCGTTTACTGGGAAGATTCTAGCCTATGTCCATCCTGGGTCGGAGCTTCATCGATCGTGTCTGCCCGGGAGAGGGGAGCATGGCCTCTGAGCTCACTTCCTCTTCCTCCCAGCATTCTGTTCTGTTTACTCCTCCCACCTATGTTTTAACCTATGAGGCCAAGCCGTTCCTTATTATAATTAACCAATGACCTTCCTCCATCAGGGAATGCTTCCAACATGTAAGTCCAGGAACAGTATTGCTAGTTCTAGCTTAGTTTGTTAAAACCAGGCACATGATGGCTGTTCCATTCGACATTCTGCTAGCCTAAAACAAGCTTGGCACTTGCTCCTGACCAACACTTGAGACTGTCAAGTTTAAAGTTTTCCTCTATCTGATAAGTGAACATTTTTGCAGTGAGGCTTTTGGTGTGGATGTATTAAAGTTAGATAGGCTCTCATGTTTATGAGTCATTTACATTCCTTTATATTAATTATATATCCATGCCCTTGGTCCTTGTCTTCATTGGATTTTCTCTTACTAAACACTGGCACATATTTAATAAATGTCTGCCGTGTTTATAGCATCATTATCTCTCTGGTCCTGAAACTAAGGTTGAACTTTGATTTTTTACTTTTCAGAAGTCACCTGCTTATGTTTTTGTGTTCATTACTAACATACTAAATCATAAAAGTAACTGTCCTATTGGCTAGTTTATGACTTGTATAGCAATTCAACAATATAATCTTTTTTATTTTTTGTGCTTATGATTATTTTTTTTTTTTGATTTTTGTTGAGTTCTACATTTTTCTCTGCTCCCTCCCTGCCTCTCCCATCCCCTTCAACCTTTTCCCAAGGTCTCCATGCTCCCAGTTTACTCAGGAGATCTTGCCTTTTTCTACTACCCATGTAGATTAGATTTATGTATGTCTCTCTTAGGGTCCTCATTGTTGTCTAGGTTCTCTGGGATTCAACAATATAATCTTAATTATCATTAGAACCATACACGTATATGTATACACACATAGATAATGATATATGTAATATATGATAAAATATAGTTCTATATATTGATATATTCAGAGTCATGTATATATGCTGTCACCCAAGCAATGCACTACTTCTAGATAAATTGCAAACAATTGGAAGATATATTTTGTAAGGTTGGCATAATATATAAACCCTAAAGCACAACTTTCAAGCAAAGATGTTTATATATTTTGCAGCTCACAGTTTCATCTCATGAAAGCATTATTTAAAGATAGCCAAACATGACTCAATAAAAGCTTTCTGCATGTTAGTAGTTTCAGGGAAAACGCTCTCAAGCTTTATTATAGATATTACGTTTGTTATTTATGCATTATTTGTAGCATTTGAATGTAAAAGTAAAATACACACCTTTAAATTTTTCAAATTTTTGTGTGTATGTACGTATGTATGTATGTGAATATATATATACCACATGCATGTAGTGCCTGCAGAGGTAAAAATGGACATTGGATCCTCTGGAACTGGAGTTATAGACAGTTGTGAGACACCTGATGTGGGTGATGAGAGCCAACCCCAGGCAGGTCCTGTGCAGAGCGGCAAGCGTCTTAACTGATGAGCCATCTCTTCAGGCCTCTAACATATGTACTTTTTTTCCATATACACCTTTCAAAAACTAAGAGATGTTCTCTTCTCCATTAGATCAAAATGCTTCTTTATAAACTATGGTCTAGGAATACAGTTCAACTGACAGAGTGCTTGCCATGCACTGTAAGTAGGTGGCTCACATCTGTAATTCCTGCACTCAGGACCTAGTAGGTGGAGGATCACCTACTACAACACAGTCACCTGCTACAATAAGTCAACAAGTAAATTCAGGATGAAAGAGAGAGAGAGAGAGAGAGAGAGAGAGAGAGAGAGAGAGAGAGGAGAGAGAGGCCGGGTGGTGGTGGTGCACATCTTTAATTTCAGCACTCAGGAGGCAGAGGCAGGAGGATCTCTGTGAGTTCGAGGCTAGCCTGGTCTACAGAACTAGTTCCAGGACAGCCAGAGCTGTTACACACAAAAATCCACCATCTTGAAAAACCAAAAGAGAGAGAGATCACTACACCAAATCCTCTGCATATATTACAGCTTTAAGTTTAGTATTTTTACAGTACTCCTAAGTGTATGAATGTGTAGTCTCTGATTCTAGTGCCTGCTCTTAAGGCTCTTTTCTTCTGTTGTTTTGCCTTGTCCACCTTTGATATGATGACTTTTTATTTATCTTGTTACATTTTATTTTCTTATGTTTTGCTGTTATCTCTTAAAAGCCTGTTCTTTCCTAATGAAAGAGAGAAAAATAATGGATCTGGATGGGAAGGAAGGTAGGGGAGACAGGAGGAGTAGAGGGAGAGGAAACTGTAATCAGGATATATTATATGATAAAAAATATATTTTCAATAAAAGGGGGCAAAATGGTGCAGACCACTGTAGGATGATAGCTCTGAAGAGCATAGAATTAAATGATTTTGCATTGCTTGAATTTTATACTAAAAGGATACATTTATTTAAAGAGCATTTTTAACAATAGGAATAAATACATTAGGTAGAAAAAGCATAATTTAAAGCAATATTTAATGTAATAGCATTTTATTAAAATTATATAATGCACACAGAAATGATAAACTTTCAATACTAACTCATGTTAATGTTAAGTCGTGAAATGCTCAGTATTCTTTCTTTGTTCTTTATGTTTGTCCATACTTTATCCTAATATATTTTTGTTTGCTGGGGAAAAGAATATTTCATAAATGAAATTCTGTTGAGCAGCAAAAGGCACTTGTGCAAACACCTTTGCTTTTTGTTTTTTAATTAATTTTTATGTGTATGAGTGTTTTTGCATACATGTGTGTCAGTGCATCACATACATGTGGTACCTGTGGAGGCCAGAAGAGGATGTCAGAGGTTGTCAGATACCCTTGAGCTGAAGTTACAGATGGTTGTGAGCCACCACATAGGTGATGTGGGAGTGTCATATATCAATCTGTTGATTTCATTGGTTAAGTAATAAAGGAACTGCTTGGCCCTCATAGGTTAAAACATAGGTGGGAGGAGTAAACAGAATGGAATGCTGGAAGGAAGAGGAAGTGAGCTCAGACTCGACAGCTCTGCCCTCTGGAGCAGAGAAGCCATGCTCTGCTCTCCCGGAGAGACGCCATAGCTCCTTTCGGAGACACGCGATGAAGCTCCGACCTAGGATGGACGTAGGCTAGAAACTTCCCGGTAAGCACACCTTTGGGTGCTACACAGAATATAGGAAATGGGCTAGTCCAGGTGCGAGAGTTAGATAGAAGAGGCTAGATAGAAATGGGCCAAGCAGTATTTAAATGAATACAGTTTGTGTGTTGTTATTTCAGGGCATAAGCTAGCCAGGCGGCCGGGGTGCTGGGGATGCAGCCCCGGCCACTCCTAAATACAACACATAGGTGCTGGGAATCAAACCTGGTTCTTCAGGAAGAGCGGCCAGTTATCTTAACCTCTGAGCCATCCCTCCCGTCCAGCACATTCAATTTAAAATAACATGAGTTTTTTTTTTTTCACTAATGCAAAAGGTATTTGTTGGCCAAAGAGAGTGAAGTTCCACTGAGACAAGAGCACGCTCTGGCATATAAGGCAGGATAAATAACCCAACAGCCAACCAGGCTTGTTTTCCAGTCGTGCCCGATCTCAGTTAATTGCAGGGCTTAGTTTGTTTCTTACCATGCAGCAATACCCAAGGCATTGTTGCTCTGGAGAACCAGAACAGGCTTGGCCTGCTCCGCAGCAGTCACCTGCTTAGCAAGGATGTGGTTTCTAAGCACAGACTTCAGAAAATTGCTACGAAGCCTCAACTGAGACCTTTCTGAGCTCTGGGCTCCTCCTCTTCTGCCAAACAGGGGTGATGCCTTCATGTCTATCGTAATGGCTCTCTGTGATACCTTCATGTCTATCATAATGGCTCTCTGTGGAAAGCTAAAGGACTTAAAGGTACACGGAAGGCTTAAAAAGTCACACAAATGTGAGTGGATAATGTGATCATGTAATCCAAGTTCAGCTACACAGACGATGCTAAACCAGATGTGGTGGCTCATACCTTTACTCCTAGCACTCACGACGCTGAGGCAGGAGAATCACCATGCGTGAGAAGGCAGCCCGGCCTAGAAAGTGAGACCCTGTCTCAAAATGAAATGTCAGTGTGATGAAAATAATCCTCTAATCTTACCCCGGAATCATCACTCTGAGAAGTCAAAATTGCCCAAGGAACTATTAAGAAAATAATAATTATCATCACAGGAGCAGAAGCAAGCTGTAATTCTCTTGAAGACTTGTTGTAGACCCAACACAACACTGTTGATAAGTATGTATGTCGTTTGAGAAGAGATGGGCTGCCAAGCTTGCTAAGCCAACTGTTAGCACTGTAGAAAGAAACCCCCAATACTTTCTTGGGAAGAAATAGCTTTAACAAGGAAATTAATATTATAATGAACATTATCACAATCGCTATAATCCACAGATAATGCATAAAGTATCTACCACAAGATAAAAATATCAATCAATAGTGAAAATTAGCAAAACCATCAAATGTTTTCCTCTGCTCCTTTTAAGCCAGCATAAATAATAAAAGCAAACTTATAGGACTATAAAATACCAGAGAAAGCAATCATAGTATATTTTAATATTTAGTTTAGCATATTTATTATATGAAAACATGTCAGTTATCCTTCTGTTACTATAAAAAATAATACCTGAGATAATCAACTTACAGGTGGAAAGGTTTACTTTGGCTCAAGGCTCCAGTTCATGACCAGGTTGAGCCACTGCTTTGAAATCTGGTGAGGGAAGCAGATGGTAAAACCAGGGAGCTTAGGGAAGAGTAAAATTGCTTCCCCCAGGCCAAGACTCAAAAGAGAAGAAAAGGAATTTCTCAGAACTGACTGTTCCCTTCATGAACACTCCAGTGACCTACGACCTCCCCGCTAGGTCCCTTCTGAAGATTTCACCATCACCCGACAGTCCCACCCAAGGGTTCAGTCTCTCAACCCATGGGCCTTTAGGAGCATTTAAGATCCAAACTACATCATATAAATTATGACCCTGGAGCATCACAAGATCTTCCCATCACCAAAACGTTTTCTTCAAAATCCGTATGTTTTTCTAATCGCGAGTAAACACACAGGCTACACAGTGCCGGGAGACCATATGGTTTCCCATTCTCCACAAACAAGAAAGAACTCAGAACCTTGAATATTTGATCTTTGGCCTCCACAGTTACATGACCACACCTCCACTGCCCATAAACCATGCAGTCTGTTATGTTATTCTGTTGTCGTAGCAGTAGAAAAAGAGACAAGCTCTAAGCACTCACTTCCTGTTACACATATCTATGTTTACAGGCAAATGGCCCGTTGTCTCAATATTCTGTAGGCCTCTGAGGGTGGGGAGTTCCCTTTTTCTTCCTTACTTCATCACTCTCACATTTTATGATACTAATAAAGGTGAGTCAACATTTTAGTCAAATACTCAGGATGGAGCGCATGGAGTCCCCTGGACGGGAACTGCACCCACTGTCAGTCACAGTGCGCAGTCAATACTCAGTGTAATAGCTTGTCTTCTTCTGTAAGTCTATACCTCATCTCCAAATGATCACATTAAACACATTTGTATTAGCTGGATGGTGGTGGTGCCCACCTTTAATCCCAGCACTCAGGAGGCAGAGGCAGCCCATCTCTGTGAGTTCGAGGCCAGCCTGATCTACAAGAGCTAGTTCCAGGACAGGCCCCAAAGCAACAGAGAAAGCCTGTCTCAAAAAACAAAACAGAATAATTGTAGTTTGGTTGAAAATAACCTGAAAATAGTATACAGTCCAACCCATGCCTCAACAGTTTTTGCTTCTCAACACCCATTGACTTCTCTCTCAAAGCAACACCATGTAGGCTGCTGAGAAGTGGAGAGGAGACACGAGAGGGAAAGGCTGAAATGCTAGGTACAAGTGTGCTCTTGAGGGCCAAGGGAGACAGCTCAGCAGAGAAGATAGCTTGACCTTGGACACAGCCTCCAGAATCACGAGATGCATGTTCTCTGTGTCAGCTGCCTAGCCTGTGAACCTAACTGATTCACTCCTTCCATTGTACCTGAAGTCACCCGAGAATCCGTTTTGATGGCCACCGGAATGCAAACAGTGGATCCATTGAATTGTCTAGGACACAATGACCAAAATATCTCTGAGTTCAACAGAAACACAAATTTGGAATACTCTTGTTCTGCGACCAGTGGGCTCTTGCTGCATTTTGCTGTGATTGCTCAAGTAGACCCACACAGTTGAGTTTTGGGTACCAGGTATTACTGTCTCCTCCTGGAGAACTTATCATCAGTGCGGAGTCATTGTGTTACACTCTTCCTTGTATATGAGCCCCTCTCCCATTAGACTTGAGAACAAGCATCCGTGAGCTCCTGTTGTATATAACAGTGGTTCTCAACCTTCCTATTGCTTTGACCCTCATGTTGTGAAGACCCTAACCATAAAATTATTTTTGTTGCTATTTCCTAACTGTAATTTTGCTACTGTTATGCATTGTGATGTAAATAGCTGATATGCAGGATGGCCTTAGGCAACCCCTGTGAAAAGGTCATTCAACCCCCAAAGGGATCACGACCCCCAGGTTGAGAACCACGGCTCTATACTTTATGTAGTGTCAAGCCCATAATAAGCAACCAACTTTTTCTTTTAACTTTTGTCGTTTCTTTTATTGCACAAACACCACACCTGAGTCCAATAAAATAAGCGTTGGTATCCAGCGGCCCTTTACAGAATGCTCTTGGATGACCACGACTGTTCTGCGAGTGGAAACTACATGTACTTATTGCTCTCTGATGTCCTCAGAATAAGATGATCCTGAGAAAACTCGGTGTGCTCTAAAAAGAGATCTTATTAAATTTATAGGTTGATGTTAGAAGAATCAATGTGTTGAGATATCAGTTTTTACCACCTGACAAGAGATATCTTCTTGGTGAAAACCCGATTTGTACTTTTGACAATTTTCATTAGTATACTCTGTACAATACAATTCACATTTTTATAAGATCTGCCATCACATTATCTAATGGGTCTAAAGAAAAGTTAATCATTCATATTTTATTTTGTGATCTATCATCTTACTAACCTGATCACTTTTTATGGTTTTTAAATTAACGCACTGGAGAATTAAGAGCCCACAATCACATTATCCATAGATAAATATCTTCAAAAGTTAATCTCACATCAAGGCATGCTGGCACATGCTTTCAGCCCTAGCATTCAGGAGACAGAGGCAGGCAGATCTCTGTGAGTTACAGTCCAGCCTGGTCTACATAGTGACATAGTAAGTTCCAGGCTAGCCAGGGCTACACAGTGAGACCTTGTCTCAAAAGTTGAAAAGAAAAAAAAATCTAAGAATTTCAATGTTTAATCTTTTTCTTGTTTTGTTATATTGGATGAAACAACATTAAACAATAAATATTATGTTTGGAACTCTTTTAGTATCTAGAATTTTTCCTATTATTGTCTATTAATTTCAAACACATTTTCCTATTGCATTAAGCTTTCTTGCTTACAAGTTTACCATTCTATCAAGAATAAAGGTTATATTTTATCAATTACTTTCTTGTCAACTGCACAGACACGGCCAAAGCAGATCCACACTTGGATATCCGAAAACTGTAAGGAATAGTAATGAACATTTTACCCCCAAAGCATGGAATTCCCCAATTATTGTCATTCAGAATGTGGCCGAGGTTATCTGCTGAGGAGCAGCAATGCTTTTCTCCTCTGAGGGGGCCGTGAAGAACCTGTTGAGAAAGCAAGGTTAGGACCACAGCCAAACTTAAGCTGTCACCACGGCCTGCCTGTCACATAAAGTATGGCGGTAGTTGATAAAGTGGTTTATTTGAGGTCTAACTAAAATACACATGCTTATTGTGGAGAGTTAAGGACGTGGCAAGGCTGAGAGAGGGTTCAGCAGCCGTGAAGTTTGCTGGACAAATGTAAAGAACCTGAGTTCAGGAAGCCGGAAACCCATGTAAGTGTCTTGAGGGCACTGTGGTCTGCCTCTAATTCCAAGAACAGGCAGACACAGGGGAGCTTTAAAGTAAGTTGGCTTGCAAGACTGGTCGTGTAGGTGATTTAAGAGTTTGACTGAGAGACTCTGCCTCAGTGAATAAGGTAGAAGAGTAATAGAGGATGATTCCTGACTGCAACCTCAGTCCTTCACA
>JABTXL010006079.1:28341333-28355565 GCA_025134845.1 Neodon shergylaensis
TTAAAATGTTTGAAAATAAAACAAAAAATACTGCCTAATGGATTTTATTAAGATCTTTTTGCCAATTTTCCCCAGGGTTATAATATTACAAGTATTAAAACAAGACACAGTAATAAGGATATTTGTGGAAGTCCTCAAATGCTGGGCAGGTAGGTAGTATAACGTTTAACAGATAAGTAGCTAGGGAAAACGCTAAATTACAGTGATTACTCATGTTCTTATACAAACTTGTCTGATTCCTTTTAGATGCTAAATAAATACACATTTTTTCTGGCTTAAAATGTGCATTTCTAGGACTAGTTTGGAGCAGTCTTCTCTTGTCCTTCACTCAAGGAAGATGTAACTAAGATAAACACAACAGGTGCCCTCATGCAGCACGATATCCATTCTTGTGGATTCCTGTCATGACACTTTTCTTTTTTTTTTTTTAATATTTATTTATTATGTATACAATATTCTGTCTGTGTGTATGCCTGCAGGCCAGAAGAGGGCACCAGACCCCATTACAGATGGTTGTCAGCCACCATGTGGTTGCTGGGAATTGAACTCAGGACCTTTGGAAGAGCAGGCAGTGCTTTTAACCTCTGAGCCATCTCTCCAGCCCCTGTCATG
This sequence comes from Neodon shergylaensis, assembly GCA_025134845.1. Taxonomy (NCBI): domain Eukaryota; kingdom Metazoa; phylum Chordata; class Mammalia; order Rodentia; family Cricetidae; genus Neodon; species Neodon shergylaensis. The sequence continues at coordinate 28,341,946 of JABTXL010006079.1, forward strand.
ACACTTTTCAAAGAGACTGTGATGAGCTAGAGGAACTGGCAGGAGCAGCCACTCCTGAGCACCTGTGATGGACAGGGAAGTTGTTCTGGAGCAGGGGGGTCTGAGTCCTGTCTTCAGAGACCATGCTGGGGAGAGAGACCATTAGGACAGTTGTGATACAGCCCTGAGGGACCACACGCAAGGAACATGACTATTCAAGAAGGAAGCGACATGAACACAGAAGCCTTTGAGGAGGGGTGTGTTTCTTGCTGAAACTGAAGGTAAGTAGAAATCTTGTCTGTGTATATGAAACATATAATAGGAAGTTTTCCCACCTGGCTCAAGTTTCAGGGGGTAAGAATACTATGTGATGTTTTATTTTCCCCTCCACAGTGTGTTTACCTTGACCCAGTCTACCTGTCGCTGAGTGTCTTTTCCTGGGATCTGCGGTAACCTTGACTGACAGACAGAACAGAGCTACAAGGATTATCGACTTAATAGGCTACTTTCCACCGGGCTCTCTGTCCTGCTTAGTCAGCGTCCTCTAAGTCTTATAATCCTGTTTAAACTGCCTGTAACTATAGGTACTCATTTGCACAAAATCGATTGTTTATGTATTTCCATTGTTAAAAAAACTGTGATTTGAGAAATTCTGGTTTTTGACTCTGTGTTAGGTATATGATAACTTGTCTCCCATCCCCGCCAAGACCTTCAGCTAGCTCAGGCCATTAATGACACCTCCACTTTGAGGAGTAAAGATTGTGAAATTAATTGCTTCACCACAAAATGATTATCTTCCCTGTAAGAACTCTAAACCCTCTGAGTTTAGGACTGTCTCCATTATTTATTGTTACTCATCATGTAGCGTGTGGCCCACTACTGTACAAAATTATTCATTTAAGTCTATGAAATACTAGGCTCTCTTCTAAGCACTAGAAAGTCAATAGCGAACAAGAGTAAATTTCTACCCTCATGAAGCAAGCATTCTGAGGAGGAGGAGAAGGATCAAATACAGTAGGGACACATAAGTCAGGTGTGGTCAGGAGGAAAAGGGCATGAGGGAGGGGCTCAGGCAAAGCTTCTTTTAGGGGAGACCTGAGTTCAGTGACGGGACTAGCCATGCCCACTTCCCAGGAAAGGCTCTGTTGGATTGTCAAGGAGAAGCAGAGACACCATCAGCATTAGCAAGGGATAGAAGTTAGGGAAGTATGATCTGAGAAGGAAGATGAGGCACGGAACAGTAAGAGACTGTGGCAGTAATTCAGTAAGAGGTGACCGTGACTCTAACCAGGATGGTGGGAGTTGGGTGGAAGGAAGGGGTCAGATTTTGGATATAGATTTAAAGCTGAGGCAAATAAGATCTGCTGATTGAGAGGCTGCGGGGCATGAATGAAAAGATGGATTCAAGAGTGACGCTGGATTTGTTTGACTTAAAGCAACTCAAGAAGAGGTTAGTTGACAAGACAGAAAGGGCACCAAGAACAGTCTAGGGTGGAGGGAGATCTGGGAAGTAAAGTGTTGCACATGTGACTCCTAAGATTTACTGGACCAAGTGAAAGGCTTTCCCATTTTCTTACACATGTGTTAGAAAGTGGGGTCAATCCAAAAGAAATGGGAATCTGCAGCACTGAAAGTACCAAGCATCTGGAAGCCAAGCCATGTATTCCTAAATGAAATGGGTTAAGGAAGAAATGAATTTAAAGATTGTGAACTAAATGTTAATAAAAGCACAATGCAACAAAATTTGTAGGCTGGAGCTAACATAGTAATTGAAGTTAAATGGTAGCCTCAAATATTTACATAGTTTTTTGTTTTGTTTGTTGGCTTGATTTTGGTTTTGGTTTGTCAGACAGAGTTTCTCTGTGTAACAGCCATGGCTGTCCTGGAACTTGATCTGTAGACCAGGCTGGCCTCAAACTCAGAGATCCACCTGCATCTGCCTCCAGAGTTGCTGAGATTAAAGGTGTGCACTACCACCATATGGCTTACTTACATAGTTTTTAAAAGACATTTTCATTCTTTCTGTTGTGTGTGTGTGTGTGTGTGTGTGTGTGCAAGTACAGGTGCTCATGACAGCCAGAAAAGGGTGTTAGGTTCCTTTGAGCTGAAATTATAAATTGTGAGCTGGCAGGTGTGAGTGTTGGTCACTAAACTCAGGCTCTCTCCAAGACAGTATCCACTTTTGACCACAGAAACATCTCCCTAGCCTTTCAAATATGCATATTAAAAGACAATAAGTGCTTAAAGTCAATTATCTGAAATTTCCCATTGAAAAGCACAAAGAATAAATTAAATTCAAAGTATAAGGAGGAAAGTATTTAAAATAAGAACGGAAGACAATGAGTTTTGAGTCAGCAAAAGAAAATCAGTTGCTTCTTAGGAAGATTCCCAAAATTGACAGCCCCTTAAATAGACTGATCAGCGGTGGGGACCATGACAAACTAAGAGCAGTGAGCTAGTGTTACATACCACACATTACAAATGACTGCCTACCTACCAGCTACCCCCCACCTTGCCACCACCCCCAGCCGAGGGAACTGCAATTCCCCATACTGTGGCAGTTTGGAGGTTAAAGGTTCACACAGGAGGCACTCTCCAGACCTGCCCAAGCTCCAAGACAGTGTGACTTTGCTTCCTCGGGCCCAGAAGCATTGCCAATCTTCAGTTTTCACAACCATTACTGGGTCTTGTGACCTTGCACAGAGCCCAGTAAATGGGAGTCTGCCTTTTAGAAGGCCTTGTTTGCTGTCACAGTCTATGTTTTGAGTCATGAAACGATTTCCCAAAATCAAGAGTGGGCTCCTTGGAGACCTTTAGGTGTTGTTCTTCTTTGGATTAAACAGCGTATTCTTGGATGGGACAGTACTCTCCCCAGCTAATGCACTAATGACATTCTGTGTGGTGTCCACGTATCTGTTCATCTAGAAGTAGTCAGGGAAGGAAAATTCATGGTCGATTTCTGCATAGAAACTTTTGGGCTTGGGACATCAGTGATCTTAAGTAAGTTTGAATACTCTTTTTCAGAGGGTTTTTATCACATTTCCAGAACTGAAATAAGCAAGAATTATAACAAAGCACCTCCTGTGAAAACAGACCTTCATCTCAAAGTGCAGGAGAGATGACCTGAAAGGTAACAGCATCTCTGTGTGCACAGGAGGACTAGAACCCATATAAAAAGCTAACATGGCTTATACATGCAGCATTCTGGAGGACAAAACCAGAAGGATTTCTGGGACTTGCTGCCTAGGCTAGCGCCAGGTTCAGTAACAGACCCCATCTCAAGGGAATAAAGGGAAGAGCAATAGAGCAAAATATTTGGTATCCCCTTCTGGCTTTTTTTAAAATACGAATTAAAAAAGTTTTTATGACGTGCTTAGGATACTTTTTGCCATATAATAACTGATGTTCATTAAATAGTCGTATGTACCTGATATAAGTACCTGATAATGATTTATTAATCATTGGCAATGCGATGAAGATAAACTTCAACTCTCATGTCCGCAGAAAGCGTTTAAATAGACATCTGTTTCACAAGGCTCCCTACCTAAAGTTGTCTTACGTCTGCCTTGCCACTTGCACTTGTTCCTGTACCCACCCCATTAGTCTTCCACAAGTCATCCCCACGTAAAAAGTATGCACCTTGAATTATTGACTAATTTGGATTTAAGTCTTGTCTCATGAGCCCGAAAACAAGAAAAGCAAGCTGGATCTCTGCAGTGAAACTCTTAGGCAATAAAGTTAATAGCTGCTCAAGAACACCCAGAGTAAAGGGGAGGAGAGCGGATAGGAGTTCAGCGTTTAAGAGGCAGGGCACAAAAGCACCCCACACGCAAGCACGCTTCCGGTTCTTCCTTCTGAAACTTTCAGCAGGAAGTGTGCCCATTTCTCGAGGTATAGATACCTCGTGGCTAGGTTACTCCGCCTCCCTCTTTCCCTAGAATCCCTCCTCCGCGAACTGGAGTTAACCGCACGATGTACTGTAACGTACTGCTAAATACCATAAACCTCAGTGTGGGAACAGATCTTCTCAGTTTGAGCATAGCTGTTCCGTTAAAAGCTCATTTCATATCTATATGACTGGGCGTGGGGGTAACGAAGTTGAGTGAGTAGAGAGGGAGGTGTCTGCTGGTTGAAAACAAGTAGGCGTGGAGAACAATGCGGGGCGGGGGGTACGTAAGAGAACCAGAAGTCCCAAGCCTTTTCAAAAATTTCCAAAATAAACTTTCGCATGCACTCAGCGCAGATGTCCCGCAGACAGGGCGCTGTGGCAGACTCCAGCCCTGTGCCACAAAAACCAGAGATGGAAGAGTCCCACCATGAGCAGGACCCACAGACACCAGCCTGCACTTCTTCGGCTCCCGGATAGCCAGAAGGGGGCCTCAGCACAGACTCTACTCCAGTAAACTCTGAGACTGGCTTCGGCAGCATCCACGCTGTGACCTCATCAACTTCTGGACAGCTCACCCGCACAACCCCTGGTCCACCCTAGACGAGACACGTAGGACACCGGAGGAACCTCGGCGGCTGTCGATGGGCGGAGAATGCGCCTCCACCACCAGACCAGGGGGCGCGGCTCGCTCCGCTGCCACACCCCGCCACTCTCATTGGCTGAGGCTGCCACGGGGGAGGAGACATCGCACACTCTCGACGGACTCCGAAGCTCCGCCGTGGGTCTCGGGACACAGGTGTGTGAGAAACTACGCCGGCGCCGAGGAAGCCCGGTCCCCAGGCCATGGGGGGTCAGCTAAGGCTGCCGCCCGGAGAGCCCTGCCGAGAAGGTGAGCGTCAGCCACGGTGGCGGGGGAGTGGGGATACCTGCACTTAGGTAGCTGGGAGCCCAGATGCGCGGTCTGAGATACAACCAGACCGGAGGAAATGTGCGGATTCTTAACACGGTTCCCTCGTCATTCAGTGTCCCCGCCGTTCTGTCGGCTGTCCCACCAACCGGACAGTAAGTACTGAGCTGTGCCCACCACACTCCAGACTCCGTGGGAAAGCCCAAATGGGAGCAGGACTGACCCGACGCCCACTTGGTCTCGGGGCGGGCCCGTGTCATTTACGTAGTAATGAATGTGTGGCGGGGAAATTCGGGATGCTAAGGGCAAAATCCCAGTTGGATCGAGGAGGAAGTTTCCTCTGACACAGCCTCAATTCCAGAGTCCGTGATCCACGCCACCTGCTGGGCAGAGGGCGTGTCGGGGAACCCGCGAGCCTCCCACGCTCCGCCCTTGGTGGCTGCGCCTGGGTCCCACTGAGTCGTCGCTCAGCAGAGTCGGGCGGGCGCTAGGCGTGGCTGCTCTGCTTTCGGAATGAAACACCTCCCACCGATCTTATACTATGACTTGCCCAGCACTCCCTTGAGTAGGGAAACTACTCAAACAGGGAACTGGGCGTGCCCTTTTGTAAATTCTTCCAGCGGACCACGCTGGGATTTACAGCCCTCACCTTGCCCTGTAAAATCCCTGGGACTTGCCCTCTGTCAGATGTTCAGGCCATCCACTGGCTTCCTGCGGTCTCAACACAGAATGCGAGAGTGAACTGGGCTGGAAGCAGGGAAAGGGTGGAGCAGTCTTGGGAAGTGTGCATTGCAAATGAAGTGATCATTTTTTACAGCGTCCGGGCAAAGGCCATTTCTAATCTACTTGCCAACGACTCAAAAAGAAAGAGGGCGGAGAGCTGTCTAGTAAAAACCGCACCTTTCAGAAGTTTGTGGCAACATCTTTCGTGTCGTTTCCTCTTGGCTTCTCTGCTATATAGCTTACTAGGGGAATAGAAAGAAAAAGAAGAGAGAGAAGGGAGGAAGAGAGGGAGGAAGGCATCAAAATACAGCTAGTAAGAAAGGGGAGGGACATGTAAAAGAATATGTCGCTACATTCACAAACTCTCCTCAAATTTACATTGGTGGTCTCTAAGGCAGCTGTACCTAGAGTTACGTCCTAGACAGCCATGCTGGAGTTAATCCCTTTCTAAATAATTCTGAAGCCACTAAGTCATTTCGGCTCTAATGCACCCTGCCCTTGTTTGTTCAGGGATCTGTCAGTTGATTGCACCTACTCATTTGACCTCTAGATATTTTTCCTGCTTTACTCGTGCATTTAGTAACACGAAATATTGGGGCTCTGCTTCAGCTCTGTGATTAATTGTGCAGGAAGCTGCTGGGGAAGTCGGGAGAGGTTCATCCATGTTTTCGGTAGAAGGCCGAGAGTAAGTTTCAACCTGAGTCCTTTTTCTTTATCTCTAAAGTGGCAAGAAATCGTGTTGTTGGCAGTCACAGTAGGTGCTGGTGTAATACCACAGGAAACCTACAGGGCAATGCCTGATGGGGACTTAGACAGAATCTCCTTCTGGCTGATTCCTCTGAGGTGATGACCAAGAGTTCTGTGAGCCAAGCACTGGGCCTAGGTCCTAGGAAAAATTGTCATCAGTCTGGCCCTGACTCCTGAAGGCTTAAGCAGTTTCCTATCCTAGTGACAGGTAGTTACCAAGAAGCAAACGACTTGATAATGGCCCTACAATGGTGGCAAAATCTAAAAGATAAGGCCCTGACAGCTCGCACTTGGGGGTGGGGGTGGTAGAGTGGGGGTGGGGTCTGCAGACTGGGTGGCTCAGATCCGTTAGAGAAGGTGTTTGTCTAGCTGAGACCAAATGAGGCTCCAATCATGGAGTCTGAATATAAAGCAGTTCCATTAGATGCCCACAAAGAAAAACTTACAGTAGCACTTTGGTTTCAATTTTTTAAACCATGACTTAATACTTCAAAAGACCTTATAACCCCAATTATCTCAAAAAGAAAGTTTTTTTTTTCAGTACTGTTTGCAAGTGTTCTAACAGAACTCAGATTGAGTTGAACAGCCAGTGGGGTTTTATTAACAATGGACATGTGGCCCCCTGAAAACAGAATGTAAAAACTACAGTCGTCACCTGGGACACCCCAACTGCAGAAGCATTCTGTCAGGGACTGTGGAGGTGACGTTATGATGGCCTAGAGGAAACACTTGGCAACCAAAAGGACATTTATAAATTCTCATCTCAGAGGAGTTCTTAACTGACTTGGGGTTGGAAACACAAACTTCAGACAGAGAGGAATCTGGGGTTTTCAAAGTTTTCTTTCATGGAGTGAGCCACTTTTCAGGTTACAACTAGACAAAAGAGGAAAAGTTCTGTGATGGTGTTTAGAGTTTTTGCTTTCCGTCTCCCTGGCCTGAATATCTTGGGTTTTAAGAAGAGGGAACCAGGGGCTGGAGAGATGGCTCAGTGGTCAGGCCTACTGAGGGCTCTTTCAGAGGCCATGAGTTTGACTGCAGCATCTCCAAGGCAGCTCACACTCATCAGCAACTCCAGTTCCAGGGGATCTAACCCCCTCTTCTGACCTCTGCGGCCACCATGCATGCATGTAGCATACAGACAGACATGCAAGCCAAACACATATCCTTGAGATAAAAAGAACTTTAAAAAATTTTAAGAATTGGCAGTTGAGGAATTATGACTCTTTGAGAACTGGCCATGCCTTCCTCATCTGTTCCCATATTGATGTATAACTGTGTGATCTTGAAATATCGAGACATTCATAGAAAACGGATATTCTTTTGCTCTTGTGCATAACTCAATTCCGTAGTTCTGTTCTCCATCTCACAGATACAGACACTGAACTGGAGAATTTAATACGGCTTCAGAGTGAGTGTTCAAACTAGACATGGGATTATTTGGGCCTGTATTTCGCTTGAACGTGCATGCAGTACATTGAGCGGTGCGACCTTCCTGGATTCACGTTGCAGCCCTTATTCCAATGTGGCAGGATTGAGGAATGGGGCCTTTGGGAGATAACTGATCATAAGGACCGAGGCCTTCATGCAGGAGATTACAGTCTGAGTGACCCTCATTTAAATGTTTAGGATCAGAAGTATTTTGGATGTTTGGGATTGGAGAAATATTTACGTAACCATAATGAATATCATGGCATGAGACCCAAGTCTGAGTAATACATTCACACACATTTCATATAAAAATTATACATGTTTTCTGAAGGTAATTTTATACAATATTTTTAAATAAGTTTTTAGATAAAACTGAGTTTCCTGGTGTGGAATTTTCCACTAATGTCCTATTTATTAGTGCTCTAAAGCTTGGTGTTTTGTAGTATCTGGGATTTTGGGCCTGAAATCTCCCCCTATAGGGAAGAGCAGGCTGTCACCAAGGGCGCAACTACGAGGCAGGCTGACTTCAGACTCCCAGCCTCCAGAGATGTGGGAAATAACTGCTGTTCAGAGATCAACATAGGCGCTGCTTGCTTATTCCAGCTGGAATGAACACACAGCGCCCTACCCATTCCACGGCCCTGAGACCTGGTGTGATTTTAGAATTTCAATGCGTCACTCTTTCAAAAAAAAAAATACATGTGACAGGCGTTTCTCAAAATCCATCATATGATCAGATCTTATTAAGACAATTTGATTTTTTTGTATAAAGTATAACTGCTTATCAAATGCTCGAAATGAAATTTTCTCCGTATCTTAAGAAGAAAACTAAGACAAGGGTTTTTCTAAGTCATGAAGATTTCGTTAAGTGCCAAAATTAAGCACTACTTAAAAACAAAATAAAACTCTCCACTAAAAGTTGTTCAGAAAACAATGATGTCCGTTATTGAGCCTAATATTTAGTATGAACTATAAATGATTGCTTTTAAAATGCTCAGTATGTGTGCAAGGTTACTGGGATGCCCCCTGAGCTCCTTTCCTGCTTTTCATTGCAAATGGTGTGCTCATTTATTCATTCTTGGTGTTTTTGAGGCAGGGTCTCACTACACAGTTTTTGGCTGGCTTGGAACTCACGACGTGGATCAGGCTGACCTTGAATTTAGAGATTCACCTGCCTCTGCCCCTGAGCCCTGAGATTAAAGGCGTGCACTACCACACCTGGGTGCCCCCCATCCAGTGGTCCCACGGCCTCCAAGAGGATTCAACCCCTAGCAGTTGGGTGACCTTTCTTACTGGTGGTAGAGTGTGGGAAAGCAGCTGCTCTCTATGGAAACCTCCGGGCTGGCCGTCCTGTGACACTGCCCTTCCGCAGGCCACGCAGAGAAGACCTGATGTGAAGATAGGGGTTTTACACCTGTGGCAGCTTCTCGCCTCCATTTTTGAAACATTTTGTGTTGCTGTATCTGCCGCTTTGTTTTTCCTCGCAATTTCTTTGTTTCTGAAGTGCTTGGGGGTTAAACCTCAGGCCTCCCCGTGCCAGACAAACGTGGGCTTCTGAGCTGCTCCCTCGTCTCTCAGTTATTTTGTGAATTGGAATAATGGGCATCTTACTCAGCTGCGTGAGAATTCACATGTACATCTGTCTGCTGTGAAGCGATGTCCAGATCTGTGCAGTTCTTCCTCATTTTGCTCCACATTTGTTCTAATTTATTTCTAACCCCCATTCTGTCCCAAATTAGTCTAAATGGTTTCTCCTTCCTGTTCTGCCTTCCCCCATTTATTCTGGTTTGCTTGCGCTTTCGTCAAAATCGTCGGCTCTGTGGGAGCGACAGCCAGTTAGCCTGTCACAGAGGAACTGGTTACCCGTGAACAAATACATAGCTAGCCTGGCGTCTTGAGTGGTGTGGGCTCAACAGCTGCTTGGTTGAGCAAATCCATAACTGTGTGGATATGCAACTGTTATAACAACGCAGGCTGCGAGGAGAAGGGTGGTTGACTGGGGCCGTTAACTAGGGGGCTTTGCTGAGAGGGAATTGAAAGTTTCTTTGATTGGGTCTGCAGAGAATAGCTATCTAAGGAAGTGTGTTGTGTGTGTGGGGCGTGGGGGGGGTATACTGAGCTAGCGTTCTGACACGGAACTATGCCCACAAACCTAGGAGGAGGCATTTCGGTGCCAAGAAGCAGCTGGCTATGGGTGCCAGTGCTCTGTAATGGGCTGAATAGTAGCTTCTATGAAAGCTGTAAGGCGAGGAGGAACTAGCCTAAGACAACTCCAGAGGAGTTGGATCTAGTGAGGGTCAACAGAGGAAGCCGGGCTCAAGTCTGTAGACTACAGGGCAGGAGCACTTGCACTTTCTGAACGGAAATGAGAGTTCATGTAGAGTTCTGGAAAGAAGACAGAAGATCGACAGGGTGCGGCCTTCTTTGCCACCAGCTCAGTTCACCCGATTTTGACCCAACTGCCCTGAGACCACATCTTGTTGCATCTCCCCCCTGTCACCCAGCTAACTACACAGTCTCCTTACCCCCAGACACCCTTCTGTCTCCAGTTTTGGCTTTTACAGGCAGCAGAGAAGTCTCCTGCCTCATCCTGTTTCCAGAATACACACATGTATGCACCCTCCCTGCTTTCCTTGGCATTTAAGCACATTGCACAGTTCCTTTCTCTATCCTTCCCCGTTAGGAAACAAGAGAGTGAGAATTTTGTTACATTCACGGCTATACCCCAGCTTCTAAAAGATTCGGGGCAGCCGAAAGTCCATGAATATTTGGATGGACGAATGGAAGTATAACTTGTGCTGTTTGAGGAACAGATGAGAGGGGGAAGCGATGCAGGGTCAGAGGCCAGCAAGCTCCAGAGCATATGAGGTTCTAAAGTCGAGGGCTGGGAGCAATTGAGGCAATCGGGATGGAAAACGATGCTACAGTCCATGAGATCGAGGAAGAGGGGTGTAACCTGGCCGACAGTGGCTCTAGTCTGCAGAGTGAATGTGGTGAGCAGAAAGGCTTCTTTCAGATTTTCTATGCCAAAGAGACGGGTATTTACCAAGTATACACACAACCCTGGGCTCGATCTCAAACTCCACATGAACTAGTGTGAAGGTGCATGCCTGTAATCCCACCATTTGGGTACAGGAGAAGCAGAAGTCCAAGGTCACTCTTGCTAACGTAGCAAGTTCAAAGCCCACCTGGACTGTATGAGACCTCTGAGGGAGGAAGAGGTAGTGAGAGATTTTATGAGCAAGCTAAAGCTTGGATTCCTATCACCTTTGGTGACCTTTCAGTATCAGTGCAGAAATAATCAACCGAGAGAATCAGTTTATAAAGAGGAATAATACATTTGGGCTCATAATTTTGGAAGTTCCAGTCTGGGACATTTTATCGCATTGCTTTGGAGCTGTAGTAAGGCAGCCTGTCACAGTGTAGCCGGCCTAAACTGCCCACCTCATCATGGGGAGGGGGGAAAACCTGGAAGGCGTGCCATAATAGGGCACACCTCCAATGATTCAAAGACCCCCTGCCCACTAGAGCGCACCTCTTGGCAGTGCCACTCTCTCCCAATAGTACTGCCCTGGGCACGAGGCTTTTCCTGAACATTTAACATCCAGACTACATCAGGGGAAGAGCCATCTGCCGACAATGGGAAGGCTGATAATCCATATAGAAGACTAGACGGTGAGGCAATGCTTTCTGCAACCTGGGAATGCATTGCTTTGATTCTCAAGTTGAAATGTAGCTCTCCCCAACCACATACTAGATATCAGATAGCCTGTCATAAACTTGACAGTTAAACGATCCTCTATAGGCATATAAGGTTTTGAGAGATGAAAGCATTTGATCTTTGTGTGCACATTAAGATTTTACAGGTGTTACTAATCTGTTATGTTTATAATTTTCTGAAATAAAAAGGTTGACACGGGTTGCTTAGCTGTGCCCTTTGCAGTTATACATCTTTGGCACTATAGCAAGGAAGTCACCATTTTAAGGAGAGAAATGTTTAAAGAGAGTCCAGGGTAGAGGCCACCTATAAGGAGTAATATTTTATTTCTTAAGTTGTGTGGTTGATTCATTGACATAGTTCAAGCATTATTAATTTTTTTACAAATGACACATATCTTCTATTTTTCACTTAATATTTTAAGAAATAACATCAAAGAAGTTGAGCGATTGAGCAAGCTGTCTGGTGTCACTTTCAAAGTGACTGACAGTGTCTATTACAATTTTTAAATGACTATTATAGACTTTCAGTGTTGAGTAAAGTCTAGATTCAACTCCTTGAATAATGACTTGGCTTCCTGGGATCTCGAGACGCCTACTCTGATTAGAGATAGCTTTGAAACTTCTCAAGTCCCCCAGGGTCTGTACCCACACGTTCTGCCCCACCCATTCTGTCCCTGGCTTCCCTCCCTGAACACACTCCCAAAGCATGAGTGAATAACTGAAGTTCTAAGGTCAGTAACCAGGCAAGACTTTTATTATTCCTCCTGCCACAAAACCCCCAGCCTTCGCGTCTGCCCCTTACACAGAGAAGTTGGAAAATACAACCAAGATTATTTCATTCCCTTGGTGCCGCTGTCCCCACACCCCCTAAAGAGGAGGAAATGTTTTTGCTCCATCAGTTGCTTAGAAGGCATATTGTTTTTCTGGAATGAGGTCCGCCCACCCCGATTTCGTAGATGAAGTTCTGGAATGGTTATGTTAGCTGCCTGTGAAGGACAGGAATGCACTGGGAAGTTAAGTTCAATGTTTCCTCAGGAATGAATGGAATCAGAATTGTAAGGAGCAAAATCACTCCTGGGCTCTCTTTTTATTTGTTTGTTGTTGGTTGTTACTTTGGTTGACTACTTTTGTTTGGTTTTGTTTTTTGTTTTTTTATTTGTTTTTGTTTGCTGTCTCCTCCTGTAATCCAGGCTGGCCTCAATTGTGAGCTGAACTGCCAAGTGCCTGAATTACACGAGAGTGCCGCCACACGGGCTCATGTCTTGGGTTATGAGATGCCCACTGGAAGAGCGCGGAATCCTGGCTACTGGAAACATTTGCAGTTGTTCTTTTAGAGTAATATTCTAGAACATTTCTCAGTGTAATTTTTTCTAGAAATTCCTTAAATAATGTAATTTTCCTTAAAATGTTTAGAAGTTTTGATTCAGAACCTGTTTGAGTGAAAAACTATTAGAAGTTTCTTATACTGTATAAAATATTTCTGTTTCATATTTTAGGGTTTAGCCTAAAAATTCCAATGCATGGTGGGTCTGGTCCACTGGGTTTGCATTCTTACTTTGCTCTTATTCTTTATAAAGCCTACTGATGTTTAATTCATTTTTCCCACAATATTCTGTTTATTCAGGAGCAAGTCAATTAGTTAAACTGAAAAATGATTTTCTTTGGGCAAAGCGGCATGCAAAATTAAAGTTTAATGCATTTTCTGGAATGCACAGTTCCTAGCCCACGAATGGGTCAGCTAAATTTCCTATAATAGGGTAGTTTATAAGCCAGTGGCATTGCCATAACCTTCTCCACACCCCTGTACACAAGCCCTTCTTTCTGAGAGCCAGCCTAATCATGAGAAGGCGTGCAGTGGATGGGGTGGGCTGGGCTGTGGTGAACTGTGGCGCATAAGCCACGTCCATGCAAGCACTCACATTTCCAAGAGGCTGCTTCCTTACTGGAGCCAAGACCCACGTGCTCCCAGTTGACAGAGGATCCTGGACTTCCATGGGAAATCTCTCATTTTTAAATCATTTTAAGAATGTGTGCAAGCTAAATTGAAAGCGTGTATAGGGCAGTGATGGTGCATTACCTTTAATCCCAGCACTAGGCAGGCAGAAGCAGGCAGATCTCTGGGGTGGAGGCCAGCCTGGTCTAGAGAGTGAGTTCCAGGACAGCCAGGACTAAACAGAGAAACCTTGTCTCAAAAGAAAAAAGAAAGAAAGAGAAGGAGGAGGAGAAG
>JABTXL010006079.1:28355575-28394344 GCA_025134845.1 Neodon shergylaensis
TGGACTACCTCTTCGGGAGTTCCCTGCTCCCATCCACTGGATTCTCTTTCGTGGAAAGGAATAGCCTTCACCCAGCTCCCTTGCATTTTTAACCTCTCCTCCTCTCTTTTACCAGGTTACGTGCTGTCTCTGGTCTGTCCGAACTCTTCCCAGGCTTTCTGTGAGATCACAAATGTGTCCCAGCTGCTGCCTTATCCTGTCCTCTACGCGGACCTGAACTCCACTCTAACCAATGTCAGCATTTCAGCAAACGTAGAAAACAAATACAGTCTGTATGCCGGCTTGGCACTGGCCATCAGCTCCAGCATTTTTATCGGCTCAAGTTTCATACTCAAGAAGAAGGGTCTCTTGCAACTGGCCAACAAGGGCATTACTAGAGCAGGTAAGACACGTGTTCAACAGGCAAAGTCTTCACTCGAGTTCTTGAAATAGAGCATGTTCCCTTCTACCCCAGGAGCTTTTCCCTTTTCCTAAAACTCTCTTCCTGCTGCCCTTCATCTAGCTGACGGCTCTGAATTCTGCCATAGTCCACCTCCCTAGACTGGCCTCCTTCACCACTCTCCCTCAATGTCTATCATTGAACCACACAGTTCCCTTCATTGCCTCTAAGATATTGGATGTATTGTTTATTTCAGTCATCAGGTTTACTTGTTTATTGACAGTAGACTCATAAACCATGCACTCAACAGTGTTTAGCACCCACCAAATATTTGTGGAATCAATGAATAGTGATACAATTATACTACTATTTATTTATAGTGATATTTCAGATGCCAAGTAGCTTCTTTGATTGCATTAGCCACACATTCATATTCATTTTTATCAACTATAATAGCACAAGAAACTTAAATATTTTTCCTGGGTCAATATGGAAAAACAAATGACTATAAGTTATGTAAACAAGTTTCTGAAAGGGTAGTGAGAGAGGAGTTTTGCTCCATCAAAAAAAATACTATATTTTGGTCTTAAAACAATTTGGTGTTAGAATTAAAACAAATAGTAAGGGATTGTTGAAGATGTCCTAGAAGAGCAGATTACATGTAGCTGCTAATACATACTTTTTAAAAGTAGTATTTCAGACCCGTGAATAAAAATTAATCATTCAACTAAAAATATTGAGACAACTTTGGAAAAAGTAGAGGGGGAAATGTGAGAGTTTGCCATTCTGCAAAATATACTCCAGGTTCTATGAACCTGAAATAATTTTTAACTCCCAAAAAAGTCTTCTTAAGCATGAATCTATTCTGTATAAAGGAAGACTATATTCTACCTTTTTTTTTTTGTATTTTTTTCAAGACAGGGTTTCTCTGTGTAATAGTCCTGGCTATCCTGGAACTTGGTTGGTAGACCAGGTTGGCCTCAAACTCCCTGAGATCTGCCTGCCTCTGCCTCCCAAATGCTGGGATTAAAGGTGTGCACCACCACCTCCTGGCAGAACACTATTCTATGTAATTTAAGAGCGTCTCTGAATGGGTGGATAAAATAGGTCACACACAGACATCCTATTTGGAAATAACTTACTTGAAACTAAACAATCAGATGATGTAGGAGGCTATGAATATATGACACAGTGTCATAAAATTCCTAATACATAAAGAACAATTGCAGACAATAAGAAATGCATACCCTAATGTCTTAGTTAGGTTTTTATTGCTGTGAAGAGACACCATGACCATGACAACTCTTATAAAGAAAGCATTTAATTGGGGTGGCTGGCTTACAGTTTCAGAGGTACATTATCATCGTGATGGGGGAATACGGCAGCAAGCAGACGTGGTGCTGAAGCTGAGAGTACTATGTCTTACAGGCAAAGGAAGTCAGTGGGCAGTCACACTGAAGGAAGCTCAAATGAAAGAGACCTCAAAGCCCACCCCCACAGTGACACACTTCCTTCAGGAAGGCCACACTCATTTCAACAAGCCACATTCTAACAGTGCCACTCCCTTTGGGGGCTATTTTCTTTCAAACTACCACACCTGACGAAATAGGTCAATCATTCAAGTAAAAAGCACAGAGATGCAAACCTCCAGAGTGATGAGGTGATTCCTGTCTAGTCATTAGTAAATTCGATGAGAAAATACTAAAGAAGTAGGAATAAACGATTTTGCAAGATCATCTTTATTGCTTATGGATCCTCTTAGTTTAACTATAACAAATCGTCGAGGCCAAAGTCAGGAAGTGTTAGAGCTGAGAAAATTCCCCTTTCTCTAGCTAACATGTTAGCAGTGACTCAGGTCAGCCTTTGTGGCCTTCCATGTCTCCAGGTGAAGGAGAAGCGGAGACCACCACTCCAATGCTTGTTGTTCTTTAGCCGACTCATCCACAGTCTCAAAAGCTCCTGTATCCAATATCTTCTTCCCTCTAGGACCAGTGTCTCTTGCAAGTTATGGTTTGGGTTTTAATGTTAACCATGGCCGAAACAAAGAATTCAGAATTTATAGCACCCATGCCTATGTTGCCGACTGACATCGTTATTGAACCTGGTGATTAAGTAAAATTCCCCACAAGTCAAAGGAACTTTCTAGGGAGTCAAAGGTAACAGAAAACCCGAAAAGGCCCCAGGAAGAACTGAGTAGGTGTCCTTGGAGTGGACAGCTGCTGAGGTGACCAGGAGCCTTGCCGTCTGCAGCGTCCCCAACACCTCTCCTAGGAGTCAATTCTGCCCTTATCTCCTGAGGTGACGACCTGATTTTTGTTTTCTGTTTTTTTCCCAGGGCAAGGTGGACATTCTTACCTCAAGGAATGGGTGTGGTGGGCAGGACTGCTGTCCAGTAAGTATGAAAGCCAGGAGTTCTCAGACTCAGTTACCCTTCCCTCCTGCGGAGGATGGAACTGTCTGGAAGTGACTGGTGATGTCACACATCGCCTTTTATTTAACTGTGTATTATATAGGTTGTTTTCACACCTCCTGCTCTAGCTAAGAAATGCTAAGGAAGAAATTAGTGTTTCCAGTATAATGTTTATTTTATTTTTTAAAACATGTTTTTTTATTTTACATACCAATCCTAGTCCCCATTTCTTCCCCTCTTCCCACCTTCCCCCACCCACTCCTCAGAGAGGGTGAGGCCTCCCAAGGGGAGTCCCAATATTATACTTTATCACAAACTTCTATTTCCTATGAGAATTGAGAAATATCTTCCCTCCTGTATCTTCTGAGTTCTCTTTTGTAATATTTATATCTTAAGTGTATGAGTGTTCTGCCTACGTGGTGTCTGCACCTTGTCAAGACCAAGCATCAGATCTGGAGAACTGGGGTTACAGGTAACTGTGAGCATCCATGTGGCTGCAGGAATTGAACCTAAGTCCTCTGGTGGGTCCTCTGGAAGAGCAGCCAGTATTCTTAACCTCTGAGCCATCTCTCCAGCTCTTTTTCTGAGTTCTTAACTCAACTTGGTGGTTTATTTATTAATTTATTTTTTCATTTAAAAGTGTCCCTGTCTTCCATGGCCAAGTAACTTATTTCAACATTTAAGAAACCCTGTTCTAAGAAAGAACTTGGGGGCTGGAAAGATGAAGATCACGATGCTCTTGCCGAGGACCCAGGTCTGAGTCCCAGCACCCATGTGTCAGCCCACAACCGTAACTCCAGTTCCAGGGGATCTGACACCTGACCACAGGTGGACAGACATACATCTGAGAAAACCCCTCATACACACAAAATAAAAAAAGCATTTTTTAAGTTTTCAAAAGAAACAGCTTGAGTACCTTTTGACTAACAAGGATGACAGCTAAACGGGATGATGTAAAACATTTAAATTTTGCTGGGCGGTGGTGGCGCACGCCTTTAATCCCAGCACTCAGGAGGCAGAGGCAGGCGGATCTCTGTGAGTTTGAGGCCAGCCTGGTCTACAAGAGCTAGTTTCAGGACAGGAACCAAAAGCTACGGAGAAACCCTGTCTCGAAAAATCAAAAAAAAAAAAAACATTTAAATTTTGTAGCGCTCTTTCCATTTTTCAGGAGTGTTCATATCCGTTTGCTGAATAAAAGTTGACTGCTCTGCCCTGGGAAGGTTCCCGTTGGTCTTATCTAAGTGATCCTCCAACTCCTGTGTGTGTTTTATGTGTATCTCCTCACCCTTCCTTCTCATTTTCAAACAAAAACACAGGGACTGGAGATATGCCTCACTGGTTAAGATCACTTGATACCCATGCAGAGGACCTGGGTTCAGTTCCCAGCACTGTGGTGGCTCACAACCATCTTCAATTTCAGTTCAGGGGTTCTGACCATCTCTTCTAACCTCCATGGGCACCAGGCACCCACAAAATGTACATATATACATGCCTGCCAACACTCACAGGCATGAAACGAAAGTAAATCTTAAAATGAAAATCTAAGGAGAAAATCATATGGCTGCATTTACAATATCATGTATACCAAGCAAAAAAGCTTGTGATAGTGTGGATGAGATCATGCATCAGAGGGGCTGTCTCGCTATCAGCAGATGAGACTAAGCTTTGCTGGAAGGACATCTATAAAATAGGAACTATAAACAACATAAGGGCTTCAAAGGAAGCCGAATAGTCTGAAAAGGCTGCCTTGGTTTTTTTAATGAGAGTGGTCTCCTAACTGCTCTGTAAATTTAGTGTACCAGGCTTTTTGTTTGGGGCCACCAACCAGCTCCCAAATCATGACATATGGAGACTTATTAGTTTTGAATGCTCGGCCTAGCTTAGGCTCGTTTCTGGCCAGCTCTTTTTTTTTCTTATTTATTTATTTATTATGTATACATTATTCTGTCTGTGTATGCCTGCAGGCCAGAAGAGGGCACCAGACCCCATTACAGATGGTTGTGAGCCACCATGTGGTTGCTGGGAATTGAACTCAGGACCTTTGGAAGGGCAGGCAATGCTCTTAACCGCTGAGCCATCTCTCCAGCCCCTCTGGGCAGCTCTTTTAACTTAAATCAACCTGTTTCTCTTTATCTGCCTTCTGCCTCAGGGATTTTTACTTTTCTTTATTCTATATGTCTTTCTTTCCTTTTTACTTTATGGCTGGCTGAGTGGCTGGCCCCTGGTGACTCCTCTCTCTCCTTCTCTTTTCTCCTCTTCTCCTGATCCTCTTTTTTTTTCCAGTCCAGATATCTCCTCCCATTTATTCTCACTGCCTGCCCGCCTCACCTGTCCCTCTCTGCCTAGCTATTGGTCGTTCTGCTCTTTATTAGACCGATCAGGTACCTTTGGCAGGCAAGGTGAAACAAATGAAACTCATCTTTACATAAGTAAACACACACCCTTGCATCATTAAACACGTGCAGCATAAACAAATGCAACACACCCTTCCACAGTTTAATATTCTACAGCATAAACAAATGTAACACATCTAAAGATGTGTAAACATAGTTAAAGTAATTGCTACGACAATTTAGATTCTGTTTAATGACGTTCTAATGCTGGGTATTCCTGTAGGTTGGGTGTGGTAGCAAAGCAGACAGAGAAAAGAGTATACACTGCTATTTTCTCTCTCCGTATGTGTTTGCTTGGCACAGTTAGACAGCGTGGAATACTGCAATTTCTGGGAAAGTGTCCCATGCAGTCTCTGAGAATAAAGTGGTTTGCACACAAAAGCCAGCTCTTGGGGGAATTCCCCTCACTCGGGAAGTTATTTGCACTACCTGGTGTGGATCTCAAGTTTCTCAAATGACATTACATTCCAACATTCATCCTTAGGGCTTCCAAACAGCTCCTTGGATCTTCTTGAGTTTCTGAGACATAATCACTTGCTTGTAGGCCATCTCCAATTCAGAGATTCCCGCCGTGGGCCTGTGGTGGGGGTTCCTGGGTATCTGCCACCCAGACACCAGATCCCTATAGGCCCTTCTCATTTTATAGGATGTCTGATGTTACTGCTGTGGCTAAATTGCAAATCTGCTCATTCTCAACCTACTCCAAAGCTCCCTCTACTGATTCCATTCGACTGACCAAATACGCTGTCAGCATACAAGGAGCTGGTCTCAATTGGAAATTGTGTAAAATGTGCATCCATCCCTCAGCGTTGTTACGTTGTTATGTTGTCTCCTGGCAATTACAGTAGCTCTCCATCCCATAATAGTGGTTCTTTCCCACAGGCTGCAAGTTTAAACCTTTCCTTTCAGGTAGGGCTTTGCATCTCTGAGACCAAAGTCTGCTGCTATCATGAGTCGTTTGCTTATCTCTTCTGATGAAGATGTTATCCCATCCACTCATACTTCTGCTTGCTTTCCAGTGGGAGCTGGAGAGGCAGCGAACTTTGCGGCTTATGCCTTTGCACCTGCCACCTTGATCACGCCGTTGGGGGCTCTGAGTGTTCTCGTGAGGTAGGTGGACAACAGAGAGCTTGGCTTCTGTGGCTAGTTCGCTGTCAGCAGGGCACTAAACCATGAGAAGCATTCTGCTAAGAAATCCCAGCACACACACACACACACACACACACACACACACACACACACACACACACAATGCCACCTGAGCTCTTAAAGCGCAGACGGCCTCAAATAAAGTCCGGGACTCCTGAGAGTGTAGAGAGAAGCCATTTATAATATAGGCATAAAAGATTATTTCTTGGGCTAAGAATTGCTTACATGCAAACGGCCTTGAGTTTGATCCCCAGGAAAGAAAAAAAAAACTAATCTTGCCTCTGAAAAAAAAATTTTTTTTGAGAAATCTACAAAAAGACAGCAAGAGACATAAGAATTACATTGGCAGGCTGTTAACCAGCAAAATAAAAACGAAAAGAAAAGAAAGAGAGAAAAACCTGACAGGAGAGCTTGGCTTACTACTAACAAGGTGATTATAAACTGTGTGTGTGTGTGTGTGTGTGTGTGTGTATGTGCTGACACAGTGAAACCTAGCCAGAGGTTTTTGGTGTGGTTTATACCTCTCATCTGAGTAAACTGTGAAACTCCTTTGACTTTTTTCTTGTTGCCATAGTGACTAAGGACAGCGGTTATCAGAGGGTTTCAAAGGCATCCAACTGTCTAAACTACACTTCAGCTCTCACTAAAACTCTACCCTTGCATGCCGAGTACCTGTGTTGGGTGCCCTGTGGCAGGAGTTCCTGTCTTACAGTACATGGGGGTCCTAGTTGGATTTTTGTTTCTGTGATAAACCATGTCACCAAAATGGGCTGGAGGAGGACAGGGTCAGTTCCTACCTAGTCTGTCACTGAGGGAGGCCAGGGCTGGAGCTCAGGGTAGGAGATGGAGCAGGAGCTATGCAGAGACAGTGCTCGCTGGCTGGTTCCCTACAGCTCCATCAGCGTGTTCTCTTAGACAACCCGGGAACACCTGTCCAGGGTTGCAACACTCCTAGTGGGCTGGGCCCTCCCACGTCAATCATTAATCAAGAAATGTCCGCAGACCAGTCTGATGGAGGCAACTCCATAATTGAGGCTCCCTCTGTCTAGGTGACTCTAGTTTGTGCCAAGTTAACAAAACCAACCCGCACACGGGGCCTGATTTTTCTGAGTTGATCTGCATTGAGCTTCCGAGCGACTTGTTTGATGACCTGTGAACTCTTTGTGTGCCTTGACTCCCATTTTGTTGTCTTTGTCTCTTTAGAGTCTGTAAATTATCAGTATCTAGTAGAAAACCTCTGGCTAGGCCTATATACTTCTCCTTTGTGTCTCTGTAGAATTGAGAGAATTAAATAAGCCAGTGTGTTAGCTGTCTGAAGACTTGAGTTTTCTCTGGGACTGCAGTCCCACAAGTGACCACGAGGGGACAACTCTGAGAAAGCATCTTATTCCTAAATGCTCACAGTCTAGGGTTCAAATGGCACCCTTTATTGAGAATGGTAAGAAAGGAGGCTGATGGGCAGAAGCCTCAGAGAGCTGCTTGGTGTGGCAGCAGAGTGTCCTACTCTGGTATCTATGGTAGTGCCAGCCTTGAGCACTTAGGAAGCAAACCATGGCAAGCGAGGCATTGAGAGCATTAGCTAGTCAGAAATACCCAGGCAGGAGTGGATGTGAGAAAGTGTTTCACTGTTTGACGATCTGTACGGTTGTACAGGTATGTCTTAGTTATGTATTAACTCTGAACAGAGTACCTGCTAGCTAGGTATCTTTCTATGCCCTCCGTGCACATGTGCATGCGTGCGTGTGTTTGTGCGTGTGTGTGTGTGTGTGTGAGATGAGGGCCAAAGGACAGCCTCAAGGGTCATTCCTCGGGCACTGTGCACCTTTTTTTTTATCTTGAGACAAGGTCTCTAACTTATCTGGAGCTTGACAAATAGGTCGTCAGCTGATCAGCAAGACCCCAATCCTTTTGTCTCTACCTCCCCAGCACTGGGGTTTTAAAACTTTGCATAACCACACTGGTTTGTTTGTTTGTTTGTTTGTTTGTGTTTTACAAGAGTCCTAGTTGTGAAACTCAGGCACTGATTCTTGTGCCGCAGACACTACTGAAGGACCCATCTCCTCAGCCTAGGGTGTGTATCTTTGAAACATCTGGGTACAGCTTGACCATCCATGATTCAAAACTCAAACCCAAGGTCATCCTACATTGGAAATATTCTGAGCCTGTGTAGGATGCCTGCGTGAAAAGTTCCTTACCTGACCTCATGTGACAGACTGGAGTGGAAACATGAGTGTATCACATATATTGTGTAAAATTTCCCTCCGGTCAGTCTGTCAAGTCTTTATGACGTACAATGAATCTTCTATTTAAGCTCAGGCTCCCTCGCTAAGAGCTCTCATCCATACAAACAAGCCGCCTCCAAAACACCTGCCGTTGAAGCATTTAAGGAGCTAAGCATTGCAGATAAGGTCTTCTCTGTTGCCAGAGAGCTATAAAATACTTTTCGTTGCAGTTACTTTACAGGGGATGGTTGGAAGCTAATTAAACTCAAAGAGGCAATGGAGAGAGGAGCATCCCATGCCTATGGTATCTCCCGAGCTGTAAAAGCAGTAGAATAGGGATCCTTAATCATCATTTCTGAGCTATCCATTTAAGGCCTTTCAGCGTCACAGAGCATATTCTAGTCAGCTCCGTGGGGTTCAGTGAATACGAGCGTTAGTGCGACCTCTAAACTGCGGTGCAATCAAACGGTAATGGAACGGTGGTGATTTTGTTTCTCTCTCAACAGTGCAATATTGTCTTCCTATTTTTTAAATGAGCACTTGAACATTCATGGAAAAATAGGCTGCATATTGAGCATATTGGGGTCAACTGTGATGGTTATCCATGCCCCCCAAGAGGAAGAAGTCACTTCTTTGCACGAGATGGAAATAAAACTGAGGGATCCAGGTCAGTGATTCAGCCTTAACAACAAAGCAAAACCAAACAAAAAGGAAGAAATAAAACCCACTGACATCACTTTCTTTTTTCCTTCAAATGATGTCTGTATGCTTGCTTTTGACTTGGTTTGGTTTGGTTTGATTGCGATAGGCCCTCAATACACACACACACACACACACACACACACATTCAAGGATAGTTTTGAATGTACAGTCCTCTTTGTCAGTCTCCTGAGTACTGACATTACCCATGCTCCACCATGTCCATCACCAAAGGAAACTTGTGTTGACACTGAAGATGCCCAACAAACCTGCCGCGGGTTGTAAGCCACAGTGAGATTTGTTCATTATAACTTTTCCAAGAAGTTAACAATTAATTTGGTTTTTGTTGTTGTGTTTTTTTGTTGTTCTGTTTCTTGTTTTGGTTTTTCGAGACAGGGTTTCTCTGTAGCTTTGGAGCCTTCCCTGGAGTTCGCTCTGTAGACCAGGCTGGCCTCAAACTCACAGAGATCCTCCTGCCTCTGCCTCCCGAGTGCTGGGAGTAAAGATGTGAGCCACTGCCCGGCAACAAAGGATTCTTAATGAACCCAAATTCCTGCCCCTTCTTCCTTAAGTAAAAATATAAAATGCTACACCTGGCCAGTCTTGCAGAGATACTGTGGGGATTCAGATGATATGTTTGTTTGTGAACTGCTCTATGAATCACTAAGGAGCCAAATGGCGTTTATTTACTCTCACTTGTTCGAAATCCTGTGCTCTTAAGTTGATGACGAGTGGTACGTCGGAAAGGTTTGGTCCTGTTAGCATCTCCTGAGTCTGACTCTTTCTCCTCCTAACAGGGTTCATTTCCTTTGCTCTGATCGTCTCTGTGATCTCCTTGGTGCTGATTGTGCTTGTGGCACCGAAGAAAGGACAGACAAATATCTTAGTCTACATTGCAATCTGCTCTTTGATCGGAGCCTTTTCAGTTTCTTCTGCCAAGGGCTTGGGCATCGCCGCCAAGGAGCTTTTAGAGTGGAAGCCTGTTTACAAGAATCCCCTAGTCTTCGTCCTGTTGGCTGTGCTTATCCTCTCAGTGACGACACAGATAAACTATCTCAACAAAGCCCTGGACACTTTCAACACATCTCTGGTGACTCCCATTTATTACGTGTTCTTCACATCCATGGTGGTGACGTGTTCTGCCATCTTGTTCCAGGAGTGGTATGGCATGAAAGCCAGAGATGTCATTGGGACCCTGAGTGGATTCTTCACCATTATCAATGGCATCTTCCTTCTACATGCTTTTAAAAACACAGACATCACCTGGAGTGAGCTCACATCCACTGCTAAGATGGAAGTCCTTTCTCCAAATGGTCGTCAGAACAGTTATGTTTTATTAGAGAATGCAGACTGTGCAGCCTCGGGCTATGATGATGACATCACCCTGTTTAGCAGGACCGATGACCGAAATCTCCATAAACTTTGAACTTTGACCAAGAAACCTGGAGAGAAACAATACTTACCTTTGGAAGGTCTGTTTGTATGTTTGCATATTTAACACGGTACAAACACTCTAGATGGGAGGCCAAGGAAAAAAAAGACTTTGTTCTCACCATCAAATTGGAAAATCAAGTTTCATCTTCTTCTAGAAGATTCGTGTCTATTATGTTTTTGCAACCACTAAACAGTCCCTGCCCACAAAAGTAGTCAAAGACTTATATTTGTCTCTGGATAATTCCCACTTTCACCCTTAGTAAGGAAATTATGAACAGTTTCTGAATTTTCAGAATGGACACAGTCTACTGTTTTGAATTATGAATGCATTTTTTCCTATTAAATTCCTCTTGGCTACGCTTTCCAATTCAGCTCATTAATAAGTGTGTAGTGAGAGAGAAATTTCTGAAAACAAAGTGTTAAGACTCCAGACATACTACAAAAAGTGTCTTTTGCTCCTTACCATTTTGCATTGGATTTCTCTGACTCATTCTCGATCCCTGCTCTTAGAATCTCCAGCAGGGGTTCCTGCTGAGTGTTAACTGCACTGTCTACTTATGGAAGCTGATAAGCCATGGGCATCCCATGAGTTGATACCTCAAGTCAAATGCATGTTTACTATCCATCACTGCTCCCCTTTGTGTATCAGGTATATAAGCTGTGAACACAAGTTTGTAGGAAATTTTCTTCTGAAGGGGTGGTGTGTTTGAAACTTGTACAATTCTTTTACTGGTTTTCTTTTTTCACTGTGAGAACTCTGCTGGGTCCTCTGGGGCATCTTCTTGGTGAGGACATCAGTCATCTCTCTTGACCTCTTTTCTCGGGTTGTGGCAGTTCTCCATTCTAGTGATCTTAACTTTTAGATGTTTATTAAATGTCACTTGTTACCTGACATCTTAGCTGTCAAGTTTTGCCCTTGGTACACTGTGCATGGGTCAAAGGTTCCTGGAACACAAGAATCGATGTGTCCTGGGTTGGAAAATGAACTTGTGTTGACATATATGCCCAGGAGAAAGACTGAGAGATTTAATGAGTTGTCATATGTGGAGGAACAATGAAATATTGGTGAAAACTCTCTGGAAATTAAAACTTTATTGTAAATCAAACACCAGAACTGAACCTTTCTCAAGTAAGAAGATGATTCTTAAGGTGGGGGAAGCTGCTGGGTCCCTATATCCACTCTGTGTCATTGGAACTGCTTGTCCCGTACTCTGCATTTGAATGTCTATACCTTATCAGCACATGGACTGCTTATGATTTATTGGTCAATATCGATACTTATGTAAAGAAAACAGCTTTTTGTCATTTATAATTTCACTGTTAGGTCAATGGTTGATGATTCTATTTTTAGTCCAAAGCAAACGATATTCACAAAAATCTTTAGATTTAGCTACAATGGAGTGAATTAACACTTATTTCTAAAAATGGAAACTACTACTTCATGTACATTGAAAGCTTCCTGTATTATGCCCAGTAAAGAACAGGCACTTCATTAAAGCTGATTCTCACTGAACCCACATTTTAACCCTCACAGTTTTCTCCCTAGAACGAGGAGGACCTCTGAGCATGAGATCTCGTGAATCCCTTGTCTTTCCTCAATTTCGGCGACATTATTCACCGAAGACTTTAAGAGAAAGTGACCTCATCATTGTCCACTCTTAATGACAATATAAAATCATTCCAACAAAACTATCTTTCTTAGAGAGGGGGAACATAGCTCGGTAGCACCATCAGCCTGTGCTCCATCAGCATGTGCAAAGGCAGTGGATTTGATCCTCAACACCAGGGGGGAATGATAAAACCAGCGAAGCCAAACTAAATGTCACTTTTACCTTCAAAAGCTTTACCAGGGGAGGGACCATAGAAATATGTTGAATATTGTCAAATATTTTTGATAAACTGTGTTCATGAGAGTTTATATTTTTCAAAAATGCTTGTAAATACTGTTCATTTTAGATAGTTTATAAATTTGTAATGTCTCTGTATATTTCAAATAAAATAATGTGGTTGTACTTTGCTTTTTGGTGCTGAATTTGTAGGCATTAAGAATTGTTCCCATTTTGTTTTGAGATTTAAAAGAAAGTTCTGAAGTTTAGGGGGGCACGACTATACAGGAACTCACATGGCCTTTTCTTTAACATTGCAATCTGTTTGGGTAAGGTTCCCCACCAAACTGCCTGGCAGAGCAGACCTGGCGCCTGGACAGAAGAACCTGTCTCATCCTGCAATGATTCGTTAAACAAAGTAGAAATTCCTAGCAGTTAGTATACTGAAATCTCCTCCAGCTCAATAACTTAAAAGAGAAAAGGGAGCCAGGCATGGTGGCACACACCTTTAATTCCAGCACTTGGAAGGCAGAGGCAGGCAGATCTCTGAGTTTGAGGCCAGCCTGGTCTACAGAGAAAGTTCTGTGACAGCCAGAGTTATGCAGAGAACCCTGGCTTGAAAATGACAGACAGACACACAGAGAAGGAAGGGGCAGTAGCAGCCCATCATATGTATGACAGGATTGGCTCCAGACTACCTCATGGCAGTTCAAGTTTCTTATATAAAATGGCACAGTACTTACCTACACATGTCCTGTGTACCTTAGCCAGTCAGGGCCAGAAGGAGGCTCCCTGTATGCAAACTTCCCAACGCACTGCTGTGAGACAATGGTTTTGTACCCTGTGAAGATTTGTCTCCTGTTCTTCTTTAATAAAATGCTGATTGGCCAGTAGCCAGGCAGGAACTATAGATGGGGTGACTAGAACAGGAGAATTTTGGGAAGAGGAAAGACTCAGTCTGCAGTCGTCACCCAGACACAGAGGAAGCAAAATGAGAATGCCTCATTGATAAAAGGTACCAAGCCACATGGCTAACACAGACAAGAATTGTGGGTTAATATAAGTTAAGAGTTAAGAAGAAGCCTGAGGTAATAGGTCAACCAGTTTATAATTAATGAAAGCCTCCCTCTGTGTGTTTCTTTGAGACTGAATGGCTGCAGGACCAGGCGGGACAGAAGCCTGTCAACAAACAACATTCGGGAGGCAGAGGCAGACAACCAGCTACCCAGTCCATGGAATGTAGATCTGTGGGAGAACTGGGCAGCGGTGTCTGTGTGTCGGAACAGAGTGTCTACACTGAAACAAGCTACACAGACTTCAGTCTTCCAGAGCAGGCTGTGTGTGTGTACAAAGCAGAGACATCTTGTCCATGACCTAAATGAAGCCATCAAGAGACAGATAATGTGGCTGATAGGACAGCTCTGTTGTTGAAATGTGTGCTACACAATCACAAGAACCTGTTTAGATGGCTAAGATCCATGGGAAAGCCAGCCCGGTGGCACACCTGTAACCCCAGCTCTGAGGAAACAGAGACAGGATTACTACAAATTACCTACTATTCCTGCAAATTACCTACTATCCAGTCTAGTCAAACCAGAAAACGCCAGCTTCAGTGAGAGTTCCTGTCTCAAAAAATCAGGTGCAGTGTAAGAAAAGAAACCTGCCATCAGCCTCCAGATATACAAATACACCACAATCACACATACATGTACCACACATACCACACACACACACACACACACACCCTACAAAGAGGTATGCTTGGGTTATGAAGATTCTCAAAGTTTACTTTAATATGTGAACCACATATTTTTCCCAATTGAAACTTTGATTGAACTGGGCAATAGAAGCGCATGTCCTTAATCCCAATACTTGGGAAGCAGAGGCAGATGACTCTCTGTGAGTCTGAGGTCAGTCTAGTCTATGGAGCAAGTTCCAGGACAGCCAGGGCTACACAGAGTAACTCTCTCTCAACAACAATAACAAAAGGATTCTTCTCAGGATGGAAAGATGGCTCAGTGGTTAAGAACACTTGTTGCTTTGTCAGAAATCCTCAGTTCAGGTTCCAGAATCTACACTGGATGGCTCACAGTGCCAACTACAGGGACTCCGACACCCTCTTCTGACCTCTGTGAGTCACCTGCACCCAAATAAACTTATATATAAAAAAAAGTTTGGTTTTTTCAAGACAGGATTTCTCTGTGGCTTTGGAGCCTGTCCTGGAACTAGCTCTGTAGACCAGGCTGGTCTTGAACTCACAAAGATCCACCTGCCTCTGCCTCCCGAGTGCTGGGATTAAAGGCATGCGCCACCACCGCCCGGCTTTAAAATAACTTTTTTAGAAAAAGAAATTTCTCACGGCTTAGCCATGATACTGCTAGCAGTGAATTCTAATGAACAAGACTTGAAGAAAACAGACAGCAGAAATCCCTCTGGGCACAACGAAACAGGGCTTTATTGCACCATGGTTACCAAGACTGAACTAAATTCCTTCCAAGTAATCTTGCATGCACACACAAAAAAGAGGGCAAAGTTTCCTAGTGTTTGGGGAGCCCGCTTCTCAGGACCACAGGACATAAGCATCCACAATGTGGCAATTCTGTCTCTGCATCAACTACTGAGAAAGACATTCAGTCAAGATAAGTCACAGCACAGAGGTTCCTAGTCAGAGGAAAGGCAGGCTGCAAAATGATGTTGTCGCACTGTGGGAATGAAACTGGTTTAGAAACAGGCAGGGCTTAGGGAGCCTGATATGATTCAAGTTATACACAAGAGTTCCACTACAGGGTAGCACCTGCTGATTGAAGATTAGCCTGCAGCAGAAAGGAGAAAGAAAACTGGTCCAGCGAGATCAAGTGCTGCCCTATGTACCCATAAGGTGGCCATGTGCGCCACTGTCCCAGGAGCTGAGTGATTCCCAGTCTACCACCTCCATCCAACACATCTGTATGTCTACTGTCTCCAAAGGGGACAAATGAAATAGATCAAAGAGGATTGCTAAGTAGAAACATAAATAAAAGAAAATTGGAATGACTAATTAAAAATAAATTCATTTGATTTTCAATTCTCAAATTAACTGCAGACTCCACAAAGTAACAAGTCCTATTTAAAAAAAAATATTGGAACTTAAGCTGGGCACTGGTGGTACACTCCTTTAATCCCAGCACTCAGGGAGTTCGGGGCCAGCCTGGTCTACAGAGTGAGGTCAAGGACACCCGGGGCAAAAAAAAAAATCCTGTCTTGAAAAAAAAAAAACAAAGGAAAAAAAAGAAGGAATGTCTATCTTTTCCTGAGATTTCCTGAAACTCTACATGTCGTGTGCCCACTGATGAGAATTCTAGCTTCTCCATCTTGCCAGTGTCTAAGAGACTACAACATCTGCCTTGGTCGTGGACTTTTAGTTGTTTTCACTGTATTTTCCCTGCTTTGTTCAGCTTTGACCCCATAGCTATTCCGGTTTCTGATACCTGCCTTAGAGTTTGTCCATCAGTGAAATAGCAGAATGGCTCAGACACGTGAAGACTTAGCCAGGCACAACCAGTAAAGTCTGCTAGTCACCAGGCACTGGGGAATATGCTTCTCCTTTCATCCTGCCCTTTAATAAACCTCATAGCTGTCATCAATGTAGAGCAAATGTATGTTCACAGGGCTTTAACCCACTATCCCGATTGTGGTCTGTTAGCACAGACCTTCACCTAAAGAGGTATCGATCTCGGTTGTTGTTGTTTTGGGGGAGGGCTGTTAGAGAGAGGGTTTCTCACTCTCCAGTTTAATGTTTTCTGGCAGCAGAAAATCTGAAGAGAATTAAGATTAAATGAGTTCCTGATGGAGGAGCCCTCTGAATAGGATCAGTGGTCTTGTAAAAAGAGACACCAGAAATCTCATTCTGTCTTCCTCTCTCGCGTAAGACATGGCAAGAACTTGGTCGTCTACTGCCAGGAAGAGAGCCTCCTCAGACCCCACCATGCTGGATCCCTGAGCATGAAGTTTCCATATCAATGAAGTCCACTTCTTCTCACCCTGGACAATCATTCTTACTGAATTCTAGCAGCTCTGGGAGATCTGGGCTGCTGTCCCCATTTTACAGAGTTTGAGGATCCAGTAGTTTGGTTGGCTCAAACCACTAAAAATAAATACATAGCCAGGCTGGTGTGCTAGTCCCATCCCTTGTTGAGATAAATACCCAACAGAAGCAGCTTAGAGGAGCAAGCATTTGTTTTGGCACATGGTTAGATGACAAGAAGGTGGCAGGAGCATTAAGTGACTGGTCACATTCCCGCCAAAGTCAGGAAGTGGAATGGCAGATGCTGGTCCTCTCCTCTCTTGCTTTTATCGTTTGGGTCCCCAGATGATGCTACCTACATTCAGGGTGCCTGTTCTTCATCAGCTAAGCATCTCTGGAGATGCCCCCAGATACCTATCCAGAGGTTTATTCCCTAAGCGATTCTAAAACCCATCAAGTTGACAGTCAATATTGACGGCCCCAACTGGACTGGACCACTACTCAGTCCTGGTCACCAGGAAGTGGCACTATTTGAAAGGATTGGGAGGTGCAGCCTTCTTGAAGGAAGCGTGTCACTGGAGGTGAGCTTTGAGGGTTTCAAAAGCACAAGCCAGGCCCAATGTCTCTCTCTTCCTGCCGCCTGCGGATCCTGATGAAGAACGCTCAGCTGCTTCTGCCTTCGTGCCCCAGGCTCCCTGCCATGAAAATAACAGACTAAAGCTCAGAAACTGTGAGCAAGCTTCAGTTAAATGCTTTCCTTTCTAAGCCGTACCATGATGTCTCTG
This sequence comes from Neodon shergylaensis, assembly GCA_025134845.1. Taxonomy (NCBI): domain Eukaryota; kingdom Metazoa; phylum Chordata; class Mammalia; order Rodentia; family Cricetidae; genus Neodon; species Neodon shergylaensis. The sequence continues at coordinate 28,372,876 of JABTXL010006079.1, forward strand.
CAGAGCAATAGAACACATACCATGAGTAGTGTTGTCTGATACATAGCAAAAGCACACTAGGCCTAGATCTTTTTTTTTTCCGAGTCAACATGTCACCTGCTGTATTTATGGTAATAAGGAAGCAGACTCCAGTTTTTATGGCTGCTGGCAGCTTCTGAGTCCAGCCACTTCCCCATTCTCTTCTGTCCCACACCTGTGCGGGTGTTGAGAAAGCCTGGGTGCTATTTTTTTTTTCTGGCAGTTTGAACTTTAAATCCACAAACCTCAGACCCTTGAACAAACCCAGAGGAAGTCCTCCTGCATGTGAGGCATCTCCCCGGCCCCAGGCGTGTTTTTGAAACCTTCCTTTATTTATTCGTCGGGTTTCCTCTCCTGCTAACTGAGCCTGCAGAGGGAGACTGTAGCAGTGGGAAGGACAGCAGGGCGGGAGAGGAGCACCTTTGCCGTCAATTCGGAGCGTGTTAGAAACGCAGGATCTGAGGTCCTTCTGAGTCAGTCAGCCTTTGCACCTCTCTCCAGATGCCCATGTGTATATTAAAGTTCGAGAGACATAACCTAAAATACCCTGGCTTTCACATTTGCATGCTATCAGAATAACCTGAAAAATATAAATACCTACCGTTGGGATTTGAATCAGCTGGGGCTGTGGTATGACCTGAGTGTTGGTTTTTTTTTTTTTCAAAGCTCCCCTAAACGATTCAAATCATCAATGAATTACAGGCTTAGGATGTGGCTCTCAACTCTGAGGTTCGTAGAAAGCCTGAGTGGGAGGGGCGCCGGAGGTGTGTGTGGAAGCGTTCTAAAACGGTAATGTTTGGCAAACACTTAGAGAACTTAAATCAGGACTAGAAGGTGGGTTAGAATATGAAAAGGCTCAGGAGGATTTTTGAGACGCTCTCAGAGGCATCTTGTGAGAAAGTACCACACCAGGAAGAAGAAATTAAAGGCTCACATCCTTTGGCGCAGTGGTTTGTGGGTAGACGAAGGACCGCGATCTTTGATGGCTTGAAGACCCTACAGAGTTAGGAGGGTTCGGTTTGCTGGAATCTGGAAGGGGCCACAAGCAGCTGCAGTGAGTTAAGCCCTGAGCACAGGCTGATAGAGCAGGAGGTTGAGGCAGCAGCTGGAATGTGAGTTCCCTGTTTCGGTGCTCTGAGCTATTCTCAGGACCCAAGTGGTTGCGCAGAACCCAGACCTTCCTGTCTGTGTTCAGTATGGCCCCTGAGCAGCAGGGTTGAGATACCGTTCAAGAGCAAGGTGACCTACAGTCTCCAGAAAATCCTGGTTTATGACAGCTCTGGTGACGTTGTACCGTCCAGGAAAAACTTTGTTGCCTGGTCAGGTCATAAGAGACCAGCCTATGCCAGTCACCAACTGCTCAAGGGCAGTCAGGGTGATAAGAATGTTGTTGTGAGCCCAGAGGTGCCAGGGGACGCTGGTCCCTGGTCCCGTACAAACTTCCCTTTTCCTTCTCACCGTTGCAAGGTCACCTACCTGGCCGCTCTGGAAAGATTGGGTCGATCTAGGCAGAAATTCTTTCCCACCAATCTGTGCCTATTCTAAGTCAGCTGTTAAGTATTTTCATATCACCTGGGATAATAACACGCCTGTCCCTTCTACACCTACATTACACGTTGGGCAAGGACAGAGGGAAGGGGAGGAAAACCTGAGGCACACCCACTTTACCTAAGGAGAATATTCTCATTGTTGCTCTTAAGTTACAGGTTAAAACACTTCACGTTTCCCAGCCCTACCAGCCAGCAGGGGACATGAGGAAAATCAAAGCAGTTATACACAGGGTAAAGAAGGTATAGGTTGCCTGCATTACTAAGAAAAGAGGGCAAGTTCCATCCCCACTGAGCATATAACGGTAATCTGCTTCCTCTACACCCTAACTATGCATTCATAATTCCGCGGATGTCCATTAATCTGATCTCGGTTCCTAAGATAATACATTCCTCTCCATTTAAAAATGGAAAGTAGGATCTAAAAAATTGTATATGAATGAAATTATTGTGGGAAAAGCAAGATATATGCCCAAGAAGGACCATTTCTGGGGTCATCAGATGGACCCAGATGGTACACAAGCCCACAACTGTCACAAGAATAATGAGTTAGCCCAGAATCCCCAGAGGAAAGATGTTTACCAGCCCAGCTCCCCTTTCTGGAAGATGAAGACTTGCATGGTCCCATTATGCTTGTTCTTTGGATTATACTATGAATGTTTCTTTCCTCTGCTTTATTCTGGGCTCTGTGATGCAGGTGAATAAATAGACAAGATCCTTGTTCTCCCCAGTGTTATAGTTGCAGGGGCAGATAGCAAAAAACAGACCAAAGGAAACCCCCATTAAAAAGTAAAAAGATGGAGTTTGTTTATATACTGTGAAGGAAAAGACCAGAGTTTCTATCGACGTAAAGCTATGATTTAGAAGTGTAGAGGAAGTCAAGGGAGGGCTATGATTGGTCAGAGTGTCAAATCTATGTTAATAATGCCCTCAGCCCTTCTAACAGCTCTCAGATTCTGTTTCCAAGATGAGTGGACTTCTATGTGAGTGGACTCCATTCCCGACTCTTAAGGGAATGTGTAGCTAAGGTTAAGCCAGAAAAAGCACTCCAGTGCCCTGGTTACTCAGCTGTGTTCCAGGTGGACAAATGAATCGACGCAGTCAGAAGAGTTCAGGACTGATGGAGGTCCTGGGCCAAATATGTTCTCTCCTCCAGGATGGTGCTAAGGACTGACATAAGATGGGTGTCTTAGTTACAGTTTCTATTGCTGTGAAGAGACACCATGACCAAGGCAACTCTTTTTTTAAAAAAAAAATTATTTATTTAGTATGTATACAACATTCCTTCCATGTATGCTTGCATGCCAGAAGAGGGCACCAGATCTCACTATAGATGGCTGTGAGCTACCATGTGGTTGCTGGGAATTGAACTCAGGACCTCTGGAAGAGCAGTCAGTGCTCTTAACCTCTGAGCCATCTCTCCAGCCCCCAAGGCAACTCTTATAAATAAAAACATTTATTGTGGCTCGCTTATAGTTCAGCAATTTAATCCATTAGGCAGTAAGCAATGGTGGCATTCAGGCAGATGTGGTGCTGGAAAAGGAGCTGAGAGTTCTACTTCTAGATGGGTGGGCAGGCAGTAGGAAGAGAGAGCCTTTGGGCCTGGTTTGAGCTTCTGAAACCTCAAAACCCGCCCCCAGTGACATACTTCCTCCAAAAGGCCACACCTAGTCCAACAAGGCCATACCTCTTCATAGTGCCACTCCCTATGGGCCTATTGTGTGATTTTATTCAAAATACAATGGGTGACTACAATTTCCACCTCTTTTGTTTGTTTTTCAAGACAGGGTTTCTCTGTGGCTTTGGAACCTGTCCTGGAACTAGCTCTTGTAGACCAGGCTGGCCTCGAACTCACAGAGATCACCTGCCTCTGCCTCCCATGCGCCACCACTGCCCAGCTAACAATATTCACCTCTCTTCTATGAGAAGGAGAAATGGAGGCGCTGGAGGAACAGGAGCACCCCACCCAAACCTGAACTTCACAGGCAGAGTCTAATTCCTTTCCAACCTCAGCACCATTGCCTTTCTGAGCTGTGCAATTCTATGTTTTGAAGAAGCTGTGCACTGTCCCGTGTTTAGACATATCACTATTTTCTTCCTCCTACCTGCGACACCCAGGTACTCACCAGTGCCTGTCCAGATTACACTCTTGTCTTCTTCTGTTTGATGTGACTTCTTGTTCTGAAAGTAGTGTGGGGGCTGGAGAGATGGTACCACGGCCAAGAGCACTTGCTGCTCACAACCACCTGTAACTACAGTTCTAGGGGATCCTGTCCGATCCTATAAGAGGTCCTCTTCTGGCCTCCATGAGCACTGTGCATCTATGGTGCATAGAATGCATATACACGGGCAGCACGTTCATATACATAAAATACATTTTCTAGTTCATAAAGAAAGTAGAATGAAGTCACCCTGGCTGGCAGAGGAATATGATTTCCCTGTCCTCTCTCCCCGCCACTAACCAGGTATGAAGGCATGGCGCCTACTTGAAACGGACATGCCTGTTTAGAGAGAGAGCCTAGGCTGGCTGCACAGTGCTGTTGGCATCCATCCCTGCTCTCCTGCTGCCAAGCACGAGGGGCTGTTGGGTCCCTCTCATGGACAGCAAGGATCCCATCATAGGGACACAAGGCAGCGAGTAGGAAGTGCCCCTGTGATGGCTGACATTGTGTTCTAAGTTGAAATCACTGTGCTTCAGAGATCTCTAAAACAAAAATGCCTCTAACCCATAAGCCCCACTTGCCCAAGGATGGATAACTTCCCAGAATTCTAGGGGCTGTTGATCATGTAATATATCAATCCATGTGTTTTCAGTTCTGCAAACAAGCTTGGTTGCCCCAACTGCACAGGACGCACTTAATCACACACAGGCAGGAAGGACATCAGGATCTATGCTTGCCCCGGACTGGACAAAGGCCAGAAGTGCATGGCCTTGTGGATTTTGCCTTTATAAGTCCCTGACAAATATAATTCGGTGCCATACTCTGGGAACCCCAGCAATGGACCTGGTCAGTGTTTAGTAAAGCTTGCTTCAAATTTGGCTCAAATACTGTGGTAGTGGTCTTATTCTTACCCAATGGGATTGACACCTATACCGGAACACCTGGCAGTGTGTGCTGAAGGAGTTTGGCTGGATATGCATGACAATGAGCTATCTTCAGAGTAGCCAGAATGAGAGCTCCACATGAGGCTGATGAGTCCTGTGTGGCCTGGCAGGTGTTCTTCTAGGGTCCCACCTCCTCTTCTCCGCAGAGCTTCCTTATATTTATTTATTTAATCCTATAACCTTCAGACATCTGACAAAGACTTTATACTCCTTCTTGGAGGAATGTTTTTAAAGTGTAAGGCGGATATCTGCAGATTTAGGAAGGGAACCAAGTCCACTGGCATGAAGTTATCAGAATACCTTAGAGCTAATGTGTGGTTTGTGATGGGTCTGCTTTTACTTTGTCGAAGGCGACCTAGTGGCAGTCCGACACACACTGTGACCTGTGTAGTGATGAATATAAACAACGTTTCTATAAATAGAAAATCTTGAGGAAGCCAGAATAACTCTCACATGATTTGAAAATGATCATCTTTTTCTATTTTGACTGTCACAGAACATGATTATCCTAGTACTAAGATTTTTTGGTTTTCAGCCGTGTCCACCGTGTGTGAAGCTGTGAGAAACGCTAGCGTTTTGGTCAAATTTTATTCAGGATCTCTCCGTTGCTAAGTCGTGCTTCTCAGCCTTGAGTAGCAATATCCCACTCTGCAAGGGGACAGTCCCCCACCCCTCTCTGGGTGTGCTTGTGAATGTGTAGACTTGAGGACACAGATGGTTGTCTTTCCTCAGGCACCATCTGCCTTGACTTCTGAGATGGAGTCTCTCATTAGTAGGCTAGGCTGGAGGCCTGGCCCCACAATCCACCTGTTGCTACCCCCTCAACACCTGAGCCACCACACTCAGCATTTTCTCACAGGCTCTGGGCTTGAACTCTGGTCTTCTTGTTTGCCTGACAAAGACTGCGCTATCTCCCAGTGCCACCCTCCACTGCTGTCTCTTAGCACGCCTAGCCGCCACACCTGAGGGAGGAGCACTGTAGACATCTACAGACTGAGGTTGTCGCTTTCCTTCCAACAGATTGTACAAACTGACGTGTGTAAACTGCTGAGACGGAGTGCAGAGTGACAAGAACACTCTGGTCTGGAGAAACAAGATTCGGGATAAAGTCAGTTATCCACAAGGAACTAGGAAATCTGTCCCTTGCCCAAGTCTCTATCTCTTACACACAGAGCCATCATCCTCTTCCTTAGGAAACCCTGAAAAGACAGTCAGCAAACCTCAGAGTTGCTAGTGTTGGAAAGATGTTTCCATGGAAATTCAGTTCAAGGCAGACACAAGCAAAGAACTCAAGTACAATGCAGGCAGAGGAGCAGGATCCGTTATGAAAGGAAACAGAAGCGTTTCTGTTTGCTTTTGCTTTCTGTGGGAATCAAGGAGTTTATGGCCCTCCGGGACTGGGCGCCTAACATCACCCCCACATTGCCCAGGATGACATTTCAATCGAATTAGAGCAATTAATCTGAATATCACAAAAGAGGGCTGGGTAGAGGCTGTTGCTGGGGGTGGCAGTGGGGGAGCAAAGTGTGCACCTGCAAACCCCTGACATCCTGAGGTGAGCGAGTTATGTGATGGGTGTTGAGGAAAGTTTGTCACACGTCCCAGCGGTAGCCTGGCTCCCCTGAGCTCTTTTTCCTAAATCCAGCTAATCCTGAGAAGCCAGTTTAGCAACAATTTCCCCACCCTGATGATATCTGATCAAATTCTTCATCAACACACTGAATTCTTATCCTAATCCTTATCTAGCCAAAAGGTTAACCTCTGGTTAGTCCAGTCTAACAAGGTTGCCTTTGCCCTTGATTTCCTCATCAGGAACCTTGGTACCACTGACCCCTCTCTGTATCCCCTCTCCACCAGACCCTATCCTTTCTGTATTGAAAGCTGCTTCATAATATCATAATAATCTTGACCCGCACTGCAATCATATTTGAAACAAACAAGCAAACAAACTTCCTTACAATTTTAGCAAATGCCAAGATAGTCTTTCTTACTCTAAGAATGGGAAGATGAGTCCAGGCCAAGTAGAGAGACTAAAGCCTGAAGAAAATGGCCTTCCTGAAAGCAGGAACTAGCTGGTGACTGAACCCACTGTCAGTTTGGAAGATTCAGGAAGACTCTTCAGGTCTGACAGTAACAGAATGCCGGAGATACCTACACCTGGCCAAGAACAATGGAACACACAGGTTCTGGGACAGCTCCTCTTACCTGGCGCTCAGCTCTGTTGTCCATGCAAAGTCTTGCGGTTCTTACCTACCCCCAAGGAGTCAGGCATAGCATCTTCCAACAGCAGGCATTTCTCACCAACCATAGCAAGGAAAGACAGAATGGGATTCAATGTGATTCAAAAACACAGTGTTATACTTCCTATATGGAGCATCGAGAATTTGCACCAGCTCTCTCTCTCTCTCTCCCTCTCTGTGTGTGTGTGTGTGTGTGTCTGTCTGTCTGTCTGTCTGTCTCTGTGTGTGTGTGTATGTTTCCAGCTTCTCCAGTTCCCTCTCTGGAAAAGGACCAGAGAACGTCTTCCCCAGGAGGCTCAGGGAACCCTCCCTGCCCCACGGGTCCATGCTTTTCCTGTTGACTGCACTCGTGGCTGTTGCTTCTCTGTTAACCTCTTTTGCATCGCTCATCATTTATGCTTTGGTTATTTCACAGTGCAGCTGCCACCCAGATATGAGCTGCTCCAGGCGGCTGGGAAGTTAAGTATCTATTATCGATAGCCCCAATATTAGCAAAAACTCCTTTTCTCAAAATCTCGCTAAATTAGCCAACAAACTCATTCCATTGCCAGTGTAGCAACCACACCGCTGACATTTACCCAAAGTCTTTTCACAGTTTAGACAGGATTCTTTTCCAGTGCCAAGGATAGACCCCAGGGCCTGGAACACACTAGCAAATGCCCTGTGCTGAGCTATGCCCAAGTCATACATGTTTTACATATCCTGGAGGGTAGGGGAAGGCTATGTTATTTGGTATCCTTTTTTAAAGGGTGTATTTATTGTTGTGTGTGTTTGAGTGTTTACTTGCATGTATGTATGTGCACCTACATGAGTGCAATGCCCATGGAGTCCAGAAGAGGGCACTGGATCCCCAGAACTGAAATTACGGGTATTTGTGAGCCGCTGTGTGGATGCTGGCCACTGAACCCGGGTCCTCTGCAAGAGCAGCCAGCACTCTGAACTGCTGAGCCAACTCTCCAGTGCATGTTCTTGGGGATTCTTCTGCTTCCCTGGCTTCTGCTTGTTCATACATGCCATATACAACCAGATTTGAAATACACCCTACATGCTTCCCACACACACATCAAAATCCAGTCTAACATTGTACCCATGATCCCAGCAGACTCCGCTGAAATCTGGAGCTAATGGAAAGGAAAGTCACACCATGGGCAGCCTAACAAAGTAGACATCTTTTCCCTCAGTCTTCCAGAGGCAGCAGGCATTACCCTTCCTCAAGCTATTGTGTATGCGTCTCCCCAGTTCCTTTTACTTTCCTGATTAGGCCAAGCATTGCATCAGTCTCCATGCTAACCCCTACACTTGTTCAGCCAGATCGATCAGCTTTCTCATCAAATATTTAAAAACACCCAGGCTCTTTGCAAGGCAATTAGAGATGCAAAAACCCACATGAGTGAGACTGTGTGTGTGTGTGTGTGTGAGCGCGCGCGCGCGTGCGTGTTTAGTTACAGCAAACTTACATCTTTCATGTCTCCATTTGTCAAGTTCTCTTGCCAAATTCTCCCTTTCCGCCCTGCATTGTACCTCTATGTTTTCTTTTTGTAGCACCTAAAATCTATTCAGTTTTCCCCAATTTTAAATTGCATCTGGAATATATTGCAATGGTGACAGCAAAGAATGGGGAATAGAGATTATATTGCATCATTGCTCACCAACAAAACCTAACTTAATCCAGGTCATCTTTAAAAGTCTTTAGGCCACTTTCATGAGAATAAGGAGTAAGTGGAACCCTCAATCATGGCTACTGGTAGCATCCTGGGCACCTTCATTTAGAAACATTGCTTAATACTTTCCAAAGACTAGATGTGCATATGGCTTTGGCGCTGAAATTCTGCTCCTTGGCATCCATCTCACAAAAATATAGACATATTTTCACCAAAAGACAGCAGAAAAATCTTAATAGTTCAAAAGCTAAAAAAAAGTGCAAATTTTCAAGAAAAGTAAAACAGATGAGTGGAATGACTACAAAATGCAAGACAATGAAGAAATGGAAAAATAAAATATGGTGCAACTCACAGACAGACCAAAAATACATATTATTCAGTAACGGAAGCCAGGTACCAAAGAGTACTTACTATAGGATCACATCCATATAGACACCGAGATAGCCCACACTCATCCTTGGTGTTAGAAAGCATGATACTAAAACTACTTATCACCTGATGTGGAAGCACACGTCTTTAATCCCGGAATCCTGAAGATAGAGGCAGGAGGACCTCTGTGAGTTCAAGGCCAGCCTGGTCTATATGGTGAGTTCTGAGACAACCAAGACTACATAGAGAGACCCTGTTTCTATTTCAAGAAAAAAAAAAATTAAAACAACTCTTGGGTTAGTGATTTAGTAAGGGAATGCAGATTGCTTGGAATTCTAGGGAATATCATTTCTTCGCCTGCGTCTGGCTACACTTATGTCTGCACATCATGAACTTAAGACTATCCACACACTGTGTGCTTTCATCTTCTTTAATTTTAAGTTTGCTTTCAGTCAATACAACTGCCACACCAGGCTGGGACTCAGATCTGTACATCGCTCAGCCCTCATCAGAGACGCTTCTCACAGTAGATAGAAATTAACACAGAGACCTACAAGAGGACAGTGTGCAGAGAGTGAGAGACTTGGAGCACTCAGCCCTGAATGGGATGTCTTTATCAAACCCCTCCCCTCAAAACTCAGGGATCCCTGCGTAAGGGAAGCCAGAAAGATTGTGAAAGTCAGAGGTGGTAGAGGACACCAAGGAAACAGCCTCTTCCAGACGCATCAGGACTGATGCACATGTGAACTCACAGAGCCCGTGATAGCTCGCACAACACCTGCAGAGTCAAGTCAAAGGAGATTCCAGCACAGAGAAGGGAAAATGGACATTGTCTTAATTAGGGTCTTATTGCTGTGACGAGACACCATGATCATGGCAATTCCTAGAAAGGAATACATTTAACTCGGGCTGGCTTAACAGGTTCAGAGGTTAAGTTCATTATAGTCATGGCAGGAAACATGGTGGCATGCAGGTAGACATGGCACTGGAGAGGTAGCTGAGAGTTCTACATTCAGACCAGCAGGCAGCAGGAAGAGTGACACTGGGCCTGGCTTGAACATTTGAAACCTCAGAGCCCCTCCCCCAGTGACACACAACAAGGGCACATCTACTCCAACAAGGTCATGGTACTCTATATGGGCCTATGGGGCCATTTTCATTCAAACCACCACAGATACAAAGTCCCATCTCTAACCAAGAAGTCCTCTGCAATAGATACCTTTTGGAAAAAGAGGAAACTAATTTTTTCCAATGAAGTGTCACTAAATATACCAACCACACTTAAGAGCAGGCCCAATGCCCAAAAATATTCTGCCAACAAAAAAAATGAACTCTGTTTTTTTTTGTGTGTGTGTGTAATTTTTGCTTTGTTTTAGTTTTGCTTTGTTTTGCTTTTTGGTTTGATTGATTTTATGGTTTTTAGTTTTCCCTGCTCTGATTTTCACTTTTGCTGTTGTTTTCTTATGTATTTTAGAGAAAGTAGGGAGTAAAGTGGAGACATCTGGGAGGAGTTGTAGGAGGGGAAAGAATATGATCAAAATATATGAAAAAATTTAAGAGAAGTTTTTAAAGAAAAATTCTTTTAGCTGGGAATTGAACAGAGGACTTCATACATCATAAGCATATGTAGTATTTCTGAGCTATACTCCCAGCTCTGTGTACTGCTGTGTGTGAGAGTAAAGGGCGACATAGCAAGCCAATATGCTTTTCTGTAAGGCCTAGAACTTACTTAGGGAGCCTTTCAAGTTTACTTCCTCCCAGCACCAGTCCTTTGTAAGTGACTCAATATTACATCTTAAATTTAAAAGCAAATGGATGGAACTAGAAACAAAAATGAGCCTGAGTGAGGTAACCCAGACCCAGAAAGATAAATATAATAGATATTCAATATATGTGGATATTAACAATTATATAAATAATAGCCAAGATACAATCCACAGACCCAAAGAGGTTAGGTCTAGAGGAAGGGACTAGGGGACACAGACACATGGATCTTCCTGGGAGGGGGAACTAGAGTAGATTTTATAGTAGAGTGGTGGCATGTGGGTCAGGAACAAGAGGATCGGGTTGGGAAGGGGAGAGAAGATGGGGTTGAGGGACAGGATGCAGGGAGAGACAGCTAGAATACTGCTCAGATAGCCCAGAGATCTAGGGAAAAAGCAAATACTACTGGTCTAAAAAATAGTTACAATCAAATGATTCCTAATGATATTCTGTTATACTCATTGATCAGTGACTAGTTCAGCATCAACAGAGAGGCTTCCTCCACAGCAGATGGGAACAATAGAGAGACCACAGCCTCACTTTTGCAAAGAATGAGCAATTCGGACACACAGCTCTAAATAGGAAATTCCTTCCCTTAGAGCTCAGGGAATCCCACAGAAGAGGAAGGAAAAGAGGGTGTGAGTCAGAGAGGATGGCAGGTGCCAGGGAAGAAAAGGACATGGCTAAATCAACTGAGCAAAGAACTCGCCAGAGACCGAAGCAGCAAGCTCAGGGCCAACCAGGTCTTCTCTAGGGCCTCTGCATATGTATTACAGCTTTCAGTTTAGTTTTTTTTTAAATGGAACTCCTGAGTGTGTAAACAAGTGGGTCTCTGATTCTTGAGCCTTCTCTTGGGGCTCTTTTCCTTCTGTAGACCAGACTGGCCTCAAACTCACAGAGATCCTGCCTCTGCCTCCCTAGTGCTGGAATTGAAAATGTGTGCCACCACTTCTTGGTGAGCCTGGTCTTTTCTAATAAGAGACAGGAAGGGGGTAGAGGTAGTTGGGGGAGGTGGGAAGGAACTGGGAGGAGTGGAGAGAGAGGAAACTGTAGTTAGGAAATATTTTTAAAAATTAAAGAAGAAAAATCACTAGCCACATAGAGTATAACAAAGATCATAAAGTATGTGCCCCAACAACCACCATACAGGATGGGACAATATATAAATAATGGACTTCTACTCCTCCTAATCAGACTGTGCTTTATACGGTGCCCTTCTCATGGTGTTTCTGAAGCACTAAAAATGATAAAACTTCCAGTCAACTCCCATAAAAAACTCCGTGATAAACTGAGAACTGTCCTGGAACTCACAGAGACCCTCCTACCTCTGCCTCACACCCTGGGATTAAAAGCATGTGCCACCATGCCCAGAGATAAATTAAGATTTAACCATGATTGTTGATTGTTTTAATTACTTACTCTGGACACATTCTGTGGCTTCCTCTTTTGGGAAGAATTAATCATCTTACAAACAGTGCCAGAGACAGTTGTTAAAAGGCATTTTACGTTGTTCCATCTCACATAAACAAAGTGTGAAATATCAGAACTAAATCTGGGCTCTGGATTTTCCTGACAACAGGTACCATTAGAAATGGAAATTTTATCAAGATATGTTCAAAAGGGAACTTTGGCTCAGATTTTCAACAGTGTCTAAAACTAGAATTCAAGAAAACTATGCCCCACAATAATCAGATATGTAGATTAAAAGAGTTTATTAAATAATATATCACAAAATTGTAAGAGACATTTTTAGAATGTTCACATAGGTTTCCAAAGCTATGTTTTCTATAAACATTGATAGGGCCCCAAACATAAAAGTCTGTAGGGAGGCTTTTGTGGTGGTTTGAAAGAAAATGTCCCCCAAAAGGAGTGGCACTATTAGGAGGTGTGGCCTTGTTGAAGTAGGTGTGACCTTGTTGGAGGAAGTTTGTCACTGTGTGGGCAGACTTTGAGGTCTCTTGCTCAAGCTTCATTCAGTGTTACACTCAGTCTACTTCCTGTTGCCTGCATATCAACATGTAGCAGCTCCTTCTCCAGCACCATGTCTGCCTGCACACTGCCATGCTCCCCGCCATGATGACTAAACCTCTGGAACTGTAAGCCACCACCTCAATTAAATGTTGCTGTGGTCATGGTGTCTCTTCACAGTGATAGAAACTCTAAGAGAGCTTCTTTAGTCCATAAGTTGCCTTAGCCTTATGAAGAATCAGGGTTTCATGTATATTCAAGGGTTCTGAGGGTGCCTATCATGAAGAAGCCACTTGGAAGGCTGATGTTGTCTGCTTCCTTCACATATGGGATGTGACAGATAGTGGACTTCAGAAGTCCCTCCCACATGTGTAGAAAGACTATCAGAATATTTTGTACTGAAATCCGTGTGGAAAGCCTGTGACCTTTCTGCTCCGTTGCCAAGAGTCAATAATCCTAATGGAAGATACGCGCTGTCAGTGACGCCCATGATTTCACCTTGTGACAGGTTTGCAAGATGACCCTGTGGGCTGGCATTCCATTTCAGGTCACCAGGTTTCGGCAATTTCTGTGAGAACCTGAAGCAGTTCGGCAAATGTCGGGCGACTTTTAGGGTTCTGGAAAAGGGAAAGAGAGCCGGTGAGCTTGACTTGCTTTTCACTCAGACATCAGCTGTGGAACTTCAGGACGAGACCTCAACCTGGGCTGGCTCTGCACAAACTGAAGAGAAGCATATCTTAGCTGACTCACAGCGGCATGGTTTGCATGTGAGCAAGGTATGGGTGAGCGTGAAAGAGTATAGAGCATTGCACAGATAAAATGGCTAGAGTCGTACACACTAGTGTTATGTGGCTATGTAAATCAATTAAAGATGAATTCGTATTTCAACTTGGTTTTTCAATCTTACAAGCCACTTTGCAAATTCTCTGTAGCCAGAAGTGGCTACTGTATGAACAGAACACACATAGAATATTCCTACTATAACAGAAATTTCTTTTGGAAAATGATGGGTCTTTGGAGTGTGAGGTCCCCAATTCAGCATTAATTGTTTACTACATTGGGCCCCTCTAGTAGAAAGGATTTCACATAGAAAGCAAAAGGTATGTCTGCTGGAGGGACTTTGTAGACCCTGGAGCACAGTCAACCAAACCTGTGCAAGCAGAGATCAGAACACCTTTCCCTGTTTTACTTTTCAGTGGTTTGGCTCTGTCTCCCGGAGGAGAAGACATGGTACTGTTGGCATCTTTGGGATCTTTGGGAGTTAGAGCTACTCAGGAATGAACAGGGGGCCAGAGTGTGAGCGCACATCATGAGCCTCGATGAGGCTCCAAGAATAAATTGTGTTGCCTTTCTGGAAGGTTCAAATTCAGCAGGTGAAATCTCTGGCATGTTTATCAACAGTAACACAACCTTTTTCCTAAATTAGTAAAGTCCCTTTATTCAATTAATTCACAATCAAAAATACCATATAGCCTGTTTAAGGACACCATTCAAATATTTCCTTAGCCCCAAGCTCTATACATCTCAAAGAACTTCTATACAGTTAAAATAGCCATCCTTAAGCCTCAGGACTATTAGACCTCCACAATTAATTACATTTTATTAACTTACCTTACACACACACACACACACACACACACACACACACAAATACACACAGAGAAAACTGTGACAGAGTTGAAACTAGAAAAGGTAGCTTTATATTTTATTCTAAAATGTGTGTGCATTGTTTGAATAAATTTTCTAACTGTAATTTGAGACTAAGATTGTGTACTTATTCTTTCTATGATACCCTATTTACCCTCCAGCTCATATCCACATAAATAATATAGAAAACTGCAATGCCCTATGCATGTGTATAGTTTTATTAATGTTCCTTGACTTAGGACATTGTCACCACCCAATAAAGCCATTCTAAGTAGAAAACGCCAAGCGCTCAAGATGCATTTTATGCAAGTGCTCTACCATAAATCACGCTTAGCAGCAGTTTGCAGTAATCACTGGCTCATTCCTTTGATCTGTGGCTGCTGGGGAGATGCCCCTTCCCAGCTTTCCAATAGAGGCTCATATTTTCTATTACTCACCAAGGGAAAGATCAACATTCAATGCTTGAAATATGGCTTCATAAAGTTGGAAAGTTCGAAGTCAAAACCACCATAGCCACCATCTGCGTGTTCCTATGCTATGTACATCACGAGGGCAAAGTCATTCCTGAGGCAGCTGTTGCTACCAACAGCTTACTTAACAATTCTGTCTTTCAAGATTCCTTGTGGAGAAATTAATCGTGACTGTGTTCATACACTGGAGAATCTGCCTAAGTGAAATATTTCTCTGGAATATGAACAACCACAGCACTTTCTTTTCTCTTTCTTTCTTTCTTTCTTTCTTTCTTTCTTTCTTTCTTTCTTTTCCTTCCTTCCTTTCTTCCTTCCTTCTCTCCTTCCTTTCTTTTATCTTTTTTGTTTTTGTTTTTCGAGACAGGGTTTCTCTGTAGCTTTGGAACTTAACAATTCTGTCTTTCAAGATTCCTTGTGGAGAAATTAATCATGACTGTGTTCATACACTGGAGAATCTTCCTAAGTGAAATATTTCTCTGGAATATGAACAACCACAATACTTCCTTTTTTCTTTCTTTCTTTCTTTCTTTCTTTCTTTCTTTCTTTCTTTCTTTCTTTCTTTTTTGCTTTCTTTCTTTCTTTCTTTCTTCCTTCTTTCCTTCCTTCCTTCCCTCCTTCCTTTCTTCTATCTTTTTTGTTTTTGTTTTTCGAGACAGGGTTTCTCTGTAGCTTTGGAGCCTGTCCTGGAACTTGATCTGCAGACCAGGCTGCCCTTGAACTCACAGAGATCCACTTGCCTCTGCCTTCCAGTGCTGGGATTAAAGGTGTGCACCACCACTGCCAGACCCCAACTACTCTGAAATACTGGTTTCTCTAGTGTTTGTGGATTGGGAATAAAATCACGGGTTGTTGTTTGTTATGTTACTGCTTGTCTTTTAGAGAGCAGGAGACCCTCTCTCATCAAACTCGGGTTTTCTGGGCTAAGCCTGATAACTACAGATCAGAGCTCTCAAAAATCACAGTCTGCTGAGAGCATGAGGGTTGTGTTGAATAGATGCCCGGAAAAGGAGGGGGTGGGACAGAAACCCATCCTTCTGGCTTGGTTTTTAATCTTGGCATTTCAGCAAAGGGAGCAACTCCTAAGAGATGATTTCCCAAAGGCTGGTTCCCAGCACAGTCTGCCTTCTGTTTCTATTCTGGTTACTCTATCAGGAGTTGTAAGTGCCAGGGAGAGATGAAACACATTACTTTTAGCCGTGAAAGTGAAGGCAACTGAAAGCCAAGAACAGAGAATAAGACAGCACCCTTCATATTCTGTGGGGAAAGTTCAACACACCAGAGTCTGTGAGGTGAGCCCACCTCCCAGGTCTTCAAGATGGAAATCATCGAATCCAGAGGCTTTAGAACATCTAGCTTCTGCAAAACCGATCTTAGACTGATAAGGCTTGGAAACTGAGCTCCCGGATGAAAAGTCCAATGTGAAAACCAAAATGGCCTCGTGACTCTGGGGTGGGAGTTTCATAAGAACTGGTGCCCTGACTGACAGGGCCATTACCGAGGAACGGGGAGTTCTGGCTGCCATGATGCAGTCACAGTCACAGTGATAAGGGCCACCTACCTCATGCCAGCAGCTGTACATAACTCCATAGATGGACATGGGGGCCAGGTGAGGGCGATACAGGCGGAACCCTTTAGAAATGGCTTCCACCACTTGCAGATTGGACTTGTTTTCAAAAGGCATTTTTCCTTCTGTAAAAACTTCCCACATTAGAACTCCTGCAAGGAAAACATCCAAAAACAAGAGTCACTTGGAAGCAAAATAACGGTTTGATTCAAATTGCAAGATGTTAATCTCCTCCAGCTTCGGAGTCATGATTGCCCAGAGAGAACACAGTTCTGTGTGGTTGCACACTCCTGAGTTTTTAAGACGTCTGTACCTTCAAAATAACCCTAGAAAATGATGCCTCAAACAAAGCTCAAAACCTTGCCTGCTGAGAGACGAGGTCAGTAGAGAGCTAACAAGATCAGTGATACAAACACAACCTTATCGTGAAGAATATACTCACACACTTGTGAGGACAAGGACATCTCTCTTAGAGCCACCCAGGAAAACCAACAGATTTTTGCTCATCAGTTGCAATGGTTGAAAAGCTGCCCTGAGCCTAGATCTACAGTGTCTCTTTCTCCGTGGAGAGTGTTAGTCAATG
Organism: Neodon shergylaensis; assembly: GCA_025134845.1. Lineage (NCBI taxonomy): Eukaryota > Metazoa > Chordata > Mammalia > Rodentia > Cricetidae > Neodon > Neodon shergylaensis. Next base: position 28,389,813 of record JABTXL010006079.1, read on the forward strand.
TGAACATCACGTCCCAAGAAGCCAAGGTGCATAGCCCATAAACCCCATAAAGTGAAGGCCATGAACTGTTGTTTCTCTTAGATCTACATGTTAAGAAGTTCAAATTGTCATGTTTGAAAACAGTCAAGCACCGTATAACTAAACAATACAGCGTATGAAATATACTGGAAACCAGCCTCTGTGATATGGAAGCACTGGCTGCATCTGCCTTTTTGGAGACTCCTTGCTAGAGCTTCATGGCAAATGCTCACTGAGAGCAGAGTTGTGTAAGGGGCTGCATGAATCCAGTTGCCAAAGAATTTACAAGAAGGCTTTTAGATTTATTTGTTTATTAATAGTGTTCTGCCAGCATGCATGCCTGCACACCAGAAGGGGGCACCAGATCTCACTATAGATGGCTGTGAGCCACCTTGTGGTTACTGGGAATTGAACTCAGAAGCTCTGGAAGAATAGTCAGTGTTTTTAACCTTTGAGCCATCTCTCCAGCCCATAGGAAGGCTTTTCAAGAATGCTACACCATGTCAAACAAGCTCACAAACAAACAAGAGCTGAAAAGAAAGGCTGCCACTGTACTGAATCCAGCAACAACAAATATACTCACCAAATGACCAGACATCAGATTTGCTGCTGTACTTGTTAAAATGGAAGACTTCAGGCGGGGACCACTTGACTGGGAACTTAGCTCCAGAGGAACTGATGTATTCATCATCCAAAACGTACCTGCCATCGTGGGAGTCAAGCACACTGTGTTAATGGCCACCAAGGTCTAATTCCTTCAAATACTTTTGTCTGCTCTGACTTGCTAAAACACAATGTTTTCCCCAGAAAAGACTTAGGCACCATGTCTTCTTGATGGCAGGTGACCAAGTTGCCCTTCATTTGGTTTCCTCCTCCAGAACCATGTCTCCTTGATTTCACTTTCATGAGATCTCTGGAAACTACTGTTCTACAGTCCTAAAACTAGGAAAGACTTATGTTTATTAAGGTCCAGATTCTGGAAAACAAATGGATCTTAATATGCCTTGGTAAAAAAGACCTCAGTCATTCCCAGGGAATTTAACAGATAAATCTTCTAGATAGACATTCCGCAGTGACCAGTACAGATGGCCAGCCATGACCAAAGGGGAAGGACAGTGGTTGCACAGATGTCAGAGTGCACATTATTTCAACAGGACCAGCCAGACCATCTCCATGACAGTACTGTGGCCCCATGAGACCTCCATGACACCTGTGGCTCCATGAGACACCTAAAACCTGGGCTTTGGCTGCTGAAGAATTCAGAAGCAAATAATTTTGAATTCATTCAGGTATACTTCTGGGGCCCTACAAAAGGAAGCTTGTAGCTGGGCGGTGGTGGCACACACCTTTAATCTCAGCACTCGGGAGGCAGAGGCAGGCGGATCTTTGTGGGTTCAAGAACAGTCTAGTCTACAGAGCTAGTTCCAGGACAGCCAGGGCTACACAGGGAAACCCTGTCTTGAAAAGAGAAACCCTGTCTCAAAAAACAAACAAAAAAAAAAATACGTGGCTAGGTTTATCCCAGCGATGACTTAAAACCAACTTCCAAACTTGGTCACATGATGTCTGATGGTGACCTCAGAAAATTAAAGCTTATCAAGTACATTTATTTCTTCCTTTCTCTCTCAAAAATACACATTCCATTTTATGATCTACCATAGGTGTGTCAACAACAGCCTGGAAGAAGACAAGAACAGGGCACAGTAAAATCCACCTCACGGGAAAACCTGGCATGTGTCCTGAAATCCCAAGCAGACTGAGATGTGCAACCCACGTGGACACTTAGCCCACACAGACACCTTCCCTACAGGGACACTGTCCTCACAACGACACTTCCTCAGAGCAGAAAGAAAGAGGCAATAGCAACTTCAGTGTGCAAGACTGAAGATGGAAGGAAGGCTTGGGGAGCAAGATGGCTTGTCAGGAAAGGGGCTTACCATAATGCCTGACTACCTGAGCTTGAATTCATAGTGTGGAAGGAAAGAACTGATTCCCACAGTCTCCTGACCTCTACACACACACACACACACACACACACACACACACACACACACACACAAACTAAATGGTTTTTTAAAATGCAAGACTACCTCTTACAAGTGGACAAAGAGGGCACATACCTCGTCATCCCGAAGTCTGAGATCTTTACCACACAGGAAGAGCTGACCAAACAGTTCCTTGCTGCCTACAGAAAGAAGAGAAACATCGAAGCTGAACCATAGTCTTTCTTTGGCAAATTTCTATGTTCATTTTTCTTACTTTGTTTCGGCTCCACGTCATCTCTCTGCATGAGCAGCCATGGGAATTTCATTGATGTCCCTTATTGATATACATAACTCAAAGCTCAACTTGTATGTCATAGTTTTAATGATTCTTCAATGTCATAAAAAGTTAATATTGAATGTTCACAATTTTTAAATTTTAATCTTTTCCAACAAGTATCCTGGATAAATATACGGGTTAGTTTAATCTAATAGATGATAAATTAAGTACTTGGCATAAAATACCTTAACTTTTAATTTTTACTTAAGTTGCAAAATGTCTGACATACATAACAGTTCAGAAGACAGTCATATTGTATCTTTGGGCCTCCAGAGGGTAATAAAAATTAAGAAACAATTTGCCAGGTGGTGATTGCGCACGCTTTTAATCCCAGCACTTGGGAAGCAGAGCAGGTGGGTCTCTTTGAGCTTGAGGCCAGCCTGTTCTATAGCTCAAGTTCCAGGACAGGCTCCAAAGCTACACAGAGAAACCCTGTCTTGAAAAATCAACCAACCAACCAAAAAAAAAAACCTTTATATTTAAAGATTTCTTTCAGTGAGTTACTATTTCTAGTGATAATTCTCTATTTCTTTTTAAAGTTTATTTTTATTTTAGGTATATGGGTGTTTTGCCTGTGTATATCAAAATGGGGTGTTGGAGCCTCTGGAACCGGACCTACAGAATGGTTGTGATCTGCCATCCCAGGCCCTATGGACGAGCAGCAAGTACCCTTAACACTGAGTCATCTCTCCAGCCCCCTCTGCCTCTTTCTTATCACAGTGAAGTGACTGTAACACAAAGTCAATCTGGTTGTAATCAAAGCAACTCATTATCAGCAAGGCCGTAGAGGAAGTCCTCATTTCCATCAACCTCGCATAGCTGAACTCTTTGGTAGAATTGCTCTCTTTTCAGTGAAGTTGAGGTTCAGTGTATCCAGTCACAAAGAAAAGCTTTTAAAAGGTCATCTAGAGGATCCAGTTTGGAAGGTGCTAGAAGGTAGCAGCAACTCAAATACAAACCACAAGAAAAGTGCTCAACAGAAAAAGGACCCACTGAGGGCTGATGTATTTCATTTGCAGTGTGGTAGATAAAATAGGATATGAAGGAAATTGTCCACGAAGGGTGGGGGTAATCTCAGGACAGGTCGTGTATGAGGCCGCCCACCTGAAACAAGCAGGATACCTAGAACTGGGAACCTCTGAGTTTTAACTCTCTTTTTGTCAGGGAAGAACCCTTCAGAGGCCAGGCAAACAAGCTAAGTGGATTGGAAACTGAAAACTGTACCCATCCATCCACTCAGGGTTAGATCGCTAGCTTCTTTGTGCTGGGTACCAGGGAATGTGCAGGGGGAATCACCGAACTGTGATCAGCTTCCTCGGTGGCAAGCAGTGCCGAGCTCTGGTGGGACAGGCCCTGCTTTGTGACTTGCACACACCGATTTGTGTAGTCCTCCCTCTCCAACCTTGAGCTTCTTGTAGTCTGTGCAGTGTGCTCTGGGGTCCCAACTTTGTGAGCTGGGGTGGGCTTTGGTGATGCAGCTGTCTTTGAGTCGGTTCTGCTCCTGTGAATACCCCCACATTCACCCACATTCCTGTGAATACCCTCCCTTCAAAAAAACTCGTTGGTTCACCAGGTTGGAATTTGATGGTATCCAAACCCTAGTCTGTCATGAGTTCTCTGTCTGGAGTGAGTAGACACCTCCCGGTACAGCACCTCGCAGGCAAAGTTTTGTCACACAACAATCATATGGAGTGAGCAGGTTATATCTAGGAATACATATGTGTGTACAGATACATGTACACATGCACTAGCAACTAATGAAAAAGAGCGATTATTTGAAGGTGAGCAGGATGACATATGGGAGGGCTTGGAGAGAGCAAAGGGCATGGGGAGATGTAATTATATTATAATCTCAAAAAAGAAAAAGAAATGTAAGTAATTAGCTAGTGTGTGGCGGTGTAAGTAATAAACGCCACGACTGGTCTGAACTGAAGGCTTAGCTTGCCTTTTCCCACGGTGCTCTGGGATTAGTGAAACTACACCTGCGGCCACGCCCCTGGATCCTTCCATCTCAAGGAAGAGTGCTGTAATAAAACCAGCCTAAGAACGAGAGTCCAAAGCCCAGGGTTGTTTCTAAGAGACTGCGTAAGAAATTTGTATAGAATTCTCAAATTCTCCTTGGAGTTAAATGTTCTATTTGTAAATGGAACATAGAACCCAGAAGAACAAGAAGAGAATGGGGTGAGGACCCC
>JABTXL010006079.1:28398595-28437834 GCA_025134845.1 Neodon shergylaensis
TTGGGGGTTCACATGTTTATGGCGTGTGTATGTGGGTGGGGCTCACACTCACATCATCACTTTGGCTTCTTCGATGAAATCCTCTTCGGACATGGAACCTTCATTGATGGCCTTGATGGCGACCCGGATGTGTGCTCTCCATTCTCCTAGGTGGACTACCCCAAACTGACCACTTCCAATCTCCTTGACAAAGGTCAACTCAGACGGGTCTATCTCCCACTTTTCTAGAAAGGCAGATGACTCGCGTTACTAAAGAGGAGGGAATGCTGAACTTTTTCTGCAGAGAAAACATTTAGGAATTATCTACTCATTGCCCTTTGTTTTACATACAATTTAAAGACATACAGGAGAGGATCTGTGACTATTTTTAATGTTCTCGTTGTGGCCTTAATGTGTAAGTCAAGACAACCAATGTTAGGAAAGTCACCTGCTTGGAGACACAAATATATAAAAAATTGTGACTATCAAAATATTATATTAAACATAACTGTGCTTTTCTAAACAAAACCAAACCTGGACTTAAAACATAAATGTTTCTGTGGAGGCCCAAAAATGTGAGCCTATTTCCACCTTGACCAAAGGTCAGAGGGTTGGAACTTTCCTCTGGTTCCTTCAAGGTTATTGTGTTTCTACCTCAAACAAAGGTCCTATTTAGATAGATTTAGATTAGAAAGTTCTGCTCTCTCAAGGTTATTGTCCACAGGTGTGGCTAATAGCCAGACCTTGTATTTCAGGAATAGAGAAGTAGATATGTTTCTATTCCAAACAAAAGTCTAAGGATCCAACTAAGTTCCTTTTCCCTTAAGGAGATAACAATGGATTCCACCCAGGCACTGATTTGCCTCCAGAATGTTTTGGTCTAGGATGTGAGCATGATAACGGATATTTTTGTCGAGGCTGGTCCCCAACATATCACCCAGCCTGGTGTTGTTATGATGTTAAATGTATAAATCTCAGGAAGCTGTGGTACTTCCTCTTCCTGTTTCAGTTCTGTGCTCTGCTCTCACTGCTACAGACCCTTACTGTTGCCTATGTCCTCTCCTTAGGTAAGGGTCTGGTCATCTACTACGCATGCCCATCGCAAGAATGCTAACCAACATATATCTAAGCATGGATTTGAGGTGAGAATCATGTTGCTGTATAGGTCTCATTTCTCATAAGCAAATCAGGAAGAAGAACAAAAGAACTGTTTTCAAAACTAATACCCTTGACACTGTCAAAGCTGTGCATTTTAGCACCTACTTTTTATACAACAATACCACCATCTGCTGGAACTTCAGGGTAATGCACCCAGCAGAATTTAGGGGGGAACTAGTCACCAACCCAGGAGTGAAATGCTGTTGTAAAAGTAACGAGATAGAACCAATCTTGGCCTTGACAGTGGTAAAGAATTACTGATAAAATATGAACACAGAGGGAATATTAATAAATTAAAACTCATAATTTTGCCTGTTCATCTGGAGAGATGACTCAGTGGGTAAGAGCACTTGCTGCTCTTGTAGAGTTCAATTTCTAACACCCACATGACCAGTTCTGAGCTCCAGTTCTCCCTCTTCTGGCCTCTGAGGCAACAACCATGCATGAAGTGCACTTATATACATGTAGACAAAACACTCAGACATGTAAAATAAAGATAAATCTTTAAAAGAAGGGAAGTGTTAAGAACAAATCAATCCCTGGGCTGTGGTGGCACACAATCCCAGCACTCTGGAGGCAGAGGCAGGTGGATCTCTGTGAGTTTGCAGCCAGCCTGGTCTACAGAGCAAGTTCCAGGACAGCCAAGACTACACAGAGAAATCCTGTCTCAAAAAAACAAATGAAAAAAGAAAGAAAAAGGATAAGCCAATTAGAAAAATCATAAAATCCAATTTAAGGGTAAAGATGATAAATACTTGATCACTGAAGAGACTATCCAAAAGGCCACTACATCTGTTAAAGGTGACCAAAATAATTAGTCATGAGGGACCAAAATCAAACTATCATATGCCTGCTACATTGGTGAAAGTGTTAAAAAGAAATACTAAGTATTGGCAAGGATGAAAGAGTGGAGCTGGCGTTCATATACATTGTTGACAGTTGTGGAATTTGGAATAAACTCTTTGGGAAACTGATTTTGCCTAGTAAATCGCAAATTATGCATAGCCTGTGGCCCAACAAAACTACTCTAAAGTATATATAGAGTGGAGCATAAATGGACATTTATCATCTAAACACAAGAAAGAACTTTCAGAGCAATAATATTTGTAAGAACCCTGATGGCTGTGTAAAAAGGTGGTAGCACAATGTCACAGTGAGAATGAGTCAGCCTCAACCAACATCGTAGATAAAATTCAAAGATAGCGAGAAGAGGAAGAGGTCAGACGCAAGAGTGCATAGTTTCTCATTCTAGCAAATGAAGCATTTAAAACTTGGTAAATTATATATATATATATATATATCATGAGATAGGTGTGGTTTATGTATCATTCTGTTAAAAAATTGAACTTTTCCTAAGAAATTAGAGAGCAATATAGTCAACCAAATTTCTACTTATATAAGTTCTGACATATAGGAATGACAAAGGCACTCATAACGCCCTGAAGGCACTCTTCCAACTTGCTTAGACTCAGACCCTGAAGCATAGTCATTTTACACAATGTAATTCTCATCTTGCTTTTTTCCCCAGTATAATCTGAGTTCTACTAATGAGAGAAATTCAAGAGAACAAACATTCCAACAAGTCAGATAACAAGGTTCCCTGGTTCGCACTTATTCTCACAGAATTCTATTCACACTTGCTATACAGTGATTGGAATCTGAGGGTACCAGTTCAATTTGCGCAAAGATGATGTGGAGACGCCCAACAGCTCTTTTTGATAGATTCTCCTGGAAAGCAGTCATTTCCTACCCACCCTTGTAACCAGAAAACAACAGCCTCAACATCTGGAGAAGAGAAGTTATTCATCAAAATGGGAAAGATGACAGCTCTTCATAAGGTGTAGTGAAATGTGAAATCAAGCCAGAACATTGCTACCGAGTTCAAATTCAGATTGCCCCAGGAGATGGATTACTTAAACACCTCCAGCAAGACATTTGAATTAAAAAAAAAAACACATGTAGGTAGACTTTTCAAATGAACTGAGAATTTAAGGAATCTGTGGGGTGGTTCCTGGATGGATGGATGGATGGATGGATGGATGGATGGATGGATGGACAGACGGATGGATGGACGGACGGACGGACGGATGGACAGATGGACAGACAGATGGATGTCTTCCCTCAGCACACGTGTGTACTTTACCATAGCTAAAACCAGCTGTGGCTGGTAAACAGCTGCCCAGGAGCCCAACTGGATAGCGGAGACGGGACATGAGACCTAAGGAGAAAGAAAAATGAGCATATCAAGACTCGTTACTAGCTACAGAAGAAAGACCTAAGCACTAGAAGACAGCACTTGTCTTTAGACGATGAGGCAGAACAATACTGCAGTCATTATAGTTTTCTATTTTCCATTTGAGAACTTTCCACTCATAATATATACTCACCGTACACAATCTGACGATTCTAAGTTAGCAAAAAAAAAACCTCTCTCACAAAATCTCAGTGTGTACAGGTGAATTATTAGCACTTTGGGGGAAAAACTTGGCAGAACTCTTTATTTGAATAATTAGAAACATGTATGTATCAAATACATTATACAAAATATCAATGTTTTATTATAAACTTTCATACTAAACATGTAGTTTATACATACTGATGACTATAAGAAGACCCTAAAATATTTCTGCGGTCTCAGTATTATAAAATAGGTCATGTTTTCTTGAACATGAATTTGTATGTATTCTCTCAAATTATTCTCTTATAAAATGAAATATTTGGTCAAATTGTTTCCAAAAGTGCCAGAAAAATCCACTTAACCATCAACTTGAACACCCTTTGGAAAAAGGTTTTTGTGGAATTTTTTGTCATTGTTCTTCTTTGTCTTTGTTTTGTTTTGTTTGTTTGAAGGTAGCAGAGTAGAATAAATAAGACTTCATTTGACTGGATTAACAAGAAAATTCTAGGCAATCAATTTCAATTTATCAATAAACTTTCATTATTTGTTTCTTCAGCCGCTACCCATTAAAAGCCTGTTTGCATAATGTTCTATCTTGACGTTAGAAGACAGCGTTAAATGAGATGCTCTTGGCCTCTGCTCTCCCAGATCCCGCTTTCTAGATCCGTTATTTCTAGGGAAATAACGTGTGTGTACTCCCAAAAAAGTGGTAAACACAAGACGGAGCGGATAAAATGCAGTGGTCTGAGAGTGGGTGGTGGAGGGAGGCCTTTCAGACAAGATGGCAGGAATGATGACCCTGGCTGACACGGAGTCATTCACGAAGATCAGTAGGAAGCCCAGGCAGATAGATAGCATGTGCAAAAGCTGGGACTCAAAGGCAGGCTCAGCTCGTAGAAAAGCAGAAGATATAAACGCCTAAAATATACTGGATTCTCTTGCCGGTAAATCCCCAAGACCTCAACCAATCCAGAGACAATTGAGATGACTCCTCCTCCTACAGAGAGTCTTTCTTTAGTGGGGAACCATAAGAAAAGACAGACCACTGTAGTGTAAATGATGAAGGCACACACAGACTAGCTGGGACACAGACAGAGAACACCCAGCATATGGGACTGCATGAAGGTTGGTACCTGAACAAAGAGCAGGAGGTAGGAGGAGGCAAAAAGTTATATTCGAGAGGTATGTATCATCCTGGTTGTGATGGGCCTTGTAAGCTGTGTCAGAGAGCACTGCATTCTACAGCAGAGGGAGGGAGGAAGAGAAAGAGCAAAAGAGATTGGTGGGGGCAGTGGGGGACATGCCAGTCTCAAACAAAGAAGTGAAATCTTCAGATTTCCATTTTTGTTAGATCCCTGGTGGTAGCATAGAGGTAGATGGAAGGGAAACAAACTGGAGACAAAATATTAAGAAACTTCTGGAAATTGTCCACTGGACTAATGATTAATCAGGCATCCCTGATACTAGGGAGAGACAGGGATCTAAATGGACATGTTTAGGATATGAAACTGATTGCCTGTGGGACTTAGGCAGGAGTATTCATGTGGCAAAGTTTATCCTTCCTAACTCTAACCTTGGCACGTGCCTGGTCTTTCATTATTCTGTGACCTCACCACATAAATACTCTCTCTTCAATGTTTCTCTAGAGGAAGGAGGAAGAGGAAGGACTGTTGAGAAAGCAAACTCGGAACTGGCCTGCTGGAGTGGGGGTGGGGGACGGCTTGGATCTCTAGTCTGATCCTTGGCCTCTCCCCTGTACCTCTCTCCACCTAAACTGCTACTGACCCTTGGAAATTCCCGTGGATTCATCCCGTAAGTGGAGTGGAGACCTATGTCCTGGGATCTGCTCTTGATGCTCAAAGCCAGCAAAACCGGTGCCAAGGAAAGTATTCGCTTTCCAAAAGAATTCTTGGGCTGGAGAGATGGCTCAGAGGTTAAGAGCATTGCCTGCTCTTCCAAAGGTCCTGAGTTCAATTCCCAGCAACCACATGGTGGCTCACAACCATCTGTAATGGGGTCTGGTGCCCTCTTCTGGTCTGCCGGCATACACACAGACAGAATATTGTATACATAATAAATAAATAAATAAATAAATAGAATTCTTTTGTTTGCTTTTTGTTTTTGTTTTGTGATTGTCCAACACAACTTTTCATGATTGAAATATTCAAAAGAAACTCATGAGAAAGGGTAGGAGAAGTTACAGTGGATCGAATCCAAGCTCTGTAATGCCTTTGGCTCCAAGTGGCCTGGCACAGGCTGGCTGAGGGCTGAAGACCAGAGATGTGTCTGTAATTATGGGAGAACTTTCTGAGATCCCTTATCTTTCCAGAAATGATAGGTCTGTATAAGGAGAAATGGGCAAACAGTAGCTGAGGAGAGGGCTCGATATTCCGGTTCATTTAGGTCAAAGCGTGACTGTGAAAGCCTGGGGTCTGTGTAACTTTGTATTTTCTCAAAACAAGAAAGAATAGAGGATGAGAGGCTTAAAGATAATGTTCTGTTGTCATTATCTAAATAAGAGAGCGGACTTGTGGGAGCAAAGGAAAGGAGCCTCAACATTTAGGGATTTGAAGCTGTATTAAACTTAACCCTATTTAACCTTTCGGGGTATATGCATAACTAAATCCCCTTGGCTCCTCTGTCATCCACTATCTTCCTAATCTGGTAGAAATAAAAAACTGCAACTCAAGTCTTGCTCCTTGACCAAGGAAAGAAAAAGACACATTGGTGAAAGCAACATTGCCCAAGAAAGATTGCGTTTCAGCCCTTAGACTGGATGTCTAGGGCATTTTGCTGCTGTTGAAAATCTAAGACCGTGCATGCCTTCCCTGACAATGGACTGGCTCCCAGCCCTTCTCCCCAGACCTGACTCCTCACTGCTGTGGAATAATCCTTTTGTACACTGTGAAGATGCTTTACTCTCATGGGTTTAATAAAGAGTCAACCAGCCAGTAGCTAGACAGAAAGAGGTTAGGAGGGAGAGCCAGACAGAGAACGCTGGCAAGAAGGAGGGTGGAGTCGCCAGCCAGATGCAGAGGAAGCAGGAGATGAACGTGCCATGTTGAAAAAAGGAACCACCACGTGGTAGGGCATAGATAAGAAATATGGGTTAATTTAAGTTGAAAGCGCTGGTTAGTAATAAGCCTAAGCTATCGATCAGGCATTTATAATTAACAACAAGTTTCTGTGTGATTATTTGGGGAGCCGGAGGTCCTGATGATAAACGCTGCCTACACCCCACTTACCAGCGGCATTGTACTGGTGATACTGGATCAGCTCTGGGACTGATGAAAAGAGGTGTCTCTCGGCGACATACCATTGTCCTGAGTCGTTCTTTTTAATCTGATAATGTTTTATTGAAGACTCTGTGTGTCTGTAATCAGTAAAATGCCAGTTACTAGAGAAACAAAAGACTGCTTTAGAATCAAGTCAGTGTGTTAGGCAGTGGGACCCCAATGCTCAAGCTTTCTTCCTGGCAACACTCCACACCGACGAGAGAACAGATGGGCTCAACAAATACCTGGTCATCCCAGGAAAACCCCCCAACTATCTTACGGGTACCCCATATTCAACATAACGTTAGAAGACAAGCCCCCGTGCCCAGTGAAGCGAAGCTCATCACTTATCTCTTGAATGCTGAGTTTGACTAAACCACGAGAAATACCATCGTGAGGGATCGGAAAGGTGAGCTGAGGCGGGGAAAGTGGATAGAGGGAACACTGCTGAGCAGGTGACTGCTTCAGGCAGCTATGGCGTCGTTATTAAACTGCAGACACCCCGCTGAGGTAGTCACTCCTCACTAAGGGAGTGCTGCTCCTGAGGCGCTGCCTCTCAGGCTTCTCTACCTCACCACAAGTTCCCGTAGTCACAGGAAGCTTGAGGAGCCCCTGAGTCCTCTGTGCAGACCAACCCTAGAGGAGACCGAGGGGTCTAACGAACACGCCACTAGTGTCTCACAACTAATCTAACTTGATCAGGAGGGTTGGTTGGGAAAAGAAAGAGAAAGAAGCTATGTCATAGACTCGTCATGCTAATACTTCAGTTCCTGTAATAGACGACAGAGATACAACGTGAACTGGGTAGTTGTCCCAGTTTCTAGGCCAGAAGTCTCCTCCCTAAGTGGAGTCCTTTTGCAAAGTCCCTATGTGACGGCATCTGCGTAAAGCAAAATTGTCCCAAAGATTATCTCTAAAGTCATCACAACCACAAACGCTTACCTTCCAGCTTTTGTAAACACAGAAATTGTATAAGACCCCAAATGTCTTGAATCCCTCACAATAAATGCACCTTCTTTAGCCTGCAAAAATAAAATGTATCCATTATTCAAGTGCATTCTTTCTTAGAAAAACAAACTGATATGTCACTGATAAAACATGAACCTAAATAGATTTACGATAAGCAACTTAGATTTAAAAAAACAAGTGACTTCTATATTCTTACAATTGAAGAAGGAGATTACTTTTCAAGTGCACACTATCGTATCTCAAAGGTTTAGGAATCGTATTGCAAGAGAAAGTAACTTAGATAAGAAATTTACAATGTGTGAATATTTTAAAACATTATCCTTGATTTTTCCAGGACAGGTTCCAGGTCTTGAGAATTTTGTACCCAGTATCAAGTGGTTTTTGTTGTGCTGAGGAGGAAAACAGATAAAAATCGCTGATCCATGTAAAAGCAAACTCTGAGTCGGGCTGACAAGGCTGCGTGCTAGAAGAAGGGGAACGAAAGACACAGGGAGAACCTTCCGGAAAGGCAGAGGGAGGGTAAGCTGAAATAAAACCTCTCCTTCCCCAAGTTGTGTTTGGTCAGAGTATTTTGTCATAGCAACAGAAAGGAAACTAGGACAATCAGCAGAAATATAAATAAATAAACATATCTAATATATCTAATTCAGCAAGTTAGAATAATGGTTATAAAATAAACCCAAGTGTCTTAGGGTCACTATTGCTGTAAGGAATAACTGGGAAGAAAAATGTTTTATCCCAAGTCATAGTCCACTGAGGGAAACCAAGACAGAAACTAAAACTGAGTAAGAACCTGGAGACAGGGGCTGATGCAGAGGCCATGAAAGGGTGCTACTTACTGGCTCGTTCCTCATTGCTTGCTCAGCCTGCTTTCTTATAGAACCCAGAACCACCAATCCAGGAATGGCACCACCCACAATGAGGCAGACCCTTCCCCATCAATCACTAGTTAAGAAAATGCCTACAGTCAGATTTTAGAGAGGCATTTTCTAAGTTGAGGTCCCCTCCTGTCAGATGACTTTAGCTTGTATGAAGTTTACATAAAACTAGCCAAAACACCAGCTAAAGTAGAAAAAAATTAATAAAAATCAAAGTAGAAGATAACAAATTATAAAGGTAAAAATATGGTACTATCAGTAATTAAATTCTCAATCTGGTCATTCAAGAAAAATGACAGACAAACTAATTAACCTAGTCAACAAATATCAAAAATTATTCCACAAGATAAAAAAAAATCAATGAACTGTATAAAAGAAATAAGAGTTCATTTGCCTGTATGCAGCAAAATTTAAACCATGATTGCAATGGATAATTAACAAACAACTTATCAAGATTGAATCTAGTATGACTAAAAACACTAATGGCTCTATGGATTAGAGCAATGGATATGATTCTTAGAGCACAGCATTAGAAAGCACCATAATCACATCCTAGAAAATACTAAACTTTAAAGAAAAAAATAGTATTGAGATTGAACTGTTCCAGAGCAAATGAACAGCTGATAAACTCCAAAATATGTGTGTAAGATAATCTTAATATCAATAACATCAACCTAACCCAGGCTCGTGTAGGGAATTCCTTCTATTTGTGTGTTGCTTTCATTGGTTAATGAATAAAGAAACTACCTTGGCTTAGTTGATAGGACAGAACTTAGGTAAGCAGGGTAGACAGAACTGAATTCTGGGAGTAAGAAAGCAGAGTCAAGGAGAAGCCATGGATCCTCCGCCTCAGACAGACACCGGTTAGAATCTTGCTGGTAAGCCGCAGCCATGTGGCAATACACAGATTAATAGAAATGGGCTAAATCAAGATGTGAGAGTTAGCCAATAAGAAGTTAGAGCTAATGGGCCAGGCAGTGTTTAAATTAATACAGTTTCTGTGTGATTATTTTGGGTGTAAGCTAGCCCGACAGCCGGGACAAATAAGCATGCTCTCACCTTACAACACCAGGCTGAACAAAAGAAAAACCATTGAATATTAAATCAAAATATTAAAGAAAATGTTAATAGATGGAACCCAGTAGCATCAAAACCCATATTCCCACAGCCCATTAACTCAGAGAACCTGAGAATCTGTCCCTACTGTTGCCCGTGTGTCCAATGCGACCATGGAAAGGTTTGTTTTTATGTGTCATGGTGATTCTGAGAGTGAGGAAAGCTAGGAATGCCAGAGAAAGCCTCCATATTTAAAACAGTTTATGAACAGACAGGCTCGCCAATGAAGACAAGTAGAAAATACATATAATCCAAAATAATTTTTTATCATTATGAGAATGACAACTAGAGTGAGTGCAGAATAAAAAGATTCTTCGTAAATTTATAAGAAATAAGTAATATTCCCCTTACTCATTGCATCAGGAAACATTACGAATGAACCAATAGTAGAAGCTTACAAAATAGAACCACTAGCTTCATCAAGAAACAGGGGAGTATTTTCTTGTAACCTTGGAGTAGGGAAAGCAGTTCTGCATTGATTCAGTTTATCCACCTTGACAAATACTTTGATAAATTCAAACATGCAAAATTCAAATGCTTAGAAAACGGCTGGAAAATTGAAAACCTAAAAGAAATATTGTCACATGCCACAAAGGATTCGTTTCCTTAGCTATAGCTATTAGATTCTGTAGATTCTGAGAAATGCATTAAAAACCCTGTAGAAAACCATGCAGAGAATATGAACAGTTACAACAAAGAAAAATCAAAGACATAAAATGTAACATATGGAAAATGCTTGCCATCTCTAAGCTAAGAGAATGAGTCAAATTTGCAGTGAGAGGAGGCAGCAGAGGAAAGATCCAGATGTTTCACACAATGCGCTGCCTGGAAAGGCTGTGGGAAACAGCTGCTCCTGTGTTTCTGGTGGGTGTCTAGACCCCTCGCCACTCCTACAGGGCACTTGGAGGTCTATGGAAGTTAGAAATGTATATTCCTTTTGGCCTTGGGTTTCCATCTGGAGAGTTATTCTACAGAAAGACTCATATAAATGGAAAGAGATGTGTGAGAGGAGAGAATGTTTTAAAAGTGAAAGAGAGTACATCTCACTTACATTTCCATAATGAACTATTGATTTACAAATCATGATTGTGGTGGTTTTAAAGAAAATGACCTCCATAGGGAGTGGCACTATTAGGAGATGTGGCCTTGTTGGAAGAAATGTGTCCCTGTCGGGGTGGAGCTTGAGGTCTCCTAATGCTCAGGCTATGCCCAGTGTCACAGACTCCTGCTATCTGCAGATCAAGATGTAGAACTCTCAGCTCCTTCTCCAGCACCATGTCTGCCTGCATGCTACCCACCATGATTATAATGGACTAAACCTCTGAACCATAAGCTAGGCCCTGTTAAATGTTTTCCCTTCTAAGAGTTGCCTTAGTCATGGTGTCTCTTCGCAGCAATAGAAACCCTAACTAAGACCGTGCCGAATCTAAACTAGAAAATGATATTCAGATAGAGTGAATGAGAGACGACTTGTGTACTGATGTTGGAAGACTCGGTGGAAAGAAAGAGTGGTGTGTAAAAGAGTCTATGCATAAGGGGCCGAGGAGACAGATGGTTCAGTAGGGAAAACATTTGCTGTGCAAGCATGGGGATCTGAGTTTGGACCCCTAGCACCCACATAAATGCCAGGTATGTGTGGCAGCCTGCCTGGAATCCCAACACTTGGTAGGCAGAAACAGGGAATTCCTGAAACAATCCCCCTAGCTTAGCTAGACAAATCAGCAAATTCTGGGTTTAAGTGAGGGACCCTACCTTAAAATAGAATATAGAGGGCAACCAAGGACAATTCCAGATGTCAACCTCTGGCCTACATGCACAGTTCTTGTTAGGGATGTGGTCCCTGGTAGGTTTACCATACTCCAGCAGATGGCTTTACCCCTGTACATGTATGGGCAATTATTCTTAGCAGGTTATTTTAAAAAAAGATATGACGTTGGAAGGGAGATGTGAGGAGAGATCTGGAAGAAGTTGGAAGAAGGGGGAGGTGAATATGATCAAAATGTATTGTATACTTGGATAAAATTCTTAATAAATAGAAGTGTAAATTAGCATATTACTTTTCTATTCCCACGACAAAATACCATGACCAAGGCAACTTCTAAAAGAAACCACTTAATTCGGAACACATAGTTCCAGAGGGCTAGAGTCCATGACCATCCTGATGCTGAACAGGGCATGGTGCTGGAGCAATAGCTGAGAGCTCACATCTCAATCACAAGCACAAGACAGAAAGAGAAAGAGCTAACTAACGGGGTGGGCTTTTGAATCTTTAAACCTCACCCACCTCAGAGACAAACCTCCTCCAGCAAGACCAAACCTCTGATCGTTCCTAACAAATTCCACCAACTGGGACCAAGCATTCAAATATATGAACCTTCTCATTCAAACCACCACAACCAGTCAAATTGTTCTGAATCAAGTCTTGAAAATACCTAGCAATATTAAATCTGAGAATTCAGTGCGTACATGTGTATGCAAGATTCTTACAAGGAAGCTTATCACCCCAGTGTGCTGAACAGTAAGAAGCTGGAAACAACTGGAATGTTTATAAACATCTAATGGATTTTATATATGCATACAATGAAATATTAAATAATATGGTGATTCTAAACGTATACATATGAATGATTTTTTTAAACTATAAGAATCCAAAGTCTTGGATGGTGGCTCATACCTATTATCCCAGTACCTGGGAGGTTGAGGCAGGAGGATTGCCTCAAGTTTGAGTCCAACCTGGGCTACATGTTGAGGCTTTGTCTCAAAAATAAGCAAGTATCAATGTATATGATCATCTTTATGTCAAGTGGTAAAATTATTTATGCACACATATAGATGATAAACATACAAATAGATGGAAAAATGAGAATACATCCATCCTTGTGACTGCCTTTAGTGAATGTAAAGGAAATGATGGGGTGGGCTCCTGCTGTGCAATTTTAGACCCTTCAGAAATGTCAGGCAGCGAGCACAGTGGCAATGCCTGTAATCTGAACTTGGGAGTTTGAGGAAGGAATATCACATATTAAATATTAGTCTCAGTTATGAGCTGAGTTTGAAGCTAGCCTGGGCTATGTGAGGCGCTATCTCAAACAAAGGAAAACAGAAAACTGAAAAAAAAAACCCTCAGGGTCAAGTTTTTAACATGGCATCAGTGTGGCAGGCATGTGGGCTCTTCCATAACTCTTTGGTCTTGTCTTCAGCAAGATGAGACCCTCCGATTACAGGATCTCTTGTGCCTGACATACACATTCCTAATATTTGGATCATGTGACCTATATCAT
Source organism: Neodon shergylaensis (assembly GCA_025134845.1). NCBI lineage: Eukaryota > Metazoa > Chordata > Mammalia > Rodentia > Cricetidae > Neodon > Neodon shergylaensis. The sequence goes on from JABTXL010006079.1 coordinate 28,411,650, forward strand.
CTTGTTTATTGCAAAGCTGCTCCCAGCTTTCCCTCCTTTAATTTTCCAGGGTGGAGCTATTGATTTTCCAAGCTTTCTTTAGCAAGCAGACCTGTCACCTGAGGTCAGGTCTTGGTCCCCCATCTTCCACATGGCCCCCTAGTTTAGAGTGGGTCTTTGCTGGGTCACTGCTGACATGGATTTTCTTTTATGTACCAAACTGACTCTCATTCACATTTCTAGAGTCTCAGCATCTGAGGCCGGCACAGAATGACACACTTCCTCTCCAGGTCTGGGTTTGACACTTCATTTCCCCGCAGTTACCCTGCGCTGACGTTGGAAACTTAAACTCTCCGCTGTTTTGACTTGATTTGACCTAAATGAGCAGTTTTGATCTGAATTTAATATTTTTAACCACACACTCTCCTCTTTGTTCCTAAAGACTACAGAAATCAGCCCTGCAGAGCTCTCTATATTTGTGTTTTTCATGAGTGTAAGCAGAGGTCACAAGGTGAGAGGCTCTGTTATGCAAAGGTCATATGGCGGTGGTGGTGTTCTCAACCTGTGGTTATGACTCCTGTGGATCTAATAACCTTTTCACAAAGGTTGCCTAAGACCATCGGAAGACACAGATATTTACATTACAATTCATAACAGCACCACAATTATAGTTATGAAGTAGCAACGAAAATAATATGCCTGATTTTTGACTTAGAAACATGTGCAGCAGGAGTGAGTTTGCAATGGTATTTTAAGATCAGAAAGAATAGGATACAACTTTTTGAAGGACTACAGTCTTCGTCATAGACTTCTCAGCATTCCTAGAAATATTCACAGGCTATTTCTGGACACACTGAATTACCTCTTGCCTCAGTAGGCGTTCCGTCTGGTTTCTTGTAATGTTCTTATGATACCATCTGGAAAATTAACAAAGAACACATTTTAACTTTATGGGAATTTTTATTCAGAAAAAAACACTCTAATTCCTTTATCTTAAAGTCTTCATTTAGAATTTAGTGTAGAAAGCTCTAGCTTAAATTCAGATAAATAACAATGTTCTATTATGTTGACAGTTTACCAAGGTCAATACATTTTTTTCTCATTTCAAGCCATTCTATAGTTCATTCCGCCACAGCTCACATCACCCTTCTGGCCCACACCGTACTTATTATAACTTTGCATGATTTAACATTGTAGAAAATTCCATGAAAAATATGAAGTTAAGAAGTTATCTTCAGTGACTGGAGAGATGGCTCAGCGGTTAAGAGCACTGGCTGCTCTTCTAGAGAACCCAGATTCAATTCCCAGCACCCACATGACAGCTCACAAGTGTCTATAACTCCAGCTCCAGGGGATCTGACACCCCCACACCAACGCAATAAGATAAAATAAATAAATTATTTTTTAAAAAGAAGTTATCTTTAACACGGGCTTAGTTCTGTGAACAAACTAAAATACAGCCATTTCCATATCTTTATTTCCCCTCAGAAAGTTCCAGTCTGCATGTTTTTAGAGATGTTAGGTCCCTTTCCAAAGTGAAACCCATCCTGACTTATCTAATTCTCCTTAATACATCCCCGCTCCCCCAATATAGTTAGTACTTGACAGAGTTTATAGACAGGGACAGCCCACCCACAATCCTGACTCAACTGCCTCTCTTGTCTTCTCCCTCACCGCAGTCTTCCCTGATTCACTAAGCCACACTGGGATTCTTTCTTTTCTGATAGATAAGCACCCTTCCACCTTCAATCCCTGTTTTCTCTGCATCCAACATGTCATTAGGTGACCAGACATCAGAACGACACACAGTACGCACAATTAAATAACACTATGTGGAAAGCGTGTTGTTTGATATGACCAGGCTGAAGCCGTGGTATACAGAAAAGAGGAAAACTGTCAAACAAGGAAGACAGAAAAGTCGAGAAATTTGCAACTTCAAAACAACATATTAACAAAGAGCTTTAAACGTATCTGAATATTACTGGAAATACTGCTTTGTGGAGAGAAAAAGTCAACATTAAACATGAACTGAGTCACCATGGATGGGCCAGAGGTGGCTAACTGAAAAGCCTGAAAGGATGGAGTCTCTCAGTACGTGGACTTCCCCTACCACCTGGTGGTGAGAAACTGCCTCAAAATCTGGATGGTTGGCTACCTAAACCTAATTTAATTTACCATGACTGACTATACCCAGTTTGTTAATACAAATCAGATGTATCAGGAAATCTAATTGAATGGCCTTATAAATAGGACTAAATATTAAGGTATATTTAGTAAGTGGAATTTGAATTACAGTGATTCTTCTTATTTATTTAAATTTATGAATAATTTATTAAGACCAGCCTGTTGAATTTGAAAGATTACTGAAAACTGTGATAGTACAACGGATTATTGATAATTTAAGTGTGTGTTTAGAACCAAAGCAGCCATCAATCTTTCTACACACCAATGTCCCCTGAAATAACAGAGGTGCCCCATCATCTTTCAAACTGCCTCCTACCACCCTGAGAGCTCAGGTCACGTTCTGATAGATGTCATCCCTATCCCTATCCCAACTCTTCTGCCTCCATCCATCACTTCCCCCGTTTTCTCCTGTGATTCCTATATTACTCTTTAGAATAATAATTTAGTACTATAATTTAGAATTATATATTTGTTTTTATATATAAAATTATTGAAAGTCCCTTTTCTCCACTACTTGTAAGCTCCATTAAGGCAAGAAGGGTTCTGTGTGTTCTAAATTGTAGCCCTAGGGCCTAAAGTGGCTGATATCAGATACATCCCCGGTATACATTAATGGGATTGAACACGTAACGGGATCCAGGTGTTGAAGTAACAAAGGCATACTGATCACCTGTAAAACTAGATCGAGTGGGCCAAACTCCAAAGGACTTCCCCATTGTCGTCATAGGTTTACTATGTTCCACATGAGGTTGTGTCCCCACTTTTTGGAGCATTCAGAGGCAGTAGGCAGTGTTGCTCCTGCGCTCAGCACCTCCACCTATGGCGGTCTTTTTGTTATGTCATCATAAAAGTGGATGGCGCATACTAAGTGACCCATACATTCTAGTGATTAGTGATGGTAACTATTACATTCCTATTTTAATGCAACTGTTTAAAAAGAAATAGAGAGTAGTCCTAAGATTTGAATCACTAAAAAGCTTGATTTTAAAATTTATGTAAATCAGAGTCCAAAGAAATTAAGTGGAAATTCTGTTTTGTTGGGTTTTCTCTTTTGTGGGGAGCATTGAGGCAGGGATTTTCTGTGTAGCCCTAGATGTCCTGGAGGCTGGCCTCAAACTCATAGAGATCCACCTGCCTCTGCCTCCTGAGTGCTGGAATTAAAGGTGTGAGCCTAACACCAGAGCTGACCGATTTAGAGGATCCGATCTCTACAATACAAACCAGAGTCTTGGCTTAGTCTAAACAAAGGAAGCAATGAGCAAAAGAGCTATGACTGAAAGAAACGAAAGTAACATAGTTGAGAATCTGTTCAGTAACCACCAGACTCTTGTCGCACAGGTTATGCATGTCTGCTTTGATCGTCTGGAAAATCCGAACTTGAACAAAGATACGAAAAAAGTCCTACTTTTTCTAATTATTCTGGGTTGATTTCATACACAGTCTCCTCTAAGCTAGGCTTCTTTTGCTGGTCAGCTTCAACACAGGGGAGCAGCAAGACCCTATGGGGCAGGCTTGAGTGAGTGGCCATAAGCGGATATGAAACGGTTTTCTTTTTTTGTTTGTTTGTTTGTTTTTCGAGACAGGGTTTCTCTGTGGTTTTGGAGCCTGTCCTGGAACTAGCTCTTGTAGACCATGCTGGTCTCGAACTCACAAAGATCCGCCTGCCTCTGCCTCCCGAGTGCTGGGATTAAAGGCGTGCGCCACCACGGCCCGGCATGAAACGGTTTTCTAAGGGAGATATCTTAGTCCCCTGAATGGGGTGGAGAGTGGAGAGTGGAATCTCAGGCCAAAGGGTCAACAGAAAGAACACTCGAGGCAGAAAAGACTGAAGGCACTTTGTGATGGAGCTGAAGAGCATGGTGGGAAGGAGGAAGAGACAGCCAACAGAGCTGTCTGGGAAAGCCATGCTAGATGTGCCACATGCTCTGTGATCATCTTCATCTAGGAAGGCCTGCATTATTCACCAAAAATTTTAAAAACTGGAGTCATTTTAGAGGAAGGTGTATTTAACCTTGCCTAAAGTAGCGGCTAGGCCAAGGAAGCTTGCTCCATTGTATTTGATGTCTGGTCTCATACTGGCACTTGTTGGAAGCATATGCTAATTGCAAGATAAGTACCAAGGGAGGAGGTATGAATTCAAGCTGTCCAAGTCAAGCACTTTGGACCTATAACTTAATCTGCTGGCCTTACTTTTTCACCTGAAGAGCAAGGATCTTTGAAGCCATTGCCCAGAACTTCCTATTCCAAAGCTATAATGACTATCAAAAAGAGAGGAAACTTTTTAAAGCATAAACTGGATAAGCAGACTTAAAGTGCTTGCAAACAGTATAATCAACCTCCCTCTTGTCCTCGGGTACTTCTAAAAAGATCAAAACTGGAGCCAGCATCTGAAACTGGCCTGTGTCGACTGTCGGTCGCAATCTGTCATTTTGAAAAGCAAACGTTCCATGTAGGACATACAGTACAGCACGTGTATCAATGTCTCTAAAGCGTGGTTGTGCCAAACAAAATAAACACAAGCTTAAGGAGGATTCTCAGAAACAGCCGAGGAAAGAATCAGAGGTCTCCCTATTGCTAAGGTTACTGAATGTGTTAGTTTCCTTTTCTTTTACAAACCTGAGAACTGTCTATACTTCAAAGTTCCCAGCAAGTCCCTGATTGTCATAGGTTAATCACAGTGAAGGTTTGGGAGGGGGCACTTACTCGTATATTTCTAAATTGGTGACTCTGTTTTCTGTCACGTAGTTGCTTGGGATTAAGCCTTCATTCCTACAACACAAAACAATACAAAACTCAAGATGGGAGGTTTGTAACATTACCATGACATGTCTATAATTACTTAAACCCCAAAGATGTAGGGGGAAATCAAAAGCATTTTACTCATTAAACTGTTAAAAGAATAAAATATAAAAATATTTTTCATTTCCAACTCCACAAAAATCTCTATATAATATATACTAAGATCCTAACTCATAAATTAGCTATTTCAAGAGATTTTATGACCCTATTTCCTTTTCTTCCCTTCCTTCCTTCCTTCCTTCCTTCCTTCCTTCCTTCCTTCCTCCCTTCCTCTTTTGAAATAATCTCTCCATGTAGCTCAGACTAACCTCAAATCCCAGGTCCTCCTGAGTCACCTCAAAATTTGCAGGGCTGCAGGCTGGTGTCATCAAGCCCAGCTCAGCTATGTATTTTCAAAGGAAAGTGGATGCAGCTCTGAGTTTCAACTTAACGTGCACTGTTCAGTGGAAAGAGCATGGGTAAGCTGAGGGCTGTGCCATTGGCCTCACTGTAGACGGACTATTGAAAGGCCTCGGATTTAGAAAAGAAGCCATTAGCTTTTTATTTTATAGTTAAATTTATGAAGTTTATAAAACACTGCCAAAATTCTGTTTTGTCAATGGTGGGTTAAAAGGGTACCCTATTTCTCCCCCAAAAGGGCAAGCCAACTGACCCATCCAAAATTGAGTCTAGGCCCAGCTCAACCTGGACTATGGGGGAATTTCTTGTGGTCAGATAAAAGTTAGCATGCTCCAGGAACTAACACAACTGGTTCTTACCTCTGGCAGAAGTGGCCACCTGAAGTTGTTATCAAAGACCACAGCTGCCTCCAGGGTTCCTCAGGATCACAAACACCTGCTACACATTTCAAGGTCCATACCTGGGCCTTGCATCCTGGGCCTTCTTCCTTCCCCTAAGATACCTGTTTGTTCTCTATAATGTCAAGGTTTCCTTCTATCCCACTACTTTCACTATATTATCTATCTATGTATCTATGTATCTATGTATCTATGTATCTATGTATCTATCTATCTATCTATCCATCTATCTATCTATCTATCATCTATCTATCTCGTCTATCTATTTATATCATCTATCTATCATTTATCTGCCTATTTATCTAATCAGTCTATCATCTTTCGCTAGCTACTTACTCTCTCTAACTATGCTATATTCCTCTCTCTCTCTCTCTCTCTCTCTCTCTCTTACTGTGTCCACTATTTTCCCCCACTTCCCTAGCCCTGGCCATCTCCAGTCTGCTGGCCACGTTCAGTCTGCTTCTTTCTCTCTGCTCTCTTTCATATCAACAATAAATGCTTTAACCATACCATGGAGTGGCCATGTTGGCAGTTTCTTTACTGAACCCCTCACATACAATCACTACTTCCAACTAGTCTCGTTTCTGCACCTAACTCTACTGTCTAGTTGGTGATCCTTTTCAATGAGCTATGATCACATGTTGAAATATGGTGTTGTTCATAGATTTGTTTACAGAGAAGTTATCACACTTCAAGGCTTGTTCTACAACTTACTTTCAGTTTGTCAGTAATACATCTTGGTTGTCTTTTGGTCATTTCAAGAGGAGATAAAAGGACAGGAAAAAGAGAACTCCTGGCTTCCTCACTGACAGGTGTCGTATCTGCAGTTTCCGTATCTAGGGCAGGATGACTATTGCTAGGCATTAGGAGCTTCCCCACTTGAACCCCACCTTATAGGAATAGTCTGACGTGAGGCCAAGACCGTGCTCAAAGATTGCTCTACGGCACTGCTTATAATGGAGGAGGGGCCAAACTAAAATGTGTATACATTGTAGAAATTTAAAGAAATGGACCTTAGTAGTTTCTACTTTTTTATTGAGCTCTACATTTTTCTGCTTCCCTCCCTTGCCTCTCCCCTCCTCTTCAACCCTCCCCCAAAGTCCCTATGTTCCCAATTTACTCAGGAGATCTTGTCTTTTCTACTTCCCATGTAGATTAGATCTATGTATGTCTCTCTTAGAGTCCTCATTGTTGTCCAAGTTCTCTGGGATTTGTAGACTGGTTTTCTTTGCCTACTTTTAGCTTAGTCACTATGATACCAACTGATTATTATGTCTTCCTTGATAGATTTCTACTTTACCCACTGAGACCGAATCTCTCAATGATTTTTATGTTCCTCAGGTCTGTCAGCTAGCTCCTGGAGTTCTCTTCTTGGCCTCTCTTGAGTGCTGGAGTTACAGGAGGCCCACCAGGCTCGCTAGACTTCAATGTGTGTTCTAGGGATCCAGATTCTGTTTCCCACCTTTGTGAGACAAGCACTTTATGGAGTAAAGCCAACTCCCCAGTCCTTATTTATTATTCCTATTCTACAAGTAAACCCCTTGGCAGTGATCCCCAGGACACACAGGGTCAAGTGGTAGCATGGGTGTGGAGGGGGAGGGGAGGCAGGGGCGTTGTGGAAGCAGGTGCCCAAAGTCACTGTATTTTACTGTTCTCTTACATACAGGGATGCAGAGACTGTTTTACCCTATGCAGAGCAAAGAGTTAAGATCACGGAGATGATGACCTACTATGCAGGGTCTCCCCCTGCATCTTGAAGCCTTCAGAGGTTGAGAAAAGATGAATAAGGACTCAGCCATCTTCTTACCCCAGACGGTCCCTGGCCTTCCACCAGTGAGGATCACACCTCTCCAATATCAGGTATTCCTCTGCTCTCTTCAGTGCCAAATTGCAGGGCTCCCGGGGCATGAAATCATAGAGAGCCTTGACCTGGATCCTCTCTTCAACAAGCACTGAGAGCGGGAGGGGAGGCAGCGGCTTGCGTTTTGAGGGTTGCACCCCTCCTCTGTTGGACTGTAAAAAGAATTATGGTTTTAGTCATTTGTACCAAAAAAAAACCCAAAAAACAGAAAACAAAAACAAAACCAGGACATATGCATCTGCCTCCATCTCCCTTCTACCCAGCTCCACCAGTCCACCCAGGCAGGAACCAGGGACATGTGCTGCGAATGACTGACGGCCGCATAGCATCAGGAGACACTTGTCATTCTGTGACTTTTTGAAATCACAGATTCTCTCGACAGCATAGCTTTGGAGTTACGTACATCGTGATTCTCAAAAGATGACTTACCCTGAAACAGTTTCATTTGGCTTTAGTGATTGTTCGCCTGCGAGAAGAGAAGCCCACACCCTCCCCACCTCCCGCCCTGTGCTGTAGCTTATGTCTTGGAGGAGTGCTTTACCCTCCAGGCTGCCTTCTCTTCTCATCTGGAATTTAACCCTCAACCCAAGATGGCAGAGCCACAGTGTCTTTCCCCACTGTCTTGTTTCATACTCTATCTTTAAGTTTAGCGGAGTAGACTAGACTTAACTGGATTTCCCCCTCACTTTCTTCTAGAACACTTATTGAGCTCTTACTGTGTACGGATCCTGATTTTAAGTTTTGGGCATGGCCACAAGCAGGACCTCCCCAGGGAGCTTGCCTGTGGGGGGACTCCCTGTGGAAATAATACTCACTTGCTTTTTGTTCTTCAACTTGTCGAGCCATGGCCTGTGACGCTGGGAATAATTTTCTGCAGGTTCTTCGTTTTTGCTGAGGCTTATCTGTGTTCTTACTTGTCTGGCATCAGAAAGCAATCATTTTACAAACAGTTGTTCATGATGAGGGTATTCCCGAGTCCTTCAGAGTCTTTCAGAGATAAAGCAATCTGTGTGCCCTTTTTTGAGAAAGATAACTTTCTAGTTCTAACTCCTCGAGAGCATTCTGAACTACAACTCTAAGGATTTTGGTTTCTGCATCCATAAGTCAGAAAAGAGAAGTGAATTCAGAGTTGTTTTTGAAATGAAGTTGCAAGAATGTGTCATGTGCCTGGAGTCTTATAGTTTTGAGAGGTCTAAAACTCTAGTCAATCCAACAAACACTCTGAGTCAGGCAGCGTGCGAAGCGCTTCCCAGTTCGTCCCTATCACCTCTGGTTACACAAGTACAGGGTGAATGATTAAGAACGCAAGTGTAGCCAGGCAATGATGGCCCACGCCTTCAATCCCAGCACTCGGAAGGCAGAAGAGGCAGAAGAACTCTCTGTGAGTTCACAGAGCAAGTTCCAGGACAGCCAGAAACTGAGTCTTGGGGGGTGGGGGAACACGTGTGCACCCTAACTCCGCTATTTCATGCTGTGGCCTCAGACAAAACAAAGCAACCTCTCTGCGCCTTGGTTTTCCTCGTCTATAAAGCAAGGATTATAAAGGAAAACGCCATGGGAGGTTCTGAGAGCTATGTGAAGGAATAAAAGCAAACCTCTTAGAAGAGCACTTATCGAGCGGCTGAGACATGATGCCTTGAGTTAATTCTTACACAGTCGCGTACCAAAGCAAGACTCGTGTAGTGAGTGTTATCATTAAGATAGGATTCTTGTGCTTAAGGGGAAAAATTACTGAGGGGAACACAGACATATAAAACAAGCAAACAAAAAAATGAGGGCAGAACCATGCCACATTCTGTGGGAACACACAGAAGTGAGTATGTGCAGGGCGGTGTGGGGTGGGGGGGGATGGAGGACAAGTGCACCCGTACAATTTAACTCAAGTCTTTAAGAAATTGAGCTGAGGCCGGGCGGTGGTGGTGCACGTCTTTAATCCCAGCACTCGGGAGGTAGAGGCAGGCGGATCGCTGTGAGTTCGAGACCAGCCTGGTCTACAGAGCTAGTTCCAGGACAGGCTCCAAAGCCACAGAGAAACCCTGTCTCGAAAAACCAAAAAAAAAAAAAGAAAGAAAGAAATTGAACTGAGCCGATCAACAGGGACCCAATGGGAAAAAGCTTCCCAGACAGAAGCAAGAGACCCAGACAGGAGACTCAACAGACAGTCAAGACACTGCATTAACCCGTTTCCCAGAAACTGCCCTCACGGCCGACTCACCTCTTCTGCATGGAGCAGCAGCAGCAGAGAACAGACTGGAAGGTGCTATCTAAAAAGGAGATCATTGTCAGTGTTAGGAAGCCATGGGTCCGTGATAGAGGGTAGCTGAAGCTGGCTGGGCCCCGGATAAGAGCGGGGAAACCATGACTGTTCAGAAACAAGGGAACATAATAACCCTCTTCAGCAGTGGAGACAAAAAAAAAAAGTTACTGGCACCCTGACCAGTGTGGTTTCCCTTCTCAGGCTCTTTTCTCTGGCCTGGTTTCTGCATTTCCTTTGTCATGAGTGATCAGTGGTCACTATACTCTATTGCTTTTGTCATGGTTAGTGTTGGCCATCAGTACAGAAGAATGGGTTTCCAGAAACAGTGAAATCTATTAGCAGGAGTTTGAAGTTAGGACCACCACAGTTTTTAGAAGGCTTTAAAAAATGAAAACTAAGCTCTCTGCTTCACTACAGAGAGCTGGTAAACTTAATCTTTGTCTGATTTTAAATTAGACTGCCAATCTCTTGGCCTATTATTTTTCCTAGTTCCTGATTAGCAAGCCAACTAGTTTGCCATTGCCTGTGAACCCATGTCTGTTAACGGCTCAGACTAACTCTTTCCCTCGGTGAGCAAACTCGGGCTCCCTGAAGTCTCGGGGGGCCTTTCTTTCAGTGTTAATTTCTAAACTGCTTCTGAATGAGACATTCACACACCTCTTTCCTTAGCGCACAGAGAACTGACTGTGACCCCACTGGTAGTGGCTAAAGGGTAAGAGCCGTTATGTCTCCTGGGGGCTCCTTCCATAATGCCACTTCCACGTTACTAGGTAACGCCTATAAGCTCAGTTTTGCAATTCATTGAGCCAGAGAAGTCCAGGCTCATGAGAGACAGTTTGAATCATGTAAGTATTAGATTCACAATCAAGAATCTAGGCTTAGGGCTGGCGCTATGGCTCAGCAGGTAAGAGCACTGGGTGCTCTTCCAGAGGACAGGGTTCGATTCCCAGCACGCACATGGCGGTTCACAGTTATCTGCTATTCCAGTCCTGAGGCATCCGGCACATTCTTCAGGCCTCTGTGAGCCTCTGTAGGCATCAGACACAAATATGGTACATAGAAAGCAGACACCCAGATACATAAATAAAATGAATTGAAAATTAAATGGTGGAGATTTATTTATTTAAAAAAATCTAGTTCTACCTATCCTCAGCTGCTGCCAAAGTGAGAAAAACCCTGAGGCCATGTTGGAGTGAGGCCCTCACTCTGTCCAGTGATGGTCCACACCATGGCCTCTGCCTGCAGACTCATCTTGCTGCTTCTTGTGTGGTGATGAAGTAACCCTCACAGAGACTAAACCATCACCCTCATTAAAGTAGCTGCTGGTGTCAACATTGAACCCTTTGGGCCTGGTTTGTTTGCAAAGGCCTTCTTCAGTGTTGACATTGGGACCCTCAGATACCAATGTTGGAGCTCATAGACCTCCTCCAGCGGCTACAGTGGCTAGCGCTCCAGGGGCTGGCGCTCCAGGGGCTGGCTCTCCAATGGTTAGTGCTTCAGAGGCCAGTGCCTCACCAACCACAGGTCCAGGCCCCTTTAATGCTGCTGGCCCAGTGAGAAGGAAGTGGAAGCCTCAAAAGAAGAACGTGATGATGCCATGGGCTTCAGTCTTTTTGACTACATGTCTTTTGAAACAAAAAGCTGGACTCATAAAAGACTGTGGGAACCAGTCCTCACTATCAGCTGTGAGTTACTTTTCAAATAGAAAGTGGTTAGCAGCAAAGTTCAGAAACAACTCCAAATTCCTAGGATTTTTCTAAAGTTCCACGTGGACAGAACCTGACCAGCGACAATTTGAGAAGTTCATAAGTAGGTCATTTCAATGAGCCACATTTTCCCTGATTCTCAATGTGACCAAATGAATTTTAGTTCTGACTTTGAATCTGCCTTCTAGCACCACTAGGATAGCAGATACCACCCTAGACAGGACTCCCACAGGGAGAAGCATTTCCTGGGTGTGAGTTTCACACCTTTAACTGTCTGGAGGCAGAGGCAGGTAGATCTCTGAGTTCAAGGCCAACCTGATTTAGTTAGCAAGTTTCAGGCCTTAAAGAGACCCTATGTTTATTTTTTTATTTTTTTTGAGACCCTATGTTTAAAAAAGGTTTAAAGAATTGTTTATTTAGTGTGTGTTTGTGTCCGTCCGTGCCCAAGGAGCATAGAAGCTGGCATTGGATCTTCTGGAGCTGGAATACAGGCACTTATAAGCCGTACAACGTGGGTGTTGGGAGCCTGACTCTGGTCCTCTGTGAGAGTACCAAGTGCTCTCAACTACTGAACCACTTCTCCAGGCCCATAAAAGAACTACTTAGAGAAAGGTATCAATCACAAAGCAATAGAAAGGAGGAAAGGAACCACAGAGATGTGCGAGGCACTACCTTTAGTTGGCCTTTTCTGTCACTGTCTTTAAGCTAAAAGGCCGAGGAGAAAGAGAGAAAGCAAAGTGGGAGAGAGGTACCTCGCTCCCAGCTTCTACGATCTGACGATCTGATCTTAAGGGATACAGATGGCTCCAAGCATTTCCCCTACATTTTCCACCGGCCTTTCCTCACCGCAATCCAACCGGAAACCAGACGGTTTAAAATCATGTTACTTCAACTCTTCCGTACTCCCCTATATGCCCTTGCCATGCCATGGTAGAAAGCAGGCTGAGAAGAAGGAGTAAGAAAAGAGACAGAGGTGGTGGAGCCATTGCGGAGCTTGGCTACCATACTTAACCCCTACCATATCTGTATTCACACAGTTACAGATTTGCCTTTCTCTGATTTAGACTCAGCCGTTGCACACTCACTGAACCGCTGACACGCTGGGTGTGCAGTTATGAACTCTGGTCTCCACCATGGGTTAAAGTCTAGTCCCTGACACACCCCTTAGCCGGCCCCATTGCTGCTTATGACTCGTTCTGACTTAGTTACTTTCTCTTTTCTTTTCCTGCAACCAAGAAGCATCTGAAGGCTTAAAAATAAAATTCGTTTTCTCCTTCCTAAAAGATCTTCAGTATGTCATGTGACCGGATGTTCAGATCCCAGCTGCTTCTGTCAATTTTCATCAGTTTTGTATGACGTTTATATGAGCAAACTGCCAAAAAGAAAGAAAGAGAGATGGACAGGCGGACAGGCCACTCCTCAGAGGGAGGCGACATTAGCCCTTCAGAACTCCGTCTGCTTCGGAGGAGTGAGCCCGACTGGCATGCTGACCGGTTTACTGCACAGTTGCTGTAGAGCCTCACGAGATCTGTGTCTATCAGCCCAGGAGATAAGTACGTATAGGTTAAAGGAATGAGGAAAGCAGGTCAGTACGGGACAGCCTGTGAGAAAGTGCCACGTCCAAGGTCGATTAGAGGTATTCCAGCATTCCTCTCCCTGTATCTCCACTTTCTCCTTCTCATTGGACCGTTTCTGTCCGTACAAACACACTGTCCATCCAGCCCCTGTCGCAGAACAGAGGGCCCTGTACCCATATTTCCTACACCAGTTTTACTCCTTTAGTGGTCAAATCTGGAAAAGAATAGCCTACGCTTGTTGCTGCTGATTGCTCTCCTATCTTCTCTTTCTTCTGAAACACTGCTCTAACTAAACATGGACACACACCGTGAAATCCAGGGGTTTGTTCCAAGCAGTCCCACACAACCTGTGCTGTGGCCCTGTACCTCCTTATGCTTGTTCTAGGCTTCTTTATCTACCTCTCTGACCTCTTCATCTAGGACGGCCTCCAAAGCCTTTGTTCTTGGCCTCATCCCCTCCTTTGATGATTTCATTTCCTCCGGTGGCTTAAGAAGACTCCTCATCACCTCGTGACCCACAGATGCACACACCCAGCCCAATTCTAATGTGCTCCAGCTGAACACAGCCAAACAAACCTTCAAACTCCCCATTTGGATGACTAGTAGTCACCTCGACTGGATGTTGAGATGTAATCTGAGCTCTTTTTCTTCCTCCCTTCCCCATCTTTCTCCACCCACCCTTCTCCATCTCGTCAAAAGCGGTCCTCTATTCCCAGTGGCCCAGGTCAATAACTTCTCAGTCATCTTCGGCCCACCTCTTTCTCTCACACCTCAAGCCACTGTGGCAGGAAAGCACATGCCTTGAAAACAAAGTGGATTTAGTGACACATATCTGTAATACTGGCACTTGCGGGATTGAAGCAGGAGGATGGCCGTGAGTTCAAAGCCAACATGAGCTACATAGTAAATATAATGCAAGCCAGGGATACATAGCAAGACCCTGACTTAAATGGAGGGGGTATGTGTGTGTGTGTGTGTGTGTACATGCACATGTACTCATGGGTGCACACATGCTTGTATCTCCAAGAATTTCAGTATTTCAGTTCTGGAGATGGATCATGGTTAAAAGTGTACAACAATGTAATTGTATTTAATGCTACTGAAAATAGTTAAAACAGTGAATTTTCTTCAGAATATTGCTATAGCTTGCATCTTGACTATCCCCCCAAAGTCTGGGAAGTGAAGGCCTGATTCTATCTGTGGTATTGCTGAAATACGCTGTAGGTAGAGAGGAGGGGACCTAGGAGGAAACTGGGCTATTGGGAGTGTATTCTTGAAATAGTTATTGGAACCTCAACCCCTCCTCTTCCTTTCTCTTTAAAGCTGACTAACATACTTCCCCTTCCCATAGACAAATAACCCACCCCACCCCCACACATACAGCCCCCCCCCCCGTCTCATCTGTGACTGCTGTGGCCAAACCGCTGTTATCTCACCTGGTGGCTTCCTATTTGCACCCTGACCCCTCTACAGTGTGTTCTCAGCACAGTGGCCAGAGCAACCTCTTTTTGAACCCGTCAGACCCTGTTACTCTTTGTCTGCAAACTCAATGGCTGTCCATCATTCAGAGTTGCAGTCACCATTCTCATGGTAGCCTAGGAAGCCCTCCATGATTGGCCTCCTTTGGTCCCTCACCTCTCCACCAGGTTCCTGTTCACTTCCCTCCAGTCCCCAGCCCCCTACCAGCTTCTGCAGCACATCAGGCCAGCTGTGGGTACAGACTCTTGGCTTTGGTTTAGCCTAAAGTGTCTTCCCTCAGGCTCGGTAGCATCCGGGCTGGGCAGTCCCTCCAAGCCTTTGCTCATGTCTCGCCTTGAAGTATGTGTCCACTATTACTGCCAGCTCGGGCGTCACCCAGAAACTTCTTCCTCTGCTCTGGCTTCATTCTCTCCTTTTCACATACTATGCAATTTACTTTTTTCTTTTAACTTTCTACCTTTCCTTTAGAAAGTCAGCAGAGGTGTGTTTTTTTTTCTATTGGGCTTATAGTTATTTCCTAAGAGATTAGAACAGTTCTTCAGAAATGTAAATGGTAAATATTTTTGGATAAGTGAATGAGTGAATGTGTTTGAAGGAGCAGCAAACTGTAAGCTTGCTGAGAACATGTTTCGGGGCTGGCAAACTGTCCTTGGCAATTGAGTACGGATACAGATGGAAACAGTGAGCTCTAAGGACACAGAGGATTAGGGTGTGAAAGTTTCTGAAGCAGAGGAGGCCCAGGCCTGAGGACTTTCCTCCTTGCTGTGGTGGGTGGGTTGTGAACAGAGAGTAGAGAGAGACCATTAGAAAGACTAAGGTACGGCTGACTGTGCTCAGCCGGGAAACATAGGCAATGGTGTAGTCAGGTATGCTAGGACCATGTCTGGCCTCACTTTTTAAATCTGACCTAAAATATTTAATGTAATAAAAGCTAAGACTAGTCACTTTACATGGTTTCTATATTTTCCTGTTGCCAAAATGTTTAAACTTTAAAAATCTATAAATTAAAAGAAGACAAACCCAGAAAGTCAAACAAGGCTATGATTAGGTAGGCACATATACGTGATTTTAGTGATGAATACCAGCAGGTTTTATTTCTTTAATTCATCTATCATCTTATGCTTTTATGATTCATCTTCTCCATTACCGTCAATAAGAAACCCACCTATTGTTTCTGCTCCCTGATCTTCTCATGTCTGTCAGGCCACCACAGAAACTTAGGGTTCTTTTCTAGACCCATCTGTATAGCCAATTGGCCATCATTCTGTTTTCTTCCTGTATAGCCAAATGGTCATCAGTTAGTCTGTCCTATCCTGTAAAACCAATTGAGCAATCAATCTGTTCCATCCTGTATAACCAATCGGCCATCAGTCTGTCCCATCCTGTATATCCAATCAGCCATCAGTCTGTCCCATCCTGTATATCCAATCGGCCATCAGTCTGTCCCATCCTGTATATCCAATCGGCCATCAGTCTGTCCCATCCTGTATATCCAATCGGCCATCAGTCTGTCCCAGCTTCTCAGCTTTTCCCTTCTTTTCCACTTTGTCATCCACCTTGTCCCAGCTTTCACCGAATCACACGCACATTAGTGCATCCATTCACCTGCTCTCACCACAACCTTGTGGAAAGGAAGCACTCTACAGACGTGGATCACGAACCACAGAGAGGTTGCGTGAGACCAAACAGGAACAATACACCTTGAAAGTTAAAGGGAGAACAAAAGAGGAAGAACAGACCTTACAGGTTAAGGGTTCTGTCTGCAGGTAAGGCGGTCAATGGGTTTCTGATTGTCCCTTGTAAATCCTTTCAAGTTAAGGCTTCTACTTATAATTAAGAAAAAGTCCCTGTTTGTCCTGTGTTTGACCAAGGCTTCTGTTTGTAATGAAGAATAAGTTCCTGTTTCTTAGATCTGATGGAAACTGCTTGCATCCTCATTCAGAAGGTGTAAAACCTTACCCTTGTCCTTCTCTTTCACTGTATAGCAGCCAACTCTCTCACCCCTATAGACACCTTCCCTCTCCTATAAAAGAAACTTCAGGAGGCCAGCAGGGGCTACCCTCTCAGATCCCAATTTAGGGTGATTCATAGATGCACCCCAAAATATGGCTTTCTTTAATTGTACAGCTGTGGGTTTGGTCTTTTCTCCTCTTGATTCTCAGGTTTAACAGTTACTCCCTAGGAGAGTCAAAAAGCTACTCTGTAGAAATGCATTTAGAGTGGGACCTGAAGCTAAGTTTGTACCTGACTCTGCCTTGTACTGTCTCTTCCTGTGGTCCCTAAAGTGGCCTCTGCCAGTAGCTCGCTGTCTTCACTAGAACTCTGCCCTTCGTCGTCAAGGCTTCTCCACTCGGCTTTGCTGTCCGCCACTCCTACTACATCCCCTGTCCCACTCACTCTGTTCTCAGAGATATTTTGAACACTTCTGAAAAGACCTCCTGTTACCATCCACTCCCATCTTTCTGTGGCTCCCCAAAGCACGTGTCATCTGTCCTGGGCTGTGCTGCTTGATGAGGTCCCACTCTAAATGGCCATCTCTTTTTGTAGGCTTTACTTTTCTCGGGTATCTCAACCTCTTTGTTATTGCTGTTCACACCTGATGGTTCTTTCCTGTGGAGGTCCTTTCTGTGTAGCACTCTTACTGCATAGAAGAGGCACGCAGCAACAAGGCCTCCTCCCCTCTGACACCCACACCACTATCACCCTCCAGCTGTGAAAATCAAAACATTTCCACACACTATAAAACGTCCCATGGGGGTAAAAGTTATCATGAGTTGAAAGCAACTATGTTTTAAGCACTTCCATAGTCTTTCTGTTCCGAGGGACTGTATCCTACTCTGCTTTGCTTCTTCATGGATCCTGATCAGTACCTGACATGTAGCAAGATCTCCGTAAAGAGCTGCTGAATAGGACCTGGCTGGTCTCACCGTTGCATAGCCCTGCCATGGAGGATCTCAGGCCTTGATGCCACACACAGAGACAACCCAGAACCTTTGACTGGCTGATCATGTGGAAGAGCAAAGCTGAAATTTGGCTTTGGGAACACTAACTAGCATCTGTGTTGGGCCTCAAGCCTAAGACTTCACTCCAGATCTCCGTAAAAACAAAAGTCGAGAAACACTTATCCAAAATTAAACACAGAGGCTGGTCTGATAGTAGTGTGTTATCATCCAAAACCAGGCTTCAAACCATGAAATGCTACAAAGAATTATTTCAGTGATACTCATTTTTTATTAGGATTAGCATATGGAGTCAAAGAAGACATGACCGATCCGTTATCTTAGAGCAAAGAGATGATTCTTGACAACTAATCAAGAGCTTCATTTGGAGGTAATGAACACAACTAACAAAATCTATCTCCTAGGAATGGCTGTTCCCAATGTCTACCAACATGCCCCTTATCCTACACCTGGCAGTGTGTACAAATTACTACATTCTACACTTGCCCATGTTAACTAACTCACTCACTGCTCTGACACTGAGAGAGGTCCTATCGTCTTGTGACGTGGTGGTTCATCTTCATTGTCAACCTGACTAGGTTTAGAACACCATGAGGTTCACCTTCAGGTATGTCTCTGAAGCTGTTTCTAGAGAGGATTAACTGTAAGAGGTAAGACTGACACTGAATGCACATGACTCTCCCACAGGCTAAGGATCCAGACAGAAGAAAAGGAGAAAAGGGGAAACGCCAGGCAATTGCCATCTTTCATCTTTCTCTCTACTTCCTGTTTGGCTATGAAGTAACCAGTGTTTCTCCACCGCAGGCTCCTGATAACAGGATCTTCCGCCCAAGCCCCTGAGCACAAGCATCCAAGGACTTAGTCCTTTGAAACTGTGAGGCAAAATGAACTCTTCCTCCAACACAGGCAACTTAGCGCCGAGTCGGGTACCTTGGTCACAGCAAAGCAAAAGTGATGAACATATATGGGGCTAACAGGACCAGTCTCTGCATTCCAGACAGAGTAATCAGATGGCTCCACACTGTGTCCAGTCACAGAGCGGCTGAGCCAGAATTTAAGCCCAGAGAGTGTCCTCAGTCAGTGGCAATAAAACAGCCCTGATGGATGAGATCAGTACAGCAGGAAGAGGCACCTGCTAGCTCAAGAGAAGCCTCAGTTTCCCCCACCAGTTCCCTAGAACTCAGTCAGCTAACATTCACTGCGTTCTCACCAGACAAACTTAAACACCAAGCAGATGTGCCCACCTCTTTAGACAGATGGAGAAAGAGGGCCAAGGAAGCCAGTGGAGTCCTCAGCCTCCACAGCCCCTCTTGTTTGAGCCCCTACAGGGCCCCTGACTGAGAGATGATCTCTCCTTGCTATCTGGGAGGACCTGGAGTTTATTCTGGTAAGCTCTCCGTGGCCAATACAAGAGAGGCCTATGGTGGGTACTGTCATGAGGGGCACTCACAGGTGTATGAGCCTGACTCCTGTACTAGTCAGGACTAGCAGGCCTGTGGGTGGGAAGCTCAGGAGCTAGTCTGAGCTCAAGGCAGTCTGCAGGCAGAATTTCTTCTTGCCCAGGACTGGACAGATTCACCTATCAAGGCCTTCCTTTGTGAGGCTAACATTCCCACAGAGGATTCCTCCCTAATTTAAAATACACCAATTTAAACATCAATCTCACCAAAGACATTTTCACAGAAGCATTCAGGATATCTGAGCCAGTTTTATCCAGGCGCCCTTGCCCAGCCACGATGATCCACCCACAGTGTTAGCAATCACAGCGCTTTAAGTACAGAGCATGGCAGGTGGCCCAGGGAGTGAAGTGCATGCTCTTCAAGACCTGAGTTCGATTCCTGAACTGATTTAGCAAGTGCTCCATGACGCGCCCACGCGCCCACACATACAACATGTACATACAATAAAATAAAGAAATAAAATGTAACAGCAAAGAGATAAATGTGTTTCAAAACATACAACTCTGAAAAATAAATCCCAGTGCCAGCTTGCAGGCGGGATATCTGGACGTAGGACAGCATGGTCCCAAGTTCACTGAACCCCAATTCACAGCTGCACAGCGCCAGTACGGTGGCCTGGAAGCCCAGTCGCTTTCCTCCTGGCTTTAGCTTTGTTCTTCTCTGCAGTCTGGAATTTGGGAGAAAGGCTTTTCAAAACTCCTTATTTTTCCTGATTCGGTAGCAAAGACAATTGCCCGCACACAAAGGTACAACCTACCCTGCTGCCACTGTAGTTATGAAAAGGCTCCGGCCTCTTTCTCCCAAGACCGAATGCAGTTGTGAGCCAAGAAGCCAACCTTTGCCTTCTCACAGACCTGCCCCTTCTTCCACCGCTAATGCAAGCTAACAACCGCCACCCAAAATTCACCTGCGAAGGAATAAGAACCTGAGAGACAAGCAGCTCATCATACACCCTTGCTTGGCACAAGTCTGTAGCAAGAATAAGAAAAACCCAGAGACAGATATTGGGGTTCACGCTGAAGATGAGAAAAGCAAAGCAGCAAAGCCATTGGAGAGTTCTTACCTCTCCCAAGGCTCAGACCAAAGGGTGATCTAGTCTCTAGGGATCCTCAGACTAACTGCATCTTAGCCCAGGATGCCCTGGAGTTTTGGGATTAAAGGTGTGTGCCACCACCCCCTGGCCTCTAGTAGCTTAGCTCTGCACTCTGACCTTCAGGCAGGCTTTATTTATTAAAACACAAATAAAACACTATATAAGTCCCCAAATTCTAGCCATATTTATTAAATATTAATGTACTGAACCAAAATTTACTCTATCACAAATGCCACTGACCTTAGGATTTATGGGCAGTTTCTACACACAGTACCCAGGTCTTCAGGGACAGGGAGTAAATTGGTGAGCTCCCTTCCACACACCCTCCTGATCACAGAAGTCACTGTAATTATTACCTTTGGGCAATAAAACTGCATAGGGAGAGCTTGTAGCAAATTCCCAATGTCGGCAGGAACTCATCCATTCAAGGGCCTTTGCCAGAGACACAAATGTCCCAGAAGTGGGCAATGGCCGCTTGCTTGCTGGAAGGTCCTGTAGGAAGGGCCCTCAGACCTGAGGGTTTCCACAGGCACCCAACTTTCTCGCTCAGGTTTGTATCTACATTGTTCTTTCTATCTACTTCTTATTCCCCAACAAATATCTTTAGCAGTATGCCATGTGCCAGCACATTAGAACAAAGGCCATCATATCCAGATATAACCTTTCCACACTGGATCGTCTCTCCTAGGCTAGGTGGTACCTGGAACTATTTTTTATGTGTCCATCTTCTGAGATGGGTGCCTGAGGGGCTCCTTCCTCCCAGGAGGTTCATAGTGGCCACAACAGAGCTCTGTTTGGGAACAGGCTTCCTTCCACCAAAAGTGAGAGGAAGGGAAGAGCATCATTTGGCAAAGCCATACCTTCGGTCACCTCTGGGCAGGTAAAGCCGCAGTAATACAAAGCCTTGGGCCAGGCTGGCAGGGAAGCAGTCACTGTGCTCTCAGTGTCTGTGATTTACAGGCAACATCTCAACATAGCTGTTGGCACAGCAGTGTGTAGTTTCTTCTGGACTGGATCGATGCCTCTGATGAGATTCGCTCCTACTGAAGTGGGCATCATAGTAACTGGCAGGTGGCTGGTAATTTTCTTTCCCTTAAAATCAGGCTTAAAACTCACCCAGTTTCAGGAGTTAGTTGTCTGAGCCAAAAAAAAATTGTGAATTTTGTTTTTTTTTTTTAGCTCCAGGAAGCTGTGGGAGAGAAAGCCTCACAAACTGGTGGCCCAGGATGAGCAGAGTGGAACTTTTTTTTTTTTTTTTAAAAAGACAGTGTCTTTTTATACAGCGCTGGCTGTCCCAGGACTCACCAGGTTGGTTTTGAACCCACAGAGCCTCTCCCGCTGCCTCCCGAGTGCAGGGATTAAAGGTGTGTGCCATCATACCCATCGCAGAATGGTAGTCTTAAATTTACCATAAACCAGGATTTGCTTCTCTTCAACCCCTCCCCCCATATCACCAGGAGTTTATGGAAAAGCCAAACTTTTTTCTCTGCCACAAAAGCCCAGCACTAGATCCACGTCTCGGGACAGACACATTTTAACTGAGTTGACCAGGTAGTTTGGTGGGGGGGGGAGGGTTCAATAATGGTAGCTTTCCTCCATTTTCCTGAATGTCAAGCCAAGAGCTCACAGCAGCAGCAGGAGGGTGAGAAGTGATGGGCTGAGGTTTCCACGTGGATGTTCATCCAACTTTAAAAAGCTATTCTTTATTCTGAATTTATGCTATTTATAATTTTGGGTGTTAATTATCCTGTGTGTGTCTACGTCCCTTCTGTTGTTTGATGGCTCATTTATTGAGTCAGTCTCCTTACGTAGGCCAGGGTGGTCTTGAACCTCCAACCTTCCCCCCTCACCCCAATGCTGGATGACAGGCTTTTGCTACCACCCTTGTACCTTCCCAAGAAATGATGGTCGCCTGAGATACTACCTTTTTTCTAAACATATTGACCAAGAAGGAAAGGCCTCTGTAGCAGCCCCCAGACGGCTTTGTTTTCTTTGGTTGTATATTAGACTGTGAAACATTGGTGAATATTGGGGGACTCCACGGTAGGAGAAAAGAAATGGGTCCAAAAATAGATGTGTTTGGGTAGATGAGAAGAATGGTTCTTGGCCTGTCCTGAGCCTGATGCTTGTTGTTGCTGGGGAAGGAGTATAAGGAAGACTCTAGAAGCCTGAGAATCTGGATGGAGCATGAGGAGATATTCCACGGAGCAAAGGATGCTATGAGGAAAGGCTGTGAGTTTTCTATAGGAGAATGGCATCTATGTGTCCCAGCTGTGATCAGGTCCCCTCCACCCCTCAAAGACATCCACAGAAGCAAGTGCTCTTATCACCGAGCTACACCCCCTACCCCGGTTGCAGTGTTCCTGAGACAAAGTCTCGTGCAGACCCAGTTGGCCTGGAACGTACCTCCCTGGGTGCGCCCAGCCATGCTTATAGAAATGCTGACTTCTTCCAGGTAACAAGTCCACATAAGCTGGACTCTGTAGTCATCTTACACACAATCTCTTCTCTGCCCCACACCTCAAGGTCCGGTTTCCTAGAACTGTATCGTCCGTGGGACCACAGTTCACAGGCTCACGGATCTCACTTGCTTTCTCACGAGCTTGTGAAGTGTAGAAATGTCAGACTGAGCCACAGAGCGTATGGACCTTGGACCACAAGCCGAGCTACCACTTTTGTGTGGGCACGGAGGGCAGGTGAGACTGGCTGGGCAATCTCTACAGAGGAGCAATGCCATCTGCAAATACACAGCCAAGAGGGCAGGGAAGCTTCGCAGCGGTAGATACAAACTGACCACAACCCCCATTTTGATACAAGTTAGTTACAGGGGAAACAAGACATTATTCCAAGACAATAGGAAACACGCATCCTGTATTTGTGTCTGTTTTAACCCCGAGGCTGTGGGTGAGAAAGAGCACCAACTGCAGCAGAGGCAAAGGCAGTAGAAGCAGACCCGTCAGGTTTTGGTCTGTGGCTCTCTGTGCACTTGCTACTACAGACATTCTCTATTTCTGAGAACAACTTTTATGACCTCTGCGTTTCTGTGAACTAGCTGCTCTCTGCCAGCTCAGCAGGGTCCCTGTGGCTCAAGGTCTCCCTCTGAAGCTGCCTGCAGTCAAAGCAGGCTGGCCTGAAGCTAGAAAATCACTTCCAAGTTCACTTCACAGCCATTGGTGGGCACTTGGTTCATGGAGTCTGGGTTTCCAGGGCAGCCAATGCTCCAAGGAGCAGAAAGGCTGGAGACAGCCAAGACAGGCTGCATCTCTTGGCACCAACTCTCAGAGGTGACGTCACATTGTATTCACATATTCTATTTGAGAGAAAAGCTAAGTTGGCTTCCTAAGAAGGATTGATTGCTTATGGGCATAGCTTCCTGGAAGTAGACTGCGCCAGAGGCCAGCTTAGACAATGCTTACCCCAGGGAGCCTGCTTATCTTCATATTAACAGCAATAACAATGGATCATTAACTTTGCAGGGTTGGTGTGAGAGATTGTTCTGGGCACCATATTTCTTTCTACATTACAACTTGGGAACAATAAAAAGACAGAAAAATATATGGTGAAAAATGTTCCAGAAGAGGTAAGTTTTTCTAATCCTCAGCCATTGCATGAGGATCTTGTGCATCAAAATAAATGTCTGAGCTGAGCCTGTTCTCATGGTAATTTAGCTGCTGAACACAATTCCAACCACCCTTCATGAATGTAGCCTCACTGCAGCAGGGTCCTTGGCCCCTGTTCAGAACTGGCGATCATGCCATCTGATCGAAATCCCACCCTACCCACACAACTATGTCCTCTTCCCTTCCAGCAGCCTGTGACTCCGGGTTGCCCTGATAGCCCTTAGAGCAAGTCAATGTGTTTGGTAAACAATTGGCAAATACAAATAAACATCCTTAAGTTCAGTACACCCTGGAGCATGCTTGGCATTTCCTTGTCGATGGTAAACACTGGTTATTACACCCACAAGACAACCGAGCGCTGTTTAGCTGTGGCCGATGGCCGAAGGAAACAGGTGATTCTTGCCATCCAAGATACAGGGAAATGACATTAAAATCATCTTTCTAGGCCATTGGGGAAGGATCATCAATGACCCCAGAGATGGCTAGTCTCCCGCTTCATCCCTAGACAACCTAGACCTGTCTCAGCCCCCCAGGCTCCTTTACGTGTAGCCAAGCCTTTCCTGTTACAATGCATGGCCTTCTAGTTCTGACCTCAGGAAAAGCCATGAGGGTTTTTAGCCTCCCATACAGCGTCACAGCTCAGCACGTCTTTGGAGAGGTGGGGGGTGGGGCAATTCTGTGTAGCTTTTTCTGCTTTGATCTGCTTGGCCCTTTCTGACAACAGGAAGCCTTTTGTTTTATTGTGTTGTTGTCTGTTTTAGTCTAGAGAATGAAGACCTTAAATCATGGTCAGAAAGGGGCAACTGGTATAGCATGGGCTTGTTTCTGTAAATCCAGCCTCTCTCTCTCTCTCTCTCTCTCTCTCTCTCTCTCTCTCTCTCTCTGTGTGTGTGTGTGTGTGTGTGTGTGTGTGTGGTGGGGGTCCTAACAAGGTGCTGCAGCTTGAAGAGACATGGCAAACTCACAATCTATTTTTCCTGACGCCAGCTAAACATCAGAATTCTGGCCTAATCTGAAACGACTGAGCTCTGCTGATACTTGATTCCAAAGGCCATCCAGAATTAGACAGTCTTTTCCTTCCATCTCGCTGAGCCATCCCTCTAGGCCTTTTCCTTCCATTAAAAAAACAAAAACAAAAAACAAACAAACAAAAAAAACCCTATATACTTAAGACACCTCTCTGGGTCTTAAAGTTAAATTAGTGAGTGTTTCTAAGAATTGCCCTGGAGCTTTAAGCGCAGCTCTCTAACTGGACAAATCATCTGTCATTTCTAACTTATCATTTCTTCCCGATATCCAGGGAAGGAGGCAGAATGGGGGTCCTCAATGCTGCAGACTTGTTCATACAACCAGTGGCGACCTGTCAAAGCTGAGGCAGAGCCAGGGCAAGCGTTTGGTCTCCTGGCCTTCAACACCGAGCCCTTTATCATTCTAGAGAGAAACACATCACATTCCATCGGCTTCATTTCCACACATGGAATTACACTGTTTATTTTTCTATTTTCATTTGTGTTCCCAATTTTCAAACGCTTATTTTTATCAGGAGACAGTGGCTATTTAAATAAGTCACAAACTTCTGTCTATACATCTGAAGAAATTATCTTCAAGAGTCTACAAATTCCACATTTAGCAAAACCTCCCCAACCGCTCAATAATCAGTAACACGCCCTTAAACAAGCAGAATTCAACAGCAAAGCCCATCTTACTTACAGGAGGACAGAATCATGGCTGCCCTGCCGCCTGGGCATACACAGAAGCCTTGCTTCTTCGGTCGTGGCCCACTGACAGCAACACATCTTTCAACTGCAAGCATAGTTGGCCTGTGACGTTTCTCGCAGACCAAGTTTACCCCACCTATTTTCCTGTTCTGAAACCTCAGAGGAGTGTGTGAATGACAACCCAGTGGCCTACATAAGACCGCTCAGAACGCTGTATCCACATCTGAGGTGTTTGTTAGCACTTCCTCATGCCTACATGTGTGGGTGTGTCTAGAAAACATTTTGAAGAAATCACAGAATGTTGGTAAAGGGGACCTTAAAATTGATCAAGTCAAACTGTCCTCCCTGGGCAGAGACCGGAATAAAGGAACTTTTCAGAAAAGAAGGGGTTTTATTTGCCCAAGGGTTCACAGTGGTCCAGGGAAAACTGAATTCTAGGATTACGACTATTCGGTCTAGAACGTTTGCTCCTCTGAGCCCGGACTGGCGCCAGGAACCTGATTTTGGATTAGGTGAGATTTGGTGTGGTACATGCTTTTAATCCCAGCACTTGGGAGGCAAGAGGTAGGCGAATCTCTGTGAGTTCAAGGCCAGCCTGTCTACATAGAAAGTTCCAGGACAACCAGGGCTACATATAGAGACCCTGACGAGAGAGAGAGAGAGAGAGAGAGAGAGAGAGAGAGAGAGAGAGAGAG
>JABTXL010006079.1:28437844-28481645 GCA_025134845.1 Neodon shergylaensis
GAGAGAGAGAGAGAGAGAGAGAGAGAGAGAGAGAGAGAGAGAGAGAGGTGTTGTCAGTGTTAGTTTTGTTTTTCCACAGAACGAATTTGTATGGGCTAGAAAAACGGCTCAGCGGATAAAGTTGACATGGAAGCATAAGGACCTGAGTTCAGAGCCAGAAAACTCATGTACTGACAAGTGGGTGTGGTGTCCACCAGCCAACCAAGAGAGAAGTGGACACAAGAGATTCTTTATTTTATTTTATTTTTTTTATTAAAGATTTCTGTCTCTTCCCACCTCCGCCTCCCCTTTCCCTCCCCCTCCCCCATCAAGTCCCCCTCCCTCGTAAGCCCAAAGAGCAATCAGGGTTCCCTGCCCTGTGGGAAGTCCAAGGACCACCCACCTC
The DNA here is from genome assembly GCA_025134845.1 of Neodon shergylaensis. Lineage (NCBI taxonomy): Eukaryota > Metazoa > Chordata > Mammalia > Rodentia > Cricetidae > Neodon > Neodon shergylaensis. The sequence continues at coordinate 28,438,230 of JABTXL010006079.1, forward strand.
CATCCAGGTCTAGTAAGGTGATCATCCAAACTGCCTAGATTCCCACAAAGCCAATAGGTGCAGTAGGATCAAAAACCCATTGCCATTGTTCTTGAGGTCTCAGTAGTCCTCATTGTCCGCTATGTTCAGCGAGACCGGTTTTATCCCAGGCTTTTTCAGACCCAGGCCAGCTGGCCTTGGTGAGTTCCCGATAGAACATCCCCATTGTCTCAGTGTGTGGGTGCACCCCTCACGGTCCTGAGTTCCTTGCTCGTGCTCTCTCTCCTTCTGCTCCTGATTTGGACCTTGAGATTTCAGTCCGGTGCTCCAATGTGGGTCTCTGTCTCTGTCTCCTTTCATCGCCTGATGAAGGTTAATATTCAGGAGGATGCCTATATGTTTTTCTTTGGGTTCTCCTTCTTATTTAGCTTCTCTAAGAACCTGAGTTATAGGCTCAATGTCCTTTATTTATGGCTAAAAACCAAATATGAGTGAGTACATCCCATGTTCCTCTTTTTTGGGTCTGGCTTACCTCACTCAGGATAGTGTTTTCTATTTCCATCCATTTGCCTGCAAACTTCAAGAAGTCCTTGTTTTTTACTGCTGAGTAGTACTCTAATATGTATATATTCCATACTTTCTTCATCCATTTTTCAATTGAAGGGCATCTAGGTTGTTTCCAGGTTCTGGCTATTATAAACAATGCTGCTATGAACATAGTAGAGCATATATTTTTGTTGTATGATAGGGCCTCTCTTGGGTATATTCCCAAGAGTGGTATTGCTGGGTCCAGGGGTAGGTTGATCCCGAATTTCCTGAGAAACCTCCACACTGCTTTCCAGAGTGGTTGCACAAGTTTGCATTCCCACCAGCAATGGATGAGTGTACCCCTTTCTCCACAACCTCTCCAGCAAAGGCTATCATTGGTGTTTTTGAAAACACCAATTGGTGTTTTTGAAAACAGCTTGGTATTGGCATAAAAACAGAGAAGTCAACCAGTGGAATCGAATAGAAGACCCTGACTTTAACCCACAAACCTATGAGCACCTGATTTTCGATAAAGGAGCTAAAAGTATACAATGGAAAAAAGAGAGCATCTTCAACAAATTGTGCTGGCAAAACTGGATGTCAATCTGTAGAAGAATGAAAATAGATCCATATCTATCACCATGCACAAAACTCAAGTCCAAGTGGATTAAAGACCTCAATATCAGTCCGAACACACTGAACCTGATAGAAGAGAAAGTGGGAAGTACTCTACAACACGTGGGCACAGGAGACCACTTCCTACGTATAACCCCCAGCAGCACAGACAGTAAATGCCTCATTGAATAAATGGGACCTCCTGAGACTGAGAAGCTTCTGTAAAGCTGTCGCTAAGACAGAAAGGCAACCCACTGACTGGGAGAAAATCTTCACCAACCCCGCAACTGACAAAGGTCTGATCTCCAAAATATATAAAGAACTCAAGAAACTAGACCGTAAAAGGCTAATCAACCCAATTATAAAATGGGGCACTGAGCTGAACAGAGATCTCTCAACAGAAGAAGTTCAAATGGCCAAAAGACACCTAAGGTCATGCTCAACTTCCTTGGCGATCAGGGAAATGCAAATCAAGACAACTTTAAGATATCATCTTACACCTGTCAGAATGGCTAAAATCAGAGACAAGAGATTCTAAAGGCAAACGGGAAAGCAAGACCAGCCAAGTGAGCCAGCTCCGAGTTCAGCTGAGAGGTTCTGTCTGACTACATAAGGTGGAAAACAATCAAAGAAGACATGTCACATCGGCCTCTCCCCTCTGTGCACACAAACACACTGTGTGTGCACACACGCACACATGGGCCCCACCTCGAGACATACATGTGGTAAAAAGCAGAAAAAGCATTTGTGACTGTTCACACAGGAGCTCCACCTTCTTTACACGCTCCTCAGCTCACAGCTCATCCAGGTGAAGGGAGAACATGGCCGTGTGTGGGTATGCGTGCGTGTGCGCGCGTGTTCATGTGTGTGTGCATGTTCATGTGTGTGTATGCATGTGTGTGTGCGTGTTCATGTATTGTGTGTGCGTGTTCCTGTGTGTGTGTGCGTGTTCATGTGTGTGTGTGCGTGTTCATGTGTGTGTGTGTGTGCGTGTTCCTGTGTGTGCGTGTTCCTGTGTGTGTGCGTGTTCCTGTGTGTGTGTGCGTGTTCATGTGTGTGGTGGGCAGCAGTAGAAAGGTGGACCCACACATGACCAGCTCCTTGAAGGAGGTACAAACCAGTCAAAAGGTGTATATGGCGTTCTGATGTGGAGAGGTAGAAGGAATGCAGCAGATTATGACAAGAATATTTTGCTTTCCTTCATTATAAACGGCACAACCTTCAGTTCAGAAAGAACCCTGAACAGAGAGGTGCCCCTCTGAAGTCAGAGGGAAGAGGATTCTCAGGGAAGCCAGTTCCTGCCTGTGTGCCACCAAATGCTCCACCCTGGGAGACATCACAGTAGCTCCCAGGGGACACCGACTAGTGAAGGAACAGTCCTTACCTTCCTCAGCTTCGGGGACTCACAAATACCAAGAACAGTGTGCTCAATAGTGAATGGTTCCTAATGATGGTAGCTTGGTTGGTTTATTTTCCCTGAAGCTCATGGGGTGGGGGGGAAGGAAACTGTGAGTGAGAAACCCACACAAAAAAGCTGGACAAAAAGCTGGACAGTGGGGTCTAATGCAAGGCTGGGATGGACAGTCTCACTAATCCAGGGACCCAAGTCCAACCAGGCTTCTTGAAAACCCTACGACAGCTCAGAACATCTCCCTAGTTCCCTTGGCAGCATGCTGGATCACCACAGTTGAGCCACTCTGGGGACCTACTGGTGATGGGTACCACTTTGTTATAACACCTCTGGTCCAGAGCCCAGCACCTCAACCAGAGCATCCATGATGCCCTGGGAACATTCTTAAGACTTTCGAGGTAACTAACTCTGTTATTAAAAGTTCCACCTAACTCTAACCCGCTCTGGCCACCACCATCAGGGTCAAATAGCTCATCAAAGACCATGCTGTGGTTCAAGCGGGGCCGACATGTATGAGTCTACCTGTGAATCAAGCATCTAACAACTGAAGGACCCAGGCGCTTTCTTCTCTTCAGAAAGCAATATTTGAACCCTCAGGGAGACAGAATTGACAGTTGTTAGAATTAGGACTAGACATTCTCAAATCCTAAGAACTTCAATTAAAGGCCAATCTCTATAAATTTGATGATAGCCTAGTCTACACAGCGAGACCCTGTCCTAAAAATCAACAACAAAAATTTCAATTAAAAAGGCAAACTCATGTTTCTTATAAATATATAACTTTATATATTATACGTATTTACAATATGTACAGTATACAGATTTTTAAACGTAATAATAAGAACAGGTTCAGAAAGAGATGTTTTCAAAACAGAGGATTGCTACTTATTCAGGTGGGTTCCTGTTTGGCCCAGGTTTATGTAGAAGCCAAAGGGTATGGAAGAGTTGCTGGGACGTGGCTTCCCCTCTGGAACACCTTGGCTTTCTACTAGCACCAGCTAACACAGCCCTATGTTCATCTCTAAGATGGGCAAACCCTGAGCCTGGGGCTCAGTGCCTGGTCCACTGCTGGCATGGCAAACCCTAAGGCCAGGGCTCAGTGCCTGGTCCACTGTTGGCATGGCAAACCCTGAGCCCGGGGCTCAGTGCCTGGTACATGGTTGGCACTCAAGCTCTTGGAGTAATGAACGAAGTGAGATCTTCAAGTCACCAGCTCTAAGACACCATCTCCGCAGCCTACAAAGCAGCCACGGAGCTCGGGCTGGACCAGAAGCAAAGGCTTTGGAGTCCCCACATTATAAGCAGAACCGTCAATGCTCCCAGGTGCCAACTGAATTATGTTCCCACCGCATGCTATTTCTTCCTCTTGCCTTGGAAATCGGAACCACCGTTTATCTTCCAAAAGTTTCTTCACATTCAACTAGTTCATCTATCGTACGCAGCAAATCTTCAAACGAAGGCCTTCCCTCTGGCTTCTACAAAAAGTCCAGGAGAAGCTGTGAGCCTCAGAATCCATTCCCAAGAAAACTCTCCCTTCTCAAATCCCATGGAACACCACATAGGCAAGACTCAGGGATTGGGGAAACACAGGCTGGCCCTTTTATGCCCCAACTATCCCCATGGCTGCTAGAGCTCTGCTGTCATTGTATCTGCTCAGGGACCTACTAGAGCTCCACGGTGCCTAAGAAATCAAGTCTTACTCATCTGGAAAGCCCTCTGCGACCTGCCCCTCTGCCATCACCTTGCCACCTAACCTCATTTCCCACAGAAAGCCTCACTCTGGCTCTTTGTTAAATCAGACTAAGCTCCACCCTCGGGTACACACACCATGTTTACAACCAAATCCTCGCCTTTGTTCCTGTTGCTCTCTCTGGTACCACTTCCTGCCCAATCAGCCTCTGCCCACCCCAAACAGGGCATGTGGGAGGCATCACAACAAGTGACAGGGAGCCTCAGCTCAGGTGCCCCATGGGGTTCTGACGCTCTGTGGGCAACTGGTCCTGGGCAAGCGTCACGGTCTCCTATCAAATGGTCACAGTCCAAGTGTTTATCTCTCAAAGGGTTTCTCTGAAAACTCCGTACACAATATATGTGAACGCCCGTCTTCCAAGGGTCTCTTTGGTGTTTAATCTCTTTAGGGAGGTGACATTTCAATGCTTCCAGAGATTGAGTAAGATACCCGGAGACACTGAGATCAAAGAGAACCCTTCTCTAGAAAGAGTGATGCTTCAAATCCACGGCTGCTGCACGGGAGAGCAACTTCTCCAGGCTATCCCTGTCTGTGGAGGGGCTCCCATCTGGGAGTGAAGCATCAGCCTGAGTAAGCTAACTCTTAGCCTTCTCCATTTCTTCAGATTCTTTTCAATACTTAGAATGGAGACAAAGATTTGATTTCCTGTTGGAGTCTGAACTCCCTGTGCTGGAGGCGCGGCCTCACTAGGCTGTGAGGGGACAGGACCTTCCCCACCACTGGACCAACTGCTGGATGCTTTACAGATCACAAGACAACACAAAGAAGTAGATACCTCCTGCCAACACCTCAGCATCACCTCATACAAATATTTGGATGCCAACTTTGGCCGGTGAAGTCGGTGGCCTCGCGTAACCATAGTTACCACTTCGTAATTGGTGTTCTTCTCGAAGGGCATCCTGCCTTCTGTGAATACTTCCCACATTAGAACACCTACAGAATGATAAGGTTACTCAATGATGTGTCCGCTTCCTCCTCAGAGGGGAGGAGAGGACGCACACATCATGGACCTTACCAAACGACCAGACGTCTGACTTGCTGCTAAATCGGCTGTAATTAAACACTTCCGGGGGACACCACTTGACGGGGAACTTGGCACCGGAGGAACTTGTGTACTGGTCGTCCAGAACATACCTAGGGTGGGACACACTGTGGGTTACACCTTTGCATGTCAGACGTGGTCTTTCATTTCCCCCTTACACAACAAAACAAGCCGGCAACTGAAGTCTACCGCGCACCTGGCTGAAGCGAAACACTCAGCTCGCGGCCTTGCCCCGCGGTGTCTGCCTCCTGAGCCTACGCTAGGTCACGAGAGGAGAACCTCACAACCCTAGTGTGCACACCTTTGTTGCTCTGCTCTTCATCTTTCTTTTTTTATGAGGCAACAGAGGCAGAATATCAGACAACTGTTGCAAACTTTTGGGTCTGTGATCTTGTTCTCTGAACAAACTTTCACCCAGAGGCCCTGTGCGCAAGAGATCTGAAGCAGAGTTGCTAAAAGGAAGTGGTAATGAGAGACTAGAGCCCCCGCCCCTGAGCCCCAGAGCTCCAGAGTGCGATCTAAAACTACAGCATGTGAAAACAGCGAGCAAAAGACAGCAGAGGCGAAAAGGATAAAAAGACGGTAAATCTATTTATAAACCATAGCACCAGCCGTCCACACACATCCTCAATGTCTTATTCCTTTTCTGTGGGAACATACCTAGGTCCATCTAGAAAGAAACATGGAAACTGCAACACTGACCACTCCCTGGGACAGTCCTTGATAGTGGATGACTATGAGGACCTCAGCACAGATTTATCAGAGGGATTGGGAGCGCATTAATATTTATATAAAGTCAGTTCTAAAGCTGCTGTATGAGAAGGTTCAATGGAGTACACAAACTTCCTCTTTTGGGTGGTACAGATAAAGATGGTATCAGGCAGACAACATCACCTTGGGCTGGATCAAATAACGTGTCAGTCGGGTGAGTGTGAATTTAGTGCATAAAGAGTAGTTTTACAAGGACTGGTATAAAAGTACCAACTTTCTGAAACTCAAATATAGGAAGAGTGATTATAAGAAAGCGGAGGGCCGTCTGTCAGGAGCTAATCATCTTTACATATGGCAGGTAGAGAGGACTGGGTAATAGGCCTTCGAGACTCGGAAGCTACCAGGGACAGTGTTCTGGCCTCCCTAGGCCACATTTTCTTGGGAGCAGGTCTTGGCACCAGGGGACCCAAGAGTTCAATGCCTTCGTAACTGTTCTCAGATCTGCCTCTGGACCACTGCCTGGGCCCTCTTCTGGCTCCCTAGGCAGGTGAGAGTAGTCCCAGACTTCAGGCGCTACCGGTCTCGCTTCTTCTATTTTGTGTCAATTTCCTGTGGTGTCCGCTCAATGTTCCCACGGGAGAAAAGTCTTTCTGGTCGGTCACCAGATCGCCAGTGGCTATGTCCACTCCCCAGTCCCAAGTTATCAGTTTCAGAGAAGATAGCAGACTTTTGCTGAGAAAGATCGGATATTACATAGAGGATTTCAGATTCTGCAGGACAGTCACTGTGACAGCTTAAGGTTTTGATTCTGCAATATAAAAGTGGCCACAGGCGGCCATCAACAATTGGTCAAGTCAGTGTGTCTTGATAACGCTACTTTTTGGACAATGACTCAAACATCAGATAATTTTCAGGCGTCCTGATATACTTTCAGCTTCCTTTTCACTATTTTTTTTTAAAAGAAAAGCCCACCATTGACTCACAGGATAGACAGAAAGACACAGACTGGACGGACAGGCCACCATTTGCTGGCCAACCCCTGGCTCTGTCACAGTCATGCACTCCAGGTTTGTGTATCTCCTTCCTCTGACCTTTAAGCTGTATGTGGGCAGGCCCTTCAGCCTAGTCTCCACTGCAGTCCACAGGGTTAGACTTCTCACACGGCATGCACCTGCCCTTATATATCCATGACTCAATGAACAGAGGACACACAAAACGCTTCTTACGAAGCAATATTAAAGTTACAAAAATTAAGAGATTAAAAAAAATGTAAATGTGGCTATACTGAGTACTGGATCACCAATCACATTCCAGAAGATTGTAAGAATCAGAGAGAGAGAGAGAGAGAGAGAGAGACAGACAGAGAGAGAGAGAGAGACAGAGAGAGAGAGAGAGAGAGAGAGAGAGAGAGAGAGATCGAATAGGCTCTAGTACCATCTAGTGGAGAGAATGACTAGTAGCACAATATAGAGTTAGTCTTTTTAATCTCAGAACAGTTGAAGAGATTTCCCTTTTGTTTTATTGCTGCAAGTTATTCCCATGTTCATTTTTAATAGCATGGACTCATGTAGCATAGGCTAGCCTCAAATCTGCTATATAGCCCAGAGTGACTTTGCAATCCTGATTCTCCGGCCTCTGCCTCCAAGTACTGGATTATAAACAAGGACCACTACTGCCAGAGCCCCAGCTTTTGTTTCAGTTCTGGAGTAGGGTAAGCTTGTATGGGTGCTTACGGAGAACAGAGGACAACCTTGGGTAGCATGACCAGGAACACGGTCCACCTACTTTCAGACAGGTTCTCTCAATGGCTTAGAGTTCAGCAATCAATCTAGTGTGGCTAGCCAGAGATCCCTGGGATCCTCCCAGTTCTGGTATTACATGCACGAGCTACTCCTCCCAGGATTTTTTTTTCTTGGGTTCTGGTCAGACTCAGGTTCTCATGTTTAGAGTGCAAGCAGTTTACCCACCGAGCTATCTCCCAAGACCTTCCCATGTTTATCAATTATTCAAAATAATGCGACCAGCACTGAAGCGCACAACACTCAGCCATACCTGGCCATTCCAAAGTCAGAGACTTTCACAACTCCAGCTTCATTCACCAGACAGTTTCTGGCAGCCTGGAAAACAACATTATGTTACATTTATTAGAAAGCCCTGCAATAAAGGGGAAACAGAAGTCCGATTTCTAGTAAATATAACAAAGTCAACATCAGAGAAGTTGTAAATGTGTTGAGGGGTATTTGTTTAAGGTGTGTTACATCTGTTTATGCTGTGGGATATTTGTTTAGTGATGGAAAGATGTATTGCATTCTCTTCTGTTGCATTTGTTTAACTCTGTGAAGCTGTGTTACTTTGCCTCTCTAAAACACCTGATTGGTCTAACAAACAGGTGAATGGCCAATAGCTAGGCAGGAGAGAGAAATAGGCGGGGCTAGCAGGCAGAGAGGATAAATAGGAGGGGAAATCTAGGGAACAGAGAAAAGAGCAAGAAAAGGAGGATGCCAGGGGCCAGCCACCCAGTCACACAGCCAACTACAGAGTAAGAAGGAAATAAAGATATATAGAACAAAGAAAGGTAAAAAGCCCGGGGCAAAACATTGTTAAAGAGAAACAGGATAAGTTAATTTAGAAAACCTAGCGAGAAACAAGCCAGCTAGGGACAGACATGAGTAAGAATAAGTTCTCATGCGTTTATTCCAGAGCTGGGTGGCAGAAAAGAAAGAGAGAACCGACTACAGCCAAAGCCATAAATGTGTCCAAATAAATTGTTTACATCCCAATGACGGTACCTCCAACGTGAATCTGAAACAACCTGGAGAAATAAAGATCAGAAATGCCACAATGCATATTTAACATCACCCTTAATGAGGACCAATGGACCTGCCAACCTTCCTCCCTGACCAGGCATATTTTTAATAGGCTGTGTGATTTTTCTCACCGACAGCGACAGCACGCCTTGAAGTCTGTAATCTAGATTAACAGTGAATTATCTCCAGGTGACAGCAGAAACACACAATCATCAAAGTGACAGGCCATCGGAGAGCCTTCGCCGCAACAGCAAACAGAAAGGCTCCTGTGTACACAGGGTTTGCTTTATCATGTATTAGGTTTCTAATGTATGAAGATGTAATGTACTCAGCTGGTAAAACACAAACAAGTGGTTTTTTTGTTTGTTTTTTTGGTCTATTATTCAAAGTTCTGTGATTCAGTAAACTAATTTGGTGGAACGGCACAGTACTCCTCAGAAGCAAGGATGATATTTTTAACGCCACAACCCAAGGGATGAGGTGTAGTTTTCTCCCTGCTTCTTGAGCAGCTTATTCTTTTCTGTGCGGCAGCTCCCCTTACACCAGCTTCTTCCTTCTGAGCACATTTATGAGCCTCTGCCTGAATTATCTGCACCGTCCCACGAGGACAGCCACAGCGCCATCACTCGCAAGCCCATGAAATTACTTTCCCCAGGGGACAGGCACAGCAGACTTTTCCTTTAAAGTGTGGTAAAAACCTGCCAGAGTTTAATATCAGTATCACAGGCCCGAAAGACACCAAAATTCATTTTCAAGAAAATAAATTGTACATAGACAAGTGCAAGAGTCATGAAGGTGTTCATGCTGTATCCGTTTTGTAAGAACAAAAACAAGGACGATGCTTCATTTGTGAGTTTCAATATGACAACTAGCCTTTGTCACAGCTACGCACACTCATCAAAATTAACGACATATGTCACGTCTGCTTTACAAAACCCTTTGCCTCAATTATAGGTTATAATAGTGTAATGACAAAACAATGATGTGTAAATTGCAAATCCAATTCACAGAATGCATATGGTACTAGCCTCTAACACGCCTAGGAGACCAAGTCTTCTGTTGCCAAATCCTTAATTCTTTATTCTGTTTTAAGTCTAGAGGATAACATAGCCGTTAGAGCACTGATCCTGGAGACAAACTCTCTGGGTTCAAATCCTTCCTCCACCATTTCCCTGACTGCTGAAAATAGTTTAACCAATTTCACTCATTCCCTTTGTCTGTAAGATGGAAATAGGAATAACATTACAATGATCGTACGAGTTTGTGTCTGTATGGTACGAAAACTATGGCTGTGTGAGGTGATGTTAAAACACAACACCTTGCTCTTGCTCTGAAAAAATGGACCCAGACTCCATTACAAGGAAGGTAAAACTGAAGCGGGGAGGGGGCGATGCAAATGCTCTCGGCTCTGATGGAAGAACTCAAGGAAGATGGGCTGTGCTACTTCATTCTGAAAATGGTGGGAGAGAAAACAGAAGGGAGAGAAGGAAGGAGGGGAAAGGAGGGAACTGAGAAGTGTGTCCACCACAGTCACGTAGAACAGGGGTTTTGTTTTCCTAGTATTTTCAGAAACAATGAAAAGTCCCGGAATTCCCTCGCAGTTCACAGATAAAGGACGTGAGCTCGGGATTTCTCCGGTAGTTTCTGTTCACAGTGTGTGAGGTGGGACAGAGCCTGAGAGCTGATCAGAAGGTCAGCGCTAAGCCTAACTTCCCCATTTCTCACAATGGGCAAGCCACGTTCACTTCTCCAAAGCTACCATCTTTATCTGTAACACAATGACACGGAATAAATCTGCTATGACTACCTATCTCCTGGGAATCTTCCCCAGAGCTCAAATAATTAATTCACAGAAACTTGCCTGAAGATATTAGTCTGTAAGTTATTGGATTTAACAGAGGTCTTTTCCTTGAAAACTATCAAGCGATTGAAATTTACCATATTTTAAATGGTTGAAATTTTGCTAAGGACAAAAGCAGGGGACTAACTCAACACAGCTCACTGGCTAAGGCAGTGTGACAAAGAATTCAGCCAGTGAGTGGGACACCGTGGGGAGTGGGAGGCAGGGGGGCGTGGTTACCAGGTCTCTGTGGATGAAGCTGTTTCTCTCCAGGTACTCCATCCCTTCGCACACATCCTGGCACATGCTCAGCAGCACATCTCTGCTGAAATGGCCTTGTCTCTGCCTGAGGAAGTTCAGAAGGCAGCCCCGTTCCATGAACTCGGTGACGATGTAGATGGGTTTCTGCTGGGTGCATACACCATAGAGCTGTACCAGCTTGGGGTGCGTTAGCTTCCTGGGAACGAGGACAGACATATAGAGAGTTACCACAGGAAAAGAAACCAGCAGGCGTATGTGCTGGGTGGGGCCAATTGTTCATACAAAAGTGGGGACCTGAGAGAAGCTAGAAACTTACACCATGGGGACTAGAGAGATGGTTCGGTGGCTAAGAGCACTGGTTACTCTTCCAGAGGACCTGAGTTCAAGTCCCAGCACCCACATGATGGCTAATAATCATCTATAACACCAGGTGGATCTGATGCCCACTCTGGCCTCTGCAGACACTGCATACATACAATACACAGGCATACATGCAGGCAAAACGCTCATACACATAAAAGTAATAATAATAATATGATATTAATAATAATAAGAGTGGTGATAATAGTAGAGAGAAACTTACATCATGACTTTAGCTTCTTCTATAAAATCCTCCTCGCACATGGCACCTTCCCGAATAGCTTTGATGGCTACTTTGTACTGGGCTCGCCACTTGCCAAGCCGCACCACTCCAAACAGTCCACTCCCCAGCTCCCTCATAAAGGTCAGCTCAGATGGGTTGATCTCCCACTTCTCTGTAAGACAGACGAGAGAAGGAGATCTTTAAGAAGAAGAGCAGTGTAAGTCTGTGGGGAAAAGAGATGTTCTAAGCAAGACCAACGCCACAGTCCTGGACAATACAGTAGTAATGACCAGAAGACAGAGCGGCCAGGGAGAACCATGGCAGCAATGGTCTTAGCAGTGACATACTTAGCTTTTACCCATGGAAAGTTATATATATATATATATATATATATATATATATATATATATATATATAACAAAAACAGAAAATCTAGTTTTACTATAAAGTATCTAAAAGTATCTAAACCCATTCTATCAAGGCAATACAAACAATTATATAACTTGCACCCAGAGAATCCTTGGTTAAAACCACAGGTTCCTCGCGTGGGCCTACAGGGTGACTCAAGCAGGGTTAAAGCCTGGCATCTCTGCCTTTGTCTGTGTCTGTCTCATTTATACACACATGTGTGAGGAGCACCTGTCTAAAGCCTGGAGACTGCAAATGTAGCTTCTCCCCTTCATGGATAGGGATGCAAAGGCAAGAGGAACTGAAGCATCTTACAGATTTTACAACATCCTATCTGGATGCCCAAAAGACACTCAAGGTCTCCAGGAGTTGTCTGAAACCTACAGTCTACCTCTGATTCCAGGAATAGCAGGGCCTCTCAGGGCAGACTGCCTATCCAGTCCAGGTACAGTCAGTTATTCCCGATGGCAAGGTTGCACCCTGGAGCAGGAGCAACCAGCCAGCTCCTGAGAACCAGCTTCAAGCAATAAAGACTTCTTCAGACTGCGTTGTGGGACCAGATTTGAGATAATTATCAACCAGACCACACTTGACTGCTCTCTGCCCTGACCCGGTTCTTTCTCTGTTACAGCCTTGAATGTGAGTATCCAGAAGACACCTTCAGTTCCTCTTCCCAGTACACGGTGTCAAGCCTCCTCTCTGCTTTTCACCACCCCTCATCTTTGGCTGACACTGTGAGACAGGTTGTCAAGCGTAGGCTGTTGGGGCTGCCAGGGCCTGGGCATTCGCTCTAGAATTGTGGTTATAGCCACCACTTCCCCGGGTGGTAGTGGTGGGGTTTTGATTCTGCACATGCACAGAATTATAATTGTAAAGATGGATTCTTTCCAAGGGAAACTTGCCAATGCAACTACAAAATGATAGTTACCATAGCTGAAGCCTGCCGTGGTTGGTGCGTTCTTCCCCTTCGTACTAACTGGGTACCGCAGCCTGGTGACAAGCCCTGAAACGTGAAGAAACTATTGCAGGTGAACTTTATCTCACCCAAGCGACTTAGTCCAACACTAAACAAGACGCGCGTGGGAAAAACTCATTCTCTTGTTATTGAAACCTCCTCTTCACGTACACACAGCACCACAGAGCATGCGTTCAGCCATGCCAAACATTTCCTTTCAAATGCAGTGTTTATCTGGCGCAAGGCTAGCTCCCTCTCTCCTCTAACACTGCAAAGGATATTAAAAGATTGCCAGAGCTTATTATCAGGGACTTCATGATCTTTTCTAATATGAGAGCTGAACTATGGAAGATTATTTTATTAGTTTGCTAAAAATTAAAGTGAGTCACCTGCTATACCTCAGTGTTTGTGACAGCAGCATGGAAATCACGAGCTGGGATGCTAGCAGTAAGGACTGTCAACCACTGGAAACCAGAGAGGAAAGGCAAACCCTTTCTGCCATTTAGAGCCCCAGAGGAGAAACCAGAGGCCCTCTTCCAGGAACGCCCACATAGGTCTGCAGTTCCCATACACGGCACACCTCATCATAATTTAAAACCATATATGCATCTGCATTGATGACTGTCGCATGTCTGCCATGCTCTCCTCAAAGGCTGGGTTGCTTTCTTTCATGAAGTAGGTACTAAACCCATGTCAGTTAAGTAAATTACGGCAGTGGTAAAAACAAAACAAAACATATAAGAGCACAAAAGTAGAAAAAAAATATAATAAAAACAAGAGAATAACAGAACAAAATTATAAAAAAAAATTTGGAAGGAGAAAACTGATAAGAATTAGTTCCTCAAGTTGGTTTTTTTGGTTTGTTTGTTCGTTAGTCTGTTTTGTTTTATTTTGTTGGTTTTTCAAGACAGGGTTCTCTGTGTAGCCGTGGCTTTCCTGGAATTTAATCTATAGACCAGTTGCCTCCAATTTAGAGATTCTTTCAGCCTCTGCCTGCCAAGTGCTGGGATTAAAGGCATATGCCACCATGCCTGTCTTAATTGCTCAAGTATTGGACATGGAATTACAGAACAACCTAACACCCACTTGTTGACAAGCACCTCAAAGAAACAGAACTCTGTTTCCATGCAAACACATAAATCCAACTATCAAGTCATTGTTAGTCATGAAATTCAAGATGTGGAAACAACCCAAATGTCCACACAATGGACTGTAATCTGTCATAAAAGGGAGTAGACACCTTCTCTGGCAGCCTGACTGTTTTGGGATTTCAACTTCCTTGGGATTTCCTTCCTGGGACAGGTCAGACTTGAGCAGAACCCACAAAGCAATCTCTAAGAATATGTTCAGTCAATGCATCATAGAAGAAAATAAAACACACAAAGAAAAACAAAGAACCCTGGGGATTCACAGTGTCCAGAATCCCCATCAGCCCCCTTTCCCCTAGTCATCACGCCTGGAGTGTGTGCACACCCAGGCTGCGTCTTCGTTTCCACAAGCAGACGAAGCAGAAATTTTGTCAAGGTAGATGTGTTAAGATAGTTTTCAAGACTGGGAGTTAGAGGGCCAATTGTCTACCTTGCCATTTAACAATATTACACTCACATTGGAAGTAATTTAAGAATTAAACACAGACTTATAACTGGGCTGGGAACCTAACAATTGTGCAAATTTTATGCAAGGTTCTGCATAATAATTCATACAGCATACTGGACAATTCCCATATGTCAGGCCTTGATCATTTTTTGCCTTTTTTGATTATTTCAAAAAGGAATACACAAAACAACATGGACAAATGTAAAAATGTTACAACGCACCAAAACAAAACCAAAAACACCTGTCACAGTATAAATGTATGAGTCTATTTCTATGAACTGTTCAAAACAGGCGAATCTACTAAGACAGAAAGTGGGCTAGTGGTTGCCTGGAGCTGGGCTGGAGAAGGCTGGGCATGGGTAGCTGCTAACGGGTACAAGATCTCTCTGGGGGATGATGACAGTGTTCAAAACATTAGATTACGGTGACGTGATTGATGGCACACTGTAAATATTCTAAAAGCCATTGAACCCTGTATTTTAAATGTATGGATGCCGTGGGGTGTAAATTATTTACTTCTCAGTAATTCTTTCTGTCATCTGATGAATAGTAAATCACCTCACAAAACAGCAACACACTTTGTGAAGAAGGCCTCTGATTAACTCGCAAGTCAAATTACACAGGTGGAATTCAGCAGCTGGCTACTGGACACCCTACTTGCTTGTCTCTTTAAAGTAAAAACTGCTGGAAACCCACTGTGGGAACCTTCTTTTCCGCTGTTTGTTTGGTGTTGGGTGTAACACAGACTCAAGCTGTTGAAACAAACCTGTGTGCCATGATCCCCGGTCTTCTGAAGCCTTCAGCGGCTCAGTTTACAGTCTCAGTGTTAGCAAGGTGCCAAAGCAACATGCGCTCCGAGAAAAGCATCCTTTTGAAATCCAGACCTTTTCTGAGGACAGTGAATTTTCTTTGCTCCTGGACTAGTATTGGAAGACAGCATACCTTGCAGCTGTGTAGCTGTAATGAACTTCACTCCCAGCTAATCATGTGACCATGATGTACTCTACAGAACGCCACTTAGGATGTTCAGTAGATTAGCTGTACTAAATATACTTTCTACTTAGGGTATTTTCAACTTCTGATGGCTTTATCACAACATAATCCCACTATATGTTGAGGGGACTACACTCTGATCCTTGGAAAGTTTCCATGTGAACAGAAACCCTGGCTCATCTAAAAGCTTCTATGACCACGCTACACACATCTTCGACATTTATTTGTTCAGGTGAGGAACTTCCTTGTGTTGCCCAGACTGGCCTTGAACTCTCTGACTCAAGTGATCCTCCAACCTCAGCCTCCTAGGTTGCTCTTTCTTGTTTGTTTGTTTGTTTGTTGTTTTGTTTTTTGAGACAGGGTTGCTCAGTAGCTTTGGAGCCTGTCCTGGAACTAGCTCTTGTAGACCAGGCTGGGCTTGAACTCACAGAGATCTGCCTGCCTCTGCCTCCCGAGTGCTGGGATTAAAGGCCTGCGCCACCACCGCCTGGCTCCTAGGTTGCTCTTAAAGTAGGCACATCTCGGAATTTTCATTTAGTGCCAAGGCTATGAGGTGTGAATATCCACATACATTAGAGACACTCACTCCTGTGATGGAAAAAAAGTATTTCTATGAAAACTGATACAATTTCTGATTTCTCTTTGGATCTAGAATAATCTTAATATGCAATATTTTTACACCAATCATACTTGACACCTATCTTCTGAAGAATTCATCACCGTAGCTGACAGTGTGGTCACTAATGCTCGTGGGTCTTCACCACTCACTCACCTAAGAATTCATCACAGTGTCTGATCACATGATCGCCAATGCTCATAGCTCACTCACCTGCTGCGTTGTGCTTATGATACTCAATGATCTCAGGGATTGACCCAAACGCATGTTTTTCCGCGAGGTAATACTTCTTTGGAGATGTTGCTGTTTCCTTTATGTGATAATGTCTGAAACCTGATGAACCTTCCCTATTAAAAAGACAAAACAAAATGCTGTATTGAACCAGGTTGCGATACTGGAACGTCACTCGCAGACGCTCTCTGCAGGGCAACCTCACTAGGATCTCTTCCTACTTGTTCCTTCTCTTCCCGACACAAATATGAGTTTTCCCATGCTCGTAGCTTGTCGAAGTCTTGAAAGTGATAATAATAATAAATAATAAAGTCAGCCGCTTGCATGGGAACGAAACAAGAACATATACCATCTCCAGCCAGCAGCAGAAGAATTTTAATTTACTGTTAGCTTCTGCCCACAGAAACACAGACCTGCAATGCCTAGAACACCCTTCCTTGCAAAGGGAATGGACCAGATTTAAGAATGTCTACATTCTACTGTAGATCTCGCTCTAGAATATAGATCATCTCTAGTCATCTCATGCTTTAAATTCGGGATAATTCATAATTGCTCTTGGGGTAAAGCCTGGGTTCCTTGGCCCTTATGTGATCCGGAGTCTGCTTCCACATCTCGGGTGCCTCTCCCTCCCTTGTCCCGGCTATCTCTGTCATTCCACATCCACTACAGACATTCCCTATGCTTCCCTGACCTCACCATGGCTTCTCTCGCTGCTCAGTCAGCAACTCTCTGTCCCTCCTCCCAGGTTTTTCCTGTCTTGCTGTAAGGTCTCAACTTAGATGTCACTTAAGAATAATTGAAATGTGTCTCGGCAATATAACACTCTAACCGTTCCCTTCCTTATTTTCATGGTACCATGGCTGCCTATAGGCCTGTCTGCGGCCCTCAATAAACTACTTAAGCCTACTTCTACTCAATGTAGATTCTTTTGTGCATAGCTCAGAGCATAGTAGTTATCCAATGAATGTTACTAAATCTCCCAAAGTTATTCTCAAAAAACATGTATGTGTGCACACACATACATTGCTATGAGAAACTACAGGGACATTTTCTGAAAAAAAAAAAACATAAGTACAAAATATAGCCAGGTTTTAGAAATGAAGATTAGATTTTTTTTTCCTCCTAATGCTGACATGGAGCATCTTACTTTGAAACTTAGAAACACATTCAAGCAACATAGGAAGTTCATAAAAAACTCTGAATTAAAAGAAAAATATGGGGCTTAAGTAGATAGCTCAGCAGATAAAATGCCTGCTATGAAAGTATAAGGTCATGAGTTCGGATCCCCAGCACACCTATAAAAGCTAGATGTGCTGGCATATGCTTGTAACTGCAGTGTTGGCACAGAATTGAGGGGTGGGGAGAGACTGACTGATCCCAAGAGCTTGCTAGCCAGCTAATCTAGCCAGTTGGTGAGCTAGTCAGAAAATACAATAAAATGAAGATGGGTAGAGACACCAGTGAGGGAAATGCCTGCAAATCCATTTCTAGTCTCCACGTGTACAATAGACACCCGTGCACCCACACATTCATAACACGCACATGTCATACACCCACATACTCCACACATAAAACGAATAAGACAGCAACCGCTTAAAACTAGAGCATAACAACTTACCCCCCAAACTTTGTGTACAGCGACACCGTGTACAAGCCTGGTTGACTGGAGTCTCTCACCATAAAGCCACCCTCTTTATCCTAAAATCCAAATTAAGATAGTCCTTTTTAAAATTCCAGTTAGTAAGGATGTGGCAAAGATTCAAGAGCTCAATCTTATCGTTTTATTATCATCCTCTATGTAGCAAATCTGCTGTCAACATGAGCAACCTAACAATAGAGCCTCTTGAGTCTGTCCGCCCACACGACTTTCTGCCTCACACTCCAGGGTTCGGAGATGACAGGGGCACACTCACTCTGTCCCAACTACAGCTTCTCACGCAGACTGAAGTGGGCCTGAAGCTAGCATGCCTTAGGGCCTTTGCAGAGCCACCAGGCTAGTACCACTATGCTGTAAGCCCTGGGCTTGTGAAAACAATCATTGAGACTCTCTTCCTGGGTTCCCAGTTCATAGCGTTCTGCTGCGTGGTGGAGTTTTCAGCTCCTCTCAGTATCAGTTCCTATCCACATAGCCTTTCTCCTGCAAATACCTCATGCTTTACAAGAAAGTGTTAACCCTGGATTCCCCAGCAGCTCAGTGTCAAGTATCACAATACAGGAAAGACGAGTAACTTCAGCAGAGATTCAAACATGCCAGCAATGTTGAGTGAGTAATGTTAAATTCTCATCTGATTCCCAGTTGAAGGGCAAGAAATGGAAGCTACACATTTTAAAGACTTCTCTACCAATGGCAGATTAGTCTTTACGTTGTTTTAAGATGAACAATGAGTTTCATAGTTGAAAAGTAACTTTTGTTCTTATTCATAAGAAAGACAGTGGAATTAAGTAAGGCCCAACAAGCCTATCTGATAACAAAGACAGCAATCATGATCATTTCATTGGTTAAAAAAATTAACAAGAGCCACCATTTTGAAACCCGATTCTTTTTAAATGTGTCCTCATATACAAATGTATTTAATACTCAGACAGTCATCTGAATAACAGTCTTGTTTTTCTTCTTTTATCTTACAGTCTCCAAAACTATGAAGTGATGAACTTCTGATGTTTGAGCCACTCAGTTTGTGGCTCTTTGTTACAGCACACTAATGCTCCAATCCCCTCTTTTAAGGGATGCGAAAAATACAGCTTGCAATTAGGTCACAGCCCCTTCAGGCTTTAGGAATAAGTATATGGAGCCACTCACGAAGGATTCAGTAAAATTAATCGATGCTGAAGTACAACGTGAAAAATGAAGGCAAGCACTTACTTCGGTCCTGAGGAGCTGCTCAGCTTTGCTTCTGTTGGTATTTCTGCAATACCATCTGATCAGAAAGAGATCTTCATCAGATTTCAAAAATTATATTTCATTCTTGGTCTTATTAACAAGCTAATACAGCTTATCAATAACAAATGTAATAAACACAACCACAGTAAGACAGCATTCACGTTCTCAACAGCAATAACATGTTTTCATGCATATGTCTCCAGACTTTTCCTACCCACATTCTCAGGAAGACATCCCACATCGGTTAAATGGAATCAAAGGCAACTTGTTTGGCATAACCTGGATTTGTCACAGGACAGCTTTGAAAATCAACACTATGCATAGAGGCATGGAGGTACCAGATTTCATCAGCTCTTGTCATTCAATATAACAAATCATTCCCAATGACTACATGCATAGCAGGAAGGAATTTTACTCCAATGATTAATACATGCAGAAAATGCCACTTTACATTACTGTCTTTAATTCAAACTAAATCATATTCCAGCCCCCATCCCATCAGCTTGGCAGATCATCAGGTCACTGTGGTACCTGTTCACTGAATTTCATGGAGATCTCAAGTGTCAAGAAGGACCAACACTACAGAACAGCCACCGAGGTGTTCCAGACTTTCTGATGTCCAGCACACCTAGACCCCCGTGGTCACCTAGTCACTTTGGTTCTGTGCTTTGAGCACCCACCCTACCTCCCCACCTGGTCCATACCCTGAGGCCCTGCAGATCTGCCCCTTCTGGGCCTTTGGGAAGACTCCCTCTGTGTATTGCTGGTTCCTTCCTCACACCAGAGACAGTCTAGCCTTTGAGTTCCCCAGGATCATCCCTCCATTGACTATAAGCAAATGGGCCCCAAAGAGTTTGAATAAGAGTCTTCTCTGGCCTTCAATTTTAAATTTGTTTTGTTGGACTGTCAAATACCTACAACTTAAAAGTCCCCAGGGCCTCTTTGGGCATCTGAATTCCCCACTGTAGTCTCAGCCTATTCATTTATATGAATAGGCCCTGGTGTGTAGCACTTTTCTCTGAGATTAAAACGTTCCATCCTGCAGGAAGCTACTTTACACAGAAGGTAAACAAGTATAAATAGCTTCAGGAAGTTCCTGAAACGGACCAGTTTCACTAGCCCCAGCCTCCCCGAGAATAAACAGTAAGGATTGCTGCGAGTCCTCCTCAGACAAAACAAGCTGCAAAGAAGACTGTCAGATAAGTTGCTCAATTGCCTGGAAAAAGCCAAAAACAGCCAGGCTGACTGGAAGAGATCAACAGAGTCACCTGGAACGGACACTTTTCAACCTGCTGAGATGTCTGCACACTGTACAGTGTGCTCCAGGTTCCCAGCTCTCGTGAGCTGCCACCCGTGCTGGGGTGGGCCTTGGTGATGCAGCTGTCTTTGAGTCATCCCTGCTCCTGTAAGCAACTCCTCACCTATACTCCTGCAAGTAACAGCAATAAAACTCACTGGTTCACCAAGTTGGACTTTGGTCTGTTGTTAACTGAGGAGATGTGTGTGTGTGTGTGTGTGTGTGTGTGTGTATGTGTGTTGCTTCTCCCCAGGAAACGTCTGTCACTCAACAGGCCTCTGGTCCCAGACACCCTGGACAAGAAAATACAAAGGCTCACTCTAATTGAGAAAAGCAAAATCACAACAAGTAAAACAAGCCAAGAAGATGTCTGTCGTCGTCTGAACGTTCTTAGAAAGCAGCTGTATGCCCAGTGAAGTTGCCGTACACTGCACTGATGTCAGAGCCTGCAATGATGAACCAGCTTGGGGATGAACAATGTGCCCATCACACTTCATAAAATGAGGCCATGTTCAACCAAACTGACATTGTAATCAGTCCATTCCATCATGATCCATCCATTTCTGAATGCAATTGAAATACAGTAATAAATTAGAAGAGATTCTTTCTGTCTCTGAAGCTTTTCTATTGGTATGAGAAATATTTATCAGACACCCAAAACTCTCATAAAAGTTACTCAAGAAAAGGTAGCACTACGAACTAGCACGTTGCTCGAGGTTTAAATTTTTGATTTGTCAACAAAACAGAAGATCCAATTTCACATCTTCCAAGTAAGGGCAAGAGAAGGAGGGTTCAGGTGCAGAAAACAGGTAGAGTTGCCCTGTGGCTTTAAAATGATAATAAGAGGCCCCTTCCTCACAGTCTGAATTCCAGACCCTGGGAAAGGATGCAAAAAACTAGAGAGTTAAGGACTCTGCTACAAGAAGCAGCTCCTTAAAACCGGTTCTAATGAGTTGTTTTCTCAGTGTCTGCAGTTTCCAGCAGAGATCTTTCCATCCTGGGGACATGCCACAGTTTCTTCCCACGGTGTGGGCCAAGGCCTGTGTGTTAGCATCTTGGAGACCAGAGTGGCACTCCTGGGCGTCATTAGGGCCTTACAGGAAGGTGTGTCATCAGAACATACCTCTGAAGGGGACCAGAGCACCCCTGAGCCTTCCTCTCTGCTTTCTGATGATGATGCAAGCAGGTTTGTTCTGGGGTATGCTCCTGTCGTGATTTCTTTTCTCACAACAGTGCTAAGCCAATTGCATCAATATATCATGGAGTGGAAACTCCAAAACTGCGAGCCAGAGGTATTTTCTTACAGTGATGTGCAGCTAAATAAGATAAGATACAAACCCAGACCCTGCAGGGTCTAGTGAGTAGTAAACAAATAGATGAATTAATAGTTGATAGCTATTTTGTAGCAGCTCTTCTGAGTCTTTCTCGATTTGTCTCATTTCCCTGTCCCCAGGCAGAAGGAAAAGAACCACTGACGAATTCATTCTGTCAAGAAGAGGAGCACACATGGGAAGAATGTGAAGGAGCCTGCAGGGCATAAGGAGACAGCGATGCCAGGGCACAAACCTCCCCATAAGGTGTGGGGATGCCTCGTTAGAGTTTAATACCTTTTGCTGAAGGAAAGCTACATTTGGAAACAATGCCCAAGATTTATGGGCGATTTGTCATCCTTTTCTCAGGCATCAAATACTCCAGAATGAGTGAGCTTTTCACATTGGCTAGCTACCACACAACCTTCCAGAGGAATGGGTCATTATAGCAGTGTCTGAAGGAGAGGGAAGAGGCGGGGCTCGAGAACACCCCGTCTTCTGCAAATGTCAAACTACGACCAAGTTTCTTGGGGAGGATGAGTAAGAGTAACGCAAGCAAAAAAGACATGAAGGGAAAACACAAGGAACGAACCATGTGTACGTCTTTGTCTTCTCTCTATTCCGTTCCTGCCTCCTCCACCCATTCAGAGCTGTTCCTACAAATTCTGTTCCTGCCATCTCGTTTTGGCTACCTTATTCTTTTAACATCGTTCATCTGGAACACCTCCCTCTGAACATCCTAATGAGATCCTCCCCTTTTTTTCCTTATAGGAACCTTTAGATGGTTCTGAACCTTTACAATCCAAACTGTTGCCAGAGTGTAAGGGTCAAACTAGGTTACTGACAGTGCTGGTAGTTCTGGGTCTGACCAGGGACAGCAGTAGCCTGGAATTCCTGGTTAGCCCCCCAAAAAACAGAAAAACAGTTGATTCAACATCCATGAGGCTGTGGAAGATACTAATGGGCTGAGCTAACACTCCCCAACCTTACCCCTCTCCCCGAAAAAAAAAAAAACAAGCAGAATACAGGGAGGAGAGAAGCAGGAGAAGGGGACTCTGTGCCTACTTTGAGGACAATCTTTAGCCTCACCAACTGGCATAATGCCAAGCTGGAATCCTTGTCCCTGGCACAGAATGCTGAGGGGACTCCCACACCAGAGTCGTGGAGAGAAGAAAGATTCTTCAGAGAGATTAAATTTCCAAGTGACAATACAACCAAAACACTCGCGTCCTAGTTACAAACCACAGGGCTGAAAACCCTTCTGTGAAATCTCTTGAGTCATGAGGGAGCTTCATAGTTACATCAGGATTATCTGGTTTCCATGAACGGAATGATCAGTTCATTCTTGGTCCCATCATTTCAAATCAGTGCAAGTTTGAGCCTTTGGCCATCTCTGTTTCTAAGGATTTTATTATATTTTCCTAAGATATATTTAAGAGCCAAACCACCATACTTTACACAATCATCTATCACAATAAGGAGCCCTCAGAGGAATACATAGTCAGGCAACTGTCACTGAGGAACCCTCACAGAGCGTACTTAAAAGACCTAACCCACTCTGACCCTGGTAGCCCATATAATCTACTGCCCATCCAACCCCCAAGACCACATGAAGCAGGCAACAGCTCTAGAGCACTATGCTATAAACCTGTACCGCATGTCACTGCACAAACAGTATGGATACTGCAGCACAATGGTAAGCATTTGTGTATCCACATGCACAGAAAAATATTAGACAATAGGAGTGCTCCAGCTCCATCACGGTCCCAGGGGGAGATTGTCAGAAACACAGGACGTTTTGGTAAAAGTGCAATATGGTACATAATTGTACACCATCTATATTTCCACTTCTACTGTCACTTTAAGGGATGATGCCACCGATGCTGGAATCTTTAGACCCTGTTGGTCTTCTTCCAGATTTTGAGGTATGCTCACGCAGTCACAGTGAGATGGCAGAGCAGCAGCTTGTTGCTTTAAGGAAGTGAATGTCTATCCACATCCTACCTCAGGAGGACCACACACTGCCCGTGGGCACAGAAAGTACAGCTTTTCTGTAAAGGGGTCAGACAGCATGCATCGGGAGACTCAACAAAGTTCACACATGCATACTTTCCAGAATGTAGACTTTTGAGAGATGATTGAAGACAGCAAAGAGAGGCTACCACAATTATTTTTACTATTGTTTGGATACCTGAAATAACCCAATAACTCCCAGATAATAAAACAATCATGTTAATTATTATGAGTCCATATACTGGTTGTAGCCCTTGGGCCTTGCCCAACACTAGGACAATGCTAAGAACTCAGCAAATGTTTTATAAATTTATGATCGAATGAGCTATACTGCAGCTATGAAAATATTTTCAAAGACCATTTAATGGCAGGAAGAAAAATGAACATAATGCACTCACTGCTTAGTGGAAAAAGAAAAGAAAAATATCACTAATGTTGACAGAGGTCAACTCTTGTTCATAATATTTTCTTAATAATATTATTTCCTATTTTCAAAGTTTTAAAAAGCTATAATCATAATAGACTGTTGTTTTCATCTGAAAAAAGAAACAATGAAACATTTTTAAAGGCTCCTCTGGGAAATGTTGTTCCCTTACCTTGAATGAATGGACAATGATATTTATTTCAAATTCAGCTGAGCTGTGATTGTTCAAATCCAGTTCAGCTGTGTTTGCTTAAATAATGGCATTCACACACAATATACTCAAGGAAAAGGCCATGTAGAGATGAATCTCGAGTTTTCACTAAGTCAGACAGCAGAATTAAGGCTATGTTGGCACCTTCTAAAGACATTAATGCTATTCTGTAATCATCAAAACGTCTTACCTAATTAGAAAAACAATAGTTTCTGGCCATGCGCACTTATAAAGCAAATGACTACTTACTCATATTGATCTAAGTTGTTTGATTTCTTTCCTGTGACATAATTACTTGGGATATATCCTTCACTCCTAGAATTAAGATGAGAAAACAAACAGAAATGACTTTAATTTTTGTATAAAATTTACTGATTTTCTAAAGCACATTACCTAAAGTTTATATAAAAAACCCAGCTATCCCAACAATTCAATATATCTATATTGTACGATTCCTTATAATCTAAGTCCATATTTGATTATCACAAAGATTATAGCTGTACAGACATTATTATACCCATTTTCTCGTGGGGAAAACAAAACCTAGATTAAGATGCTCTCTTGTGTCCTGCAAAATCAGTCAGCATCAGGTGTGAACTTGAACTCTAGGTCTTTCCAATATTCGATGATGCTGGTCAAGACTATCATTTCTAGGGATGTCTTAAAGAAACTCCTGCATCACAAAATTCTGTGTTGGATGGAGTTACCTGCTGCTCTACTACCTTGGCAAGCTCTGCAGGACAGCATCACAAGGGGTGGTCCATGCCGTCTGCATTGGCACCATGAGGAACTTGTTCAAAGGAAAATTCTCCAGAGATCTGAGTTGAGAAGGCCTATGTGGTACAAAGGAACTGTCTATTTTCTCCCCAGTGACTTCTCTGTACACTGCACTATGGTTTAAGAAACACCTCTGTGTTGGTAGGAGCCACAATGCCCATGTAGAATTTAAAAAAAAAAAAAACTAGATACTTTATAATCTTTTATTTGGTACTGAACCTTTAGTAAAAGCTCATCATACACATGTGTGCAACCATTCTGGCCCACCTACTCACATACACACATCACTCTCTCTCTCTCTCTCACACACACACACACACACACACACACGTATGCATGCCCATGCAGTGTGCTTTACTCAGCAATGACAATACACCAACAAACAGAATCGCAGAATTCCACCAGTTATCTGTAAAACACTGTTTCTGACCAAACACAGGCAGAATTCCTTAGATGAAATGTCAAACTACAGGTCTGATGAGGAACTTGAATTATGTTACTGAACCAGAAAGCAAAGAAAACTCAATCAGGTCCTCAACTCAAGCAAACAGAATGATGACTCCTATGGATTGAAACCTAACACAAAAGCATTGACAACACTAAGGAAAACCACCAGTTACCACTGTCACTTGAGTCATCAACTCATTCTGAAAAACGGTGAGCGTTTAGGATTAGCTGTAGCAGCCTTTCATGGAAGAACTAGATTCACTCAATGAGGAGGTGGTTCCTTAGAGAATTAATAACAGCTGTGGGTGATGGCAGAGTTAGAAAAGGCACCGCTTTCTAATCGCTAAGGCAAGAATGGGTCTAAGTAGCAACCACTCGAGGATGCTAATGTCAAGATGGGATACAACATGGGAACTTGATGATGTGTCAGTAAGGACAGCTCCTGAATCTTGAGCATCCTTGGCACCATTTACAACATGGCAACTGGAGATCATCTTTCCCGTGATCAAGTGTCTAGCTCCAACCACCAGATTACAAAAAAATAAGATGACATGGAGGTATGCCAGACATTCCAAGATGAGGAGAGTATACTTAATATAGATGATGGTTCACTTTATAAGGAAAATAAGCTGGTCTCATCAGATCAAAAACGAAAAGAGGAAAGGACTATTGTAAAACGAAATAAAGAAGACACACAAGGCACACATCAAGGTCGCTTCCTTTAAGCCCTAAATTATCTGTACAAATAATGCTTACTGTATATACATTTGCATGTGGCTAAAACACATGCATACTTATATACACATTTACAAAGAAAATGAAACACTCAAATAAGAAGTTGTTCCGTTATACTGTAAGTAATCAGACAGAGAACAAGAGAAAGAGAGAGAGAGAACCTGAAAGAAGAAAATTGCAATAAATTATTTCTTGGGAAATTTTACCTAAGTATAAGAACATTTGCCTAGCATGTGTGAGTCTTGGATTTGATCCCAGAATATACATACAAAGAATGGGAGAGAAGAGAAAGAGAGGGGAAGGAGAAGAGAGGAAGGAGGAAGAAAAGAAGGGAGAAAGGGAAAGGAAGGGAGGGAAGGGAAGGAAGAAAAGGAGGGAAAAATGGAAGCTGGAATGGTTTTTTACTGCAGACAAAATATAAAAAGTCGATTCTGCCAAGGTTAAATGATCGGCATAAGAGAACTAAGTATAATGTATTCTAACTCCTGGAAGGAAGTAACTGATTAATTCACACTTCTTGAATGGTCAGTGAGGATACACTTCAGGGTTGGGGAGATGGTTCTGTGGGGAAAGGCAAAAGCCACACAAACAAACAACCTGAGCTTGATCCCCAAAACCCATGTAAAGGTTGACGGAGAGAACTGTCTCCACAAAGTTACTCTCCGACCCCATCTCGGCAGACAGGAATGCACACACACGGGCACACACGCACACGCTCACGCACATGTACGCCGCCAATAACAAAAATAAATTTAAACACTTTAAAATATGTCACACGGTGCTTCATTCCCACTTTACTTGAATTTGTGGCCGACTGGGCTAGCCCGCCTTAGTCTGTTGACAGTGCACACACGCATCACTCAGCCCGACACTCGCATCCACAGAGAGTCACGCACAACAGAAACACTCACCCATACTTATCTCTTGCTCTCCACCAATGGGGGTCATTCTTTTCCAGTATGATATACTCTTGGCCTCTCTCTAGCCTGAGGTCATGTGCTTCGGTTGCTTGGAAATCATACATCGCTACAACAATTTCTTCGGTATTTTCTTCTTCTGGGGGAATTGGTGGAGGAGGCCTTCTCTGTGCAGAGAAGATAACATTGGCAAGTTCAGCTTCTGTCTGACATTGACCACGAGGCGCAGCAGTAAAATCCTAAGGGACTCCCACGTCACCGTAGAGTAAAGCCTCACGTCTAGTCTAACCACCTAGTGAAACCTGGGAGCCCTCCCATGACAGTGTTCGTGG
This sequence comes from Neodon shergylaensis, assembly GCA_025134845.1. NCBI lineage: Eukaryota > Metazoa > Chordata > Mammalia > Rodentia > Cricetidae > Neodon > Neodon shergylaensis. The sequence continues at coordinate 28,465,900 of JABTXL010006079.1, forward strand.
TGTTGGACATTTTTTTAAGAGTTTGAGAGTCAAGGGAGGGGCAAGGCCTGCCTTGAGTGTTACAAGGGTTTTGTTTGAGAATTGCTTGTGTGTTGTCAGGCCAGGGATAGTTTTCCAGAGGAGGAGGCAATGACAGCCCGTGAGTAGGTACTCGGTAGACTAAAGGACTATGGGTGTTGGAGAACAGTGCATCATGGAGCCTTCAATGGTCTCCCACTCAGAGCCATGTCCACTCCTTTATGCCTACAGTGCAGAAAGCACACGCTTAGGACCTAACATGTTTCCTCATTTATTCTTAACAACACTACCACGAAGTAAAGTATTTACTATATAGTAAGTCCTAAACTACCGCTGAACTAACCCACCCAAAGCTTAGTAACCTACCCACAGGTCTTACTGGCTAAGATGCTGATGGGGTCTGAATTACATGTTATTCCACAGTAGTCCACTCCACGAGCATATCACTAAATCACTAAATCCACTGCATCAGTGTGCCATGTTCTTAAGACAGAAGCAGTCCTTTAAAAGGTCACACCTCTCAAATGACTCCTGAAGTTAAATATCAGATGGTAACAGGGCCTCAACTAGAAAAGCTAAAGAATTAAACGGATAGTCTGACATCAAGAACTACTCAGATGAGCTCTAACACATCTGCTTCTAAGGCGGGAGCAGGAGGAAGCAGTATCACATGGCTGCACAATCAACCAACCACAAACCCTCCTAAAGCCCACAAGCTTGAAAGAGCAGGGAACTTAGAGACTTGACCTATGAAGGCAGAGACCACTCACCTTCTTTGTTTCTGGTGCTGGGGGCAGGGCTTTTCTTATACCTGAAAACCAATAAATGTTGATCACTACGGTATCCCACAATAATTGATGGAGAAGATACTGGTGGTGGAGAATGAGCACCGGGCCGGGGACCACTGCGCCCAACTCCCAACATACATTAACATCATAATCTCAGCGCTCCCCACACTGCATCGTCCTGGCTCTTCCTTGTTCTTAGGATCAAAATCTTAACTGGAGCCGGGGTCTGGTGAGTGCTTAGCTGTGGGAGGCCCTGGGTTCCATCTTTACCATCACAGAAAGACAGAAGAATAAACACATACATTAGGTAACAGTAGCGCTCCCTTCTCTACGGCTTCACTTCCCACAATCTGAGCTGCACCTGTGAACCACAGTGTGAAAATACCAAATGGAGCAATTCACCAGCTGTCATTTGTATACGCTTCCGGGATCTGATAAAAATCTCTCATTGTCTGGCTCACACCCTCCCAGGAGGAGTCATCCCTTCGTGCGGCATGTCCACACTGCATCCACTATCCCAGCCAGTCGCTTTACGATCTCGGCTCTCACATCAACTCTGGTAGTTATCACAGCACATCAACCGTTTTTAACTGAGTGGCGACCCCACTGCAAGAATAGCAATGCCGTCACTCGGATGCACCAAAGAGAAGCTGAAAAGTGGACCCTTGGTCTGAAAGCTGATAGGTCTCAGTTTAATAAGGAAAGAAAAAACAACAAGAATATGCTGATATCGTTAAAATCTGCAACACAATAAGAAATTGTGCATACTCACTCTTACATGTCATTAGAGTCATTTTATTTCATTGGTAGGTGTTATAGCTAATCTCTTACTGTGTCAAATTATAAATTATATTTTATGGCAGTACATCTGTATATATGTATCGGGAAACAGTATATACAAGGTTCAGAATGGCCTATATCCTGGGAGTCTTGGACAGATCCTCTGAGGATAAGGTGAGCACTGAGAAATACATTACTCTGTCAGCCTTTCCCCCTATAGATGTTGAGGTGGTGGACACGGATGATGTCCTAATCAAAGAAGTGGGCCATTTTTAGACCCTGACCCTATTTAAAAAACAAACAAACAAACAAACAAAAACCCCCAAACTTTCTGTGGGCAGTCTGGATCCTTCCCCCACTTGGTTGCTAAAGGAGCAAGAGTGGCGGCAGAGTTAGAATCTGAGCCTCTAGAGCCACCTGCAGTGCCATTGCGGAGCCCCGCCTGCCATCTCTTGTCTCCGTTTGACTACACGAGATACAAACAAATTACTAGCTTTAACTAACTGTAACTTCTCAGCCATTTCTAAAGCAAGTCAGGGTGGACTTTACGCAGGTAAGCACTAACAGCAGCCTGGAAGCTGGGGTCTTGCTTGCTAAGGGCTAAGTTATTGTCAGGATGACTACCCCAGAAGATTCAGAGTGGAGGAACTCAGAATCAGAACTGACCCTGCCCACGGCAACAGCCCTGACAGATGGCCATTCTCCCCGCCCCCAGAAGTTGCACTGATGCTGATTCACATGGCAGTCACAATGCAGGGTGACGGCATGGGTGGGACGTCTCATCCTCCTCAGCACTCATAGCTTTTGCTCTCTGGTTTTCACTCATGACTAGGGTTTATAAGGGTCCTGGGTAAGGGATTAACCTCCTGCCCTGAATCTGAGTCTAGGATTACAGGCGTGCACTGCTACCTGTGGTCCATACTTTCAACAGATTCATTTTAACAGGCCTCCCTGTTGTGATCAGAGCTCCCCAGAGAGACCTCGCCTACATACGGCCCCCTGCTAAGAAACACCCTCACTCTAAGATGCTGCACTTACCTTGCATTTGCACTTTTGTAGGCACTGTGCTCTACTTGATCGGAATCCAAACCCCATCACTTCTCCCAATACCAGAAGGATGCTCATTCTGAGTACACCACAACTAAAGAACCAGACGAATACTTACTGCTCTCAAAAAGATTGTATTTTTCACATCCAGGCGCTAGTTTTTCTGTTTGTCTGCAACACTGGTAACTTCCGTCTGCCCAAAATTTAGGATGATATTTAATCATAATATTGTTGTTGTTCTTTATTTCTGTAATGCACAGACACATGAATGGTTAGTGAAGTAATACAAACTAAAGGCCTCTGAGTAACTAACTGTCCGTCTTACTTCTTCCTTGACCAACACGTATGTTATGAGAATGCCACTGTGATCTTACATATTCGGCATTCAGAAAAGCGAGATGGCTCTCTCTCTCTGTCCCCTTTTACTGGTGAGACACTCATGTGAGGAGAAGTCAATCACTACTACTCCACAGTGGACCAAAGCTACTACCACTGTGTCCCATCAAAGAAAAGAGCATTGGGCGGGACAAACCGTCCATTTAAGTCTTCACCATGAAACTGATTCCGTCCACACCAAGTGCTTGACACGGGCAATTTCTTAGGAAGTACAACCTCAATTATTATAAAAGCCCATGCTCTATCACATTCAACCACACTGTGTGACAAATGGAAGTATGCTTTTACTAGAGAAAAAGCATTCAACTAGAAGGAAATACGATCTTAAAAAGGGAAACTGTCTTCAATGTGTTACCACTTAGCATGTCTGACTGTCCTTGGAGAGACACTCATTATCATTAATTACAAATACAAGAGCTAGATTAACAATATGTCTGATTTTTGTAATTTCCTCATATTATATAGAATGCATGGGTTTTTACCTTCTTTTAACTTCTTCACCCATCGGTCCCTGCTTTGTGGACTAGGTGCAAAAATATAAAGTGTGTTAGCATCATGAACAACCTAGAATAAAAGAAAAGATGAAACCAGTGACAATACTTAGACACAGCACTGTTGCAGTTTCTTCTGAGTTCTATATCCAGAACAGCTTTAAGGCTGCTGGCTGAAATGATCCGGCCTCACAGAATACTCCAGTCAGGACTTGACCATAATCCTAAATTTCACTCCCAATCAGCAGAAAATAGCCTAGAAAACTACACCCACATTCCCCCCCCCAAAAAATGGGTTATGGATGTTTGTCTTCAGTGTGTTGGTTACAGGTTGTTATGGATAATGGTCAGGAAAAAAGCTAAACAAAGGAGATTAGATTCAGGGTCTTGTTTTGAAAAGAAAAAAGGGAAATGCTGTAGGATAATGAACACTGTAAAGATTTGTTATTCGTATTGATTTAATAAAATGCTGATTGGCCAGTAGCCAGGCAGGAAGTATAGAAAGGGCAACCAGACTAGGAGAATTCTGGGAAAAGGAAAGGTGGAGACACAGTCACCAGGCGGAAGCAGAGGAAGCAAGATAAGAATGCCTTATTAAGAAAAGGTACCAAAAGCCACATGGCTAAACACATATAAGGATTATGGGTTGATTTAATTTATAAAAGCTAGTTAATAACAAGCCTGAACTAACAGGCCAAATAGTTTATAATTAATATAAGCCTCTGTGTGTTTCTTTGGGACTGAACGGCAGCAAACCCAGGCAGGACAGAAACTTCCATCTACACAGCACTTCCGTCTAGCAGAGCCCTTGATACTGTAGGCATCAATACATAATTCCTGAATGGCTGAAAACAAACCCATTCCTTCAGAAATCTAGTTTCCTTACTTACAAAAGCATGTATAATTCTTAATTTCAACATCAAGTGGGGTGTGTGTTTTACAAAGGATTGTGGGATTTGTGTGTGTGTGTGTGTGTGTGTTTTATGTCTAAAAAAGCCACTTATGAGTGAATACATATTATATTTGTCTTCCTGGGTCTGGGTTACCTTATTCAATTTGTTTTTTTTTCTAGATCAATCCATTTGCCTGCAAATTTCAAGATGTCCTTATTTTGTATTCATATATTAATAATGAGCCTTGGAAATTAACCTAGGACTCCTGCCATTGCTCTCAGACATTATCCCTAACGGTCAGTCACAAGGCAGAAGCACCCTGACTAAAACATAATGTATTCTATTATAAACCTCCCTTTACCAGGCTAGTACCCATTGGACTGGAAAAGTAAACCACTACCTCATTGGTCACAGCTGTCCCTGGACAAGTTTAAACAGGTAAACCCTTCCCAATTCATTTCAACACCTACATTTTGGCGCAACTATCCAGGACACAAAATGCATTAAACATGAGCCTACTTCGAAGATGCATGTAGAAATGTATTATAAGACAGAACGTGAGAGGCCGTACCAAAGATACGTGCTAACAGAGATGTGAAGAGATGTTTTCTTTTTTTTTTTTTTTTTTTTTTTGGTTTTTCGAGACAGGGTTTCTCTGTGGTTTTGGAGCCTGTCCTGGAACTAGCTCTTGTAGACCAGGCTGGTCTCGAACTCACAGAGATCCGCCTGCCTCTGCCTCCCGAGTGCTGGGATTAAAGGCGTGCGCCACCACCGCCCGGCTCAAGAGATGTTTTCTTATTTGCTCCATGGTTTTCACACCTCAACCAGCTTTGTCTGCTTTCCGCTCTGAACTAAATAATGAATTTTAGCACACCAGGAAAAGTTATCCTGAATTGGCAGACATATCTGCAAAGAAAAGCTTCGGCCGGGATCACCTCAAAATCTACACTGTTGTTAGAATAATAATTTGTTTAATGTATTAAATTATTGACTCCCTAATTTGGTTTAAACACTTTACAGATGCCTTCTGGCTTAATCTGTATTGTACAGATTAACTTTATTTTGTATTTGTACAAAGAATTCTAAACATACTGCCCTTAATCTGAATAATAAACATCTAATTTTGACATCTCAGGCAGTTTGGTTGTCTGGGGGAGATTCTAGGGTACCAGTCTCCTTCCGCGTATAAACCACAATTCACACCACGCCTGCCCTATGAAAACCTCTAAGAGTCAGACACCTACTTTGTTATGTAGAACTGCAAAGTCTCTCTCTCTCTCCCTTCAGGGCACCATTACCCAGGCCTACAGTGCCCATCCTCGCTCTCCCATCAAGCCCAGCGGCGGCTCTCCTGTTTCCCACATAAGAGCTGTAGCCTGCACCTAGTTTATCTGAGACTCATTTCCTGTCCGCTTCTTTCAATTAACTCGTATTTTTTTTTCCTAAAAAGTGAACATCCTTGGCTGTTTTCTCACTTACAAATATGGTCCTGAAGCCGCTTACAATCAGTGAGCATCACTTTTCTTGGTCATAAGTAAGCAGAGTAGAACACGGGATTGCCGTGTAGTTTTAGCAACATACACTGCTACTACTACCTTTTTCCTCAAAAGAAGCCCTTTCATCGCTTTTCTGTTTGAAAGTAAATCGTTCTTGCTACTTTCCAACTGCTCAAGTTCACAGGACCTTGTTGAGCTGCAGAGTTTGCTCCTCGACGCTCTGCAGTTCAAATGACCCACAGGAAAGAGCTGGGGTTTAGTGAGTGACTCAGGACGGATGATGGCCAGCAGCAGCCAAAACAAAAACAAAGTGGCTGCCAAAGACTCAAGCAGTTAACGAAGAGAGGCAACAACTACGAAGACAACAAAGGAGCCCAAAAATCATCCGCCAAACCCAGGACAGAAACCTGTAATGTCGAATGGGAACAGGACAGAGGCGGGCACCAAGCGGCTATAAGACTGCCAACTCACCTGGAATGGGTATTTATTTGGACAAGGAATGACACCATCGTCGTTCTTCACTATTTCCACACACTTGATTTTTGAAACATCAATGGATCCCTTCCTGTATTTTTTCTGTGAAAAAAGAAAAAGAGATGTGTCACAACCACAGGACATAAAAAGCTATTTAATAATTCTATCTGATGATGAGATTACTGATTCAGAAGATTTACAGCCTCAGAGCAGGCACGATTACACAAAGACAGCCCGGTTGGTAAAGTGCTTGCCTTACAAGCACAAGGACTTGAGCTTGATGCCCCAGAAACCATGTGGAAATAGCCAGGCACAGGCAGATGCTGGTAAACCCAACACTAAGGAGGCAGATCCCCGAGGTGCAGGGGGCAGCCAGCCTACCCTGACTGCCAATGGGAAGAAAAAAGAAAGTGGACAGTTACTGAGAAACGAGGCTATCTTCAGACATACACACACACACACACATGCAATGCAATTCCCTTAACAATTATATAAATCACATTTTCCTTACCTGTTAAAAATTATTCAAAATATTAACACTGTGACAGCCATAATAAACATAATTAGATCCTTTCATTTCTAATGATGAACTTGTTCTGTCCTTGCTTAAAAAAAATCCAAACCAAAAACCTCTGAGGCAGAGACCTAGACTCCCTTTCATTGCTGCCTTCCCCTCTAGATACAGCTTTTGTTCATCCTCTTGACGATAGTGCTCATTTAAAAGAAAAAAAAACAGGCAAAATTAACAGCCAAACCCACAGAACTCCGTTTACTGAGTCACTGACACACGTTCTAACCAACTGCACTTCCTCCTGTGTTCATTCTGGTTGGAGCCCACCCCTCCCCGCCCAGCAGCACAGAGTTCAGGATCATCGATGGGAAGTGAACTACCATACACACAAAAAAACTCAGCCTAGACCCTCGTGTGGGAAGTTGGGCTTCCTTATCAACTGCCCAGTCTCCCTGCTCACTGGCAGGCCATGGCCGGCCAGCAGTCTGTCAGGACCCACCCACGCCCTAGAGCACATTAACCTCATACCTGGAAATTCATTCCAGGGAAGAATTTAAAAAAAAAAATGTGCCAAGATCCAGGAATGTGGTGCATGAAAAACTAACAATAAACACAGTATCCAGATAGAAAACATCTCCCAAATATACAACCGAAGCACGGTACACAAGAAGTCTTCTGAAGACTAAGGTTACTTTTTCTGGATAAAGAGAAAGAAAGAACACAACTGGATACCCCTGGGATCAGCCACTGAAAATTATTTTCTTTAATATGGACATGGTGGCACAGGCCTGTATTCTAGCTACTCAGATGGCTGAGGCAGGAGGATCAAAAGTTCAAAGACCTGCTGGGGCTATACAGAAAGTTGATGGCTAGTCCGAGTAACTAAGAGTAACCTATCTTCAAAAAAGCGAAAGGAAAAGGCAGGGAGAGGGCCAGGGTAGCTCAGCAGAGCCCTTGCCTGGCCTGTGCTAGGCCCGAGGTTCAATCCACAGTACACAAATGAAAACTAAAAAGTCAGAGAGAAAAATATTTCATCCGACACTCTGCGGTCTTTCCTCTGGCCACAGCTGTGTTCTGTCCTCTCTACACTGTGCCCAAGAACCTACAAAACGTGCTCAATGATAAGACTTCACAATCCAGACACAGTGGCGCTGGCCTTTAATCCCAGCACTTGGGAAGTTCAAGGCCAGCCTGGTCTACAGGGTGAGTTCCAGGACAGCTAGGGCTACATAGTGTGTGTGTGGGGGGGGGAGTGTCACAGCTGCCTAACCCTTTTATTATTCATAATTCTGAACTGGTGTGGGATTATTTTGTGACTTCCGTCGTCACACTAGCACATATTTTCTGTCAGTGGTTCACTATTTACCCCACCTTCCCTTCTTAGCTCTTTTTTCCTCTCTCTCCCTCCCCCCATTCTTCCCTCTCTCCCTCACCTCCAGACACTCTAACCAGTCTTCCGTTCGATCCCCGTTTCCTTGAAATTGGGCTGCAGCTCGCCTGCCCTCTCCACACCTAGCTGGGCCCTCAGTGCCGCTCTCGGGTCCTGTACATCTACTCCAGAGGCCACCAGCACTACCAGGAGGGCCTTCCCCCTGCCTTGCCTTTCCCTGCAGGGACAAGCTTTCGTGAGAGGTGCACAGCCACTCAGGGCAGGCCCTCAGCCCCTCCGTCCTGCATCTCAGTGCCCACTATCTCTCCTAACCCTGTTTCGCGGCTGCCGAAAGACTGAAGCTGGCATTTCACAGATGCACTTCAGTCCTGTCTCATGGCATCCCATGGGGTAGGTAGGTCTAGTCTCCTCACCCGATGGGTGATGGGGCCATAGCTCACTAAAGCTGAACACAGTCCCTTTGGACCTCTACAGCTGCCAAAGCCGTCTGGCCCCAGGATGCCCCAGCTGCAAGGGGTGGGAGGATCGTGGAGTCAAGTCCCAGAGTGGACAGTGGGAATGTTGAGCAGGGAGTTCCCTAAGGGTTCAAGTTCAAGGTCAGCCTGCTCTACACAGCTAGTTTCAGGACAGCCAGGGCTACCCGGGCTGTTCTCCTCCAGGCACTTGCTTCTGTCTCTGGACAGCTAAAACAGCACCTGCCTTGGCCAGCCTACCACTTCATTCTTCCCCTTCCTTCTTGCAGAACTACTGAATGCTCAACCTACGCTTCCTTCCCACCCACTCCCCTGACCACTTGCAACCTGCAACCCCTACAGTTGCCTAGGAGCAACCACAAGAAACGTCAGTGATGACCAAGCTCAGCGGACTTGCAAGTCTCCCTCTATTCTCTGACCATAGGAGCGTCAACATTCTCTTCTTCTTTGGTTGGCTCTGTCTTTGGGCCATCCTGGTTTTCCTTCCCTCTTTTCCCCTTGGTTTCTCAATCCACATCTGCCCCATGTCAATAATGGTGTCAAGAACAATGACAAACCAACAAACAAAAATCACAAACTAAGAAAGGCTCGCCAGGAGTCTTCAAGCCTCACAGTTACCCTGCATGGTAAGACCCGTTTTACAGATAACAAAACTAAGTAGCACCAGATGAAGGTTCTATGGTGATATGCAAGATATTCGTCAGCATTGCTATAGGATAGGGTCATTTCAGGTTCCCTATCCTCAGCTGCCCAAGGAACTAACTGGGGACCTCGCCTTGGGCTCCTGGGAGCCACTCTAGGTTCAAGTCTCTTGCCAACCCTAAGGTGGCTCCCTTAACTAAGAATTGTGCTTCCGTGCTCCCCTATCCAACCTTCCTTTATCCCAATCATCCTGTTTCCCCAAGTTTCCCTCATCCTCCCCTTCTCACTTTTCTCTCCCCATCCCCCGATACTCCCATCCCACCCCACCCCCAAGATCCCAAATTTTCTCCCTGGCAATTTTGTCTACTTCCCATAGCCAAGAGGATAATTATATGTTTTTCCTTGGGTTCACCTTCTTATTTAGCTTCTTTAGGTTCACCACTATATACTCTGTGACTGTTATTTATGGTTAGAAACCAATTATGAGTGAGTACATCCCATGTTCATCTTTTTGGGTCTGGGTTACCTCACTCAGGATAGTGTTTTCTATTTCCATCCATTTGCATGCAAAATTCGAGAAGTCATTGTTTTTTACCGCAGCATAGTACTCTAATGTGTATATATTCCACACTTTCTTCATCCATTCTTCCATTGAAGGGCATCTAGGTTGTTTCCAGGTTCTGGCTATTACAAATAATACTGCTATGAACATAGTTGAACAAATGCTTTTGTCATGTGATAGGGCATCTCTTGGGTATATTCCCAAGAGAGGTATTGCTGGGTCCAGGGGTAGGTTGATGCCGAATTTCCTGAGAAACCGAAACACTGATTTCCAAAGTGGTTGCACAAGATTGCATTCCCACCAGCAATGGATGGAGATAGTGACAGAGACCCACACTGGAGCACCGGACTGAGCTCCCAAGTTCCCAATGAGGAGCGGAAGGAGGGACAACATGAGCAAGGAAGTCAGACCACGAGGGGTGCACCCACCCACTGAGACAGTGGGGGTGATCTATTGGGAGCTCACCAAGGCCAGCTGGACTGTGACTGAAAAAGCATGGGATAAAACCGGACTCTCTGAACATGGCGAACAATGAGGGCTGATGAGAAGCCAAGGACAATGGCCCTGGGTTTTGATCCTACTTCAAGTTCTGGCTTTGTGGGAGCCTAGCCAGTTTGGATGTTCACCTTCCTAGACATGGACGGAGTGGGGAAGACCTTGGACTTTCCACAGGGCAGGGAACCCTGACTGCTCTTTGGACTGGAGAGGGAGGGGGAGAGGAGTGGGGGAAGGGGAAGAAGGGTGGGAGGAGGGGGAGGGAAATGGGAGGCTGGGAGGAGGCGGAAACTTTTTTTTCTTTTTCTCAATAAAAAATTAAAAAAAAAAAACTAAGTAGCACACTCCAGCTTCCCTGTGGGAGAGACTGACACACAAGTCACTGTACAATGCACTAAGGGCTACATATAAAAAAAGATGCTTAAAGGCCAGGTAAGGTGGCTCATGTCTTTAATCCCAGCACTTGGGAAACAGAGGCAGGCGGATCTCCATGAGTTCAAGGCCAGCTGGTCTGTAGAGTGAGTTTTGGGACAGCCAGGGCTACACAGATTAACCCTGTCTCAGAACAATAGAAAGATGCTCTTTTAAAACACTGTGACACCTAGGTCAGACATGGGATAGCAGGAAGAGAAACCCCAGCAGAATGAACAAGTGATGCAAAGAAGATCACATCCTGCACGGCGCTCCCATCCATAAAAAGGGAATAACAGCAGTGCCGATTCCCATAGGCTCGGTGTGAGAGTTCAATGAGCTAATATTGCAGATGTACTTAAAAGAATATCTGGCTCAAAGCAACAGACTCAGGATTATTGCTAAATAAAAAAGCAAAAGCAAACCAGAGTGACTGAGGACAGCATAAGGCAAGACGGAAAGGTGACTTTGTAAATAATCTGCTACATGTTGTCTTGTCAGGCAGGGTTACCCATCCTGCTCCTAGGTACTACATTCACTAACAGGTAGAAGAAGTTGCAAGAGCATCATCCTGCTAACTTAGAAATATCAGAAAGTTCCATGATCCCTCATCCCTAACCCCTGGAGGCAACATCACTGTTCTCGGGAGACCGACACCATTCAGCCAGCTCACGAGCCTTGCAGCAGGAGGTTGTGTTCTGCCTCCAAAATGCCTATCTCCAACCACATCCTCAACCTTGGGCTACTGCCAGCCAGTGTCAGAGGTAGGTCACTATCAACAGAAAACTGGGGATGACTTTGATAGTGAACTAATTTTTACACACATGGTCTATGAAAATCTCCTAACATGCTAATTAATATTTGGGCTTTTGGATCCAAAGATCTTCCAGTAACTGTCTGGTAGTGGAGAGACACCGATCAACACAGACACTGGGAGCCCGAGGACCTGTATTCAGGTAAAATCAGCTCCCTGATTCCATCTCAGAAAAGAATTTTAGATGAGCAAGGATGAATCAAAGGTAACAAGTTCAATAAGCGGAAATAAGGGGTACCCCAACTTTAAGAGATAATATGCATGTACACTTTAACCATGAAGAGTCAGGGAGGAAGAGGAGGGAGAACACGAAAGCATGTGGTTGCTTAGGAAGGTTCCACTCTGGTTTCTAGCAGGGATACAGACTCTTGTATGCCCTTGCCAAAGAATTGCTCTCTTCTGATCTGTCCCTTCCCCATGGCATGCAGCTACTGAGGAGCTGGAGGCAAACGAAGGGTCGGGGAGGCAGGAGACAGCCAGATATGGCTGGCAAGAAGAACAGCCTCACATCAGGCTTTGTGGTTCACTCACATTGCTCAAAGGAGATGACTTACAGGGTTCAAAGACAAAATGAAGTTAAAAGCCAGGCAGTGTTGGTGCATGCCTTTGATCCCAGCACTCCTGAGGCAGATGTAGGTTGAGTTTGAGGTCAGCCTGGTCTACAGAGTGAGTTCCAGGACAGCTAGGGTTATACAGAGAAACTCTGTCTTGAAAAAAGTTTTAAATTAAAGGGTTTTGTTTGTTTTTTTTTGGTGTTTTTTTTTCTTTAAAAAGCAAAAGTCATATGAGCTCATGACACTCTATTCAGTCCTCTTAATGAGTTTCCTTTTATCAATGAAGCGGTTTTATGAAATGCACTATTTATATCTAGGGATGAGAGAGGAGTGCTAATGAGGTCAGCTCAAGGTCAAAGACATTCTCACCCTAAATGAATGAAGTTCATCCTTGTTTTGAACATCCCTGCATGAATGGCCTTTAGGAGGACATTATCTTGGCAGACAATCTTGACCTTACCCCCTTGTGCTGAAATTTCTTGAACTCTCAGTCAGCAGGAAATTATCATAAAATGAGGGGCTTAATTCTCTTTTCAGGACCCCCATTTCCCCATTTTCTATTCTGTCTCCCCACTGGAAGTCTGAGGGGCTGTAGCAATGGCTCAAGAAGGCATTGTTCTAGAAGGGGGCTGTGCTCTGCTTCAGTGCATCCCAGCCTAGGAGTCATTAAAGCCTTCTAATGAAGATCAGAAAATAGGTATAGAAATTATTAAAAGAGCACTTAAAATTCCCATGATGACTATTGCTAAGAATGCAGGTGTTGAGGGTCTTTGATAGTTGAGAAAATTCTGTAGAGTTTCTCAGAAGTTGGTTATGATGCTATGCTCGGAGAATTTCTGAACATGGTGGAAAACGGAATCATTGATCCAACAAAGGTCGTAAGAACTGCTTTACTGGGTACTGCTGGGGTGGCCTCCTTGCTAACAACAGCAGAAGCTGTAGTGACTGAAATTCCTAAAGAAGAGAAGGACCCTGGAATGGGCATGATGGGGGGAATGGGAGGCAGAATGGGAGTGGTATGTTCTAATTCCTAGAATAGCGCTTTTCCCTTATCAATGAACTGTGACAGGAAGCTCAAAGCAGGCTCCTCACAGAGAACTTCAGAGAAGTCCCCTGAAGAGAATGAAGAGAAGGCTGGCTGGTCACTATAACCTTGAGTTACTGGTTTCCATTGACAATATATAATGGTTTACCCTCGTCATTGTCCATGCCTACAGATAATTTACTCTGTATTTTTGAATAAAGACATTTGTACATTCCTGATACTGGGTGCAAGAGCCATATACCAGTGTCCTGCTTTCAGCTTGAGTGACCGAGGGCAGTCCTGTTCTGTCACAGTCAGGACTGTGGCCCTTGTGCCATCAGACGAGAGGTCAGAAACAGCCTTTCCGTGGAGCGAGAGTAACTGTACAACTGTACAAAGTAAAGAAGTATCCAACTATGTAACAACCTTTGTGATGAATATCTTGCATATCACCTTAGAACCTTCATCTGGAGATGGATCAAGATAGAGACAGAGACCCAAATTGGAGCACCGGACTGAGCTCTTAAGATCCAAATGAGGAGCAGAAGGAGGGAGAGCATGAGCAAGGAAGTCAGGACCACGAGGGGTGCACCCACCCACTGTGACAGTAGAACTGATCTATTGGGAGCTCACCAAGGCCAGCGGGACTGGGACTGAATAAGCATGGGATGAAACCGGATTTTCTGAACGTGGCGGACAATGAAGGCTGATGAGAAGCCAAGGACAATGGCACTAGGTTTCAATCCTAATACATGAACTGGCTTTGTGGCAGCCTAGCCTGTTTGGATGCTCACCTTCCTGGTCCTAGATAGAAGTGGGAGGACCTTGGACTTCCCACAGGGCAGGGAATCTGGACTGCTTTTCATTCTCGAGAGGGAGGGGGAATGGAGTGGGGGGAGGGGGAAGAGGGAGGGGGAAGGGGGAGGGGCGTGGGGGGAGGGGGCAATGTGTGCGAGGAGGGAGAGGGAAATGGGAAATTTTTTTTTGCAACGACTAAAAAAAAAAATAAACAAAAAAAATTTTATTTAAAGTTAAAAAAAAAAGACTGCTTGCTGCTCTTCCAGAGTATCTAAGTGTGGTTCCCAGCACCTTCAGTGGGCAGCTCCCAACAGCCTGTCACTCCAGCTTCAGGAGGACGTGGTGTTCTCTTCTGGCCTCTAGGGAAAACTGCATTCACAAGGACATACTTTAGAGTTGTTCCTTCATTGCCTCATTCTGCCAGCTCCGGGGCTGTGTGCTGAAGTCTCAGAGGTAGGGTAGAGAGCAGAGGGTTTCTACAAGACTTCACCGAACATCATGGGTGAAAGGGGGGATGATTCCTAATCTGAGAATGAGAAAGCCCGGAGGTGGGTGGGGGTGAGGCTAGAGAAGTTGGGGTTTTTAAGGAAGTGGCATTCAGACCTGGTTTTCAAAGGATAAAGAGCAGCTTCTTCTGCAGAGAAAACAAAGAAGGCTTCAGGTTGCAAAAAACAAAAGAACTCTGAGTATTTGGGGAACTGAAAGATATGCACAATGGCTGAATCAGAAGTGTAGGAAATGACCCAAAAAAAGGCTGTTTGAGACCAAATTAGGCAATGCTCACATACAAGGCTGAGGATTTGGGGTCTATCCTGCTTGAGTCTCAACCGGCAACAAGGAGTGCTAGATAACCAGGCATATTCTCAAAAAGGTAATTATTGTTGGGGACATACCATATTCAAAGCCATTGACCACTCGCTCACCATATTCTCAATGCTCACAAGCTCGGAGGACTCTTGCTCCGAAGCTCTCTTGGGCTAATAATTAGCTGTTCTTGCCACACTGGAGATTCAATACAGAATTCAGCAGTGCATGAACAGTGGGAATCACAGCTTGGAGTTTGAGTTGACACCATGAGCCATGACAGAGAAAAGCAAAGGACAAACAGAATGGAGAGTGGAACACTGGGAAGGACTTGAGTAATTATTAAACAAGCTGCTGCAGATGTTTGGAAACAGCTGGAAATGCTTATGGCCACCCTCAGTGTAGATAAATGTTTCCGCTCTTCACAGCACTTCTGCGGTAGGCACAGCAGTGTCTGGTGTCGCCACATCTCAAGGTGCCCCTGGCAGGTCAGGCAGCTCAGAGGGTAAGAAGGCCTGCCACGCTAAGCTACTCACAGGGCACCCAGAGTTACCATCAAGAGTCATGTGCTCGTTGTACGTCTGGTTCCATGTAACTCTTGGAACTCTTGTCCCCCCTTGTAACTCTTGGTGTGTCAGCTTTTCAAAACCACCCAGGAACCTTGGAGAAGCCAGGGGCCTTGGAAAAGTACTATCAGAAACAAGAAGGGTTTTCTCTCTATGTAGATAGACAGATAGATAGATGATAGATGATAGATAGATAGATAGATAGATAGATAGATAGATAGATAGATGATAGATAGATAATAGATAGATAGATGATAGATAGATGATAGATAGATAGATAGATAGATAGATAGATAGATAGATAGATAGATAGATAGAT
>JABTXL010006079.1:28481655-28494428 GCA_025134845.1 Neodon shergylaensis
GATAGATAGATAGATAGATAGATAGATAGATAGATAGATAGATAGATGATAGATAATAGACAGATAGATAGATAGCTCTTTAACATTTCTTCCAGTAAGACAATTAATTCATTATTGCTATACTCTACTCCATGTTTTTGTGAACACTGGGGCCTGGGGAGACATAACCAACATCACTACCGTTTTTCATGTAAATTTTACTTATGCAGCCTTTTTTTTTACCCCTGCCCACAAAACTTAAAATGAAGGGGAAGTGAGACTGCCTCACACTCGTTTTAGAATACGCCAAGCTAAAAAGGCTGCCTCAGACTTAGATGTTGACTCAACAGCTAATACACAAAGAACCGTGGCAGTAATGTTTTCTTACGCTGGGGCATAGTGTTCTCTCATGCACAGCCTCTGGGCTTTTCAAAGCTTTAAGTCTCCTGTACACCATCCCAAAGCACTGCCAGCTTCAGCGAGGAAGGTAGACGCCGAGATAAAACAGACCTTGCCTAAAGCCACACGTTACTGAGTGGCAGAAGGAGCTGGAAGCAGGGCGCTGCATCTGAGATAGCCTCACTGGCTGTTATGGTTTGGAAGGTCCAGGTGACAGCACTCCAGGGAAAATATGGAACCTTTGGGAGGTGGAGTCCAATGAGAAGAAACGGAGGGGCAGAACTTGGGTAGCCTGGCTCCTCTTTCTGTCCCATTAGTTTGGGAAGAGTCGAGAAAGTAGACTCACGTTCTTGCTCCCACAGACCTGAGCCTTTCTAGCTGTCATGACTTCCCCGTGATAGACTGTATCCTTAAAACATGAGAGCCACGATACATCTTTCCTTCTTTAAGTCACTTCCTGCCCAGTATTTGGTCTAAACCTATGAGCATATCTGTGAAGGGTTATCTGGATTAGCTAAGTGAAGCAAGAAGACACTGCCTAAATGTAGGAGACATCATTTCATGGGCTCGGATCCCAGTCAGAATGAAAAAAGCAAAGGGGGCTATATACTGGATTCCATCACTTTCTGCAATGTGACCAGCTGCCTCAACTTCCTGACACCATGATGGATGCATGCGAGCTATGAGCCAAATAAGCCTTTGCTTCCTTCAGTTGCTTTTGTTAGGTATTTTCATAAGAAAGAGAAAAGTAACCAGACGGTGTACTCTGTTCTTGAGTGAGAAACCCATCTGTTGTACCCCCAAACATCGAGCTCTGGCTTCTTGGCTTTGGGGACTAATGTCACACCCTCCTCCCCATCTTTAGGTCTCAATCTTCTGGCTATGGATTGAAAAGTTCCACCACTGGTTCTTATGAGTCTCAATTCTTATGATTTGTCCCAAATTATCACTGGCTTTGGAATCTCTAGACTGCAGATGGCAGACTGTGACACTTCTCAACTCCATGGTCACAGAAGCTCGTTCTTACAATCAATCTTATATATAAGCTGTCAGCAGCTTCTTTGGCATTGTCTGTTTTTTATATATATACATATATATATAATATAACAAATCCCCTACCTATATGTGCATATACACATACACATAACAAACACACACACACATACACACACACACACTTTTACCTTACTGGTTCTGTTGCTCTGGAGAGCCCTCACTAACATAAATTATAGTTTACAAATACTCTGGGAAGCCGCCAGGAAACAATGTCTAAGGGGTTATGAGGCTGACTGAATATCACAAGACGCTGAGCAAAAACATTTTTACCTAAAACACTTGTTAAAGAAGCCACCGGGTTTCTCGAGCTTGAACACTTACAAGACGCTTACAGAAGAGTAATCACAGTGCACTCGTCACTCACATTCAGTCGCCGTGGGCCAGCTACTACATCAGCTCTGCACACAGAGGACTTCAGGAAGTCCTCACAGTGTTATGAGGACTCTTCCACTCCATTTTACACACAGAGAAACCAAGCCATGGAGAATATAATTTATTAACCCAAAGTCACAATCTTCCCTGAATCTGAACTCAGTCCTAAATTCTTCAGTGCTATATGAATTTAATTCATTTGCTATCACTTGGTTATGTATGGACAGAGCACAGAATATAAGTGTCTTGTGCTTATATCACTGTGCAGTTATGAGGCCAAAACAAGTTAACAAGCTAAATATGAACAAAAGGTGAACGGGGGGGGGGGGGGGTAAAGCTGACTATGTATTTGGGTGTGATAAAAATGGTGCTTGTTGAAGCCGAATCCCTCTCTGTAAGAATTCTCTGGGTGTGCACACGCTCGCTTGACTGTGCGCCATGTACACTCTCCCATCCTTTCTCCCAGTTCCAGCTGTGAGGAACCTGTCGGTACACTCACCACTGTCCTACCACTGGGTCCCTCAGTGCCACCTCACAGTTTCAGATCCCGTCAGCCTCATTCCTAGTCAGTGTGCTAAAACAGACAATGCCAAAGAAGCTGCTGACACAGCAGGTCCATGACAGACGCATCCAGAGAATGCCGACCAAAGAAACTAAAAACATATAATAATGTATGTGAAATATAATCACAAAAGAATAAGATATGGATCGCCAACAAAAAAGACGAAATTTACAACTCCTAGAACCTGCGGTCCTCAACCCGCATAAAGCCCCAAAGCTTGTGCTGGCATCCACTGCGCTTCATCTGTGTCTACTTCAATCCGCAAGCTTGCCTTGAATCCCCCTTCATTTAGTCGCGTTCAAACTACTGACTTCTGCAAAGTCACGGACACAAAGTATCACGACAGAGGTCAAAGCAGAGACAATTCATTGACCTTAGAAATCTTACAAGCACATGCTTTCTCAGGTTAAGAAGAAAAGTGTTTGTTATGAAAGTTCAAGTTCAATATGGGAAGGATACAGAGGTCCCACCTGCTTGTTCACAGAAAAGGGGGATACGTCCTACTAAAAGTCTCAAATAAGCCCCAAAGGCCTATCTATTCAGAAGATAACTTTTTCCTCTTCCACTGGGTGCAGAATTCAAAGAACAAGTCCCAAGCAGGTGCCATTAATCAGAGAGAGTCAGGGAAGTGTGGGGGGCAATGGCAGTTTCTTGTGTCCACTGAAAATAAGTTGATACAGACCCTTCCAGGATCAGAAAAAGCAGAAGAAATAAAACCTAAAGGCTTTTCTAATTTCGTAGTTGATTAATTGTCTTCTTTTAATAAGGATGAGATCTAGTGGACAGCAAAAACACCACAACCTACCATAGAAGCGGGGGAAAGGTTTTACATTAACAAGCTAGTGGTTACACAGAAGAGAGGCTTAATTGTGAAGATTAAGCTTTTAAAAGTAATATTCCTATTGCTGTCCAGGCTCTTGCCTAAGACCAAGGACTATAAGTAATATACAGAATAAAAACAGGATGTGAAAAACTCAAGGCAAAACTTTCATTTCCATTCCTTAAATCAAGAATAATATTCATGTAAGGCTGTACCAATGCAGGCAATAGCAATTCCTAGGGACACACTTCGCTGTACCTACCTGCTGGGGAATAATCCTTTTCTACACTACAAACATGTATTACTCTCATTGGCTAATAAAAGCTGACAGGCAGGTAGCTACTAACACTCTCAAAACCACAGGAGGCCTAGGAAGTGCGAAAGCATAAGACACAAGTCTTTAAGGAAAGTCTCTCATACCTACCTTCAGGACCCCAATAAGACACATGGGAGGACTCGTGCCAAAGCTTGGCAAATAAAATACCAAATAAAATGGGGTGAGAACCTGGTTTGGGACGTGATGAAGGAGGAAGATCGCTAAGGTTTTAAGAGAACAACAGAAATGACCACTGCCCGCCACATTTATTCTTTTCTTTTCTTTTGTTTTCTGACACAGGATCTTGCTCTGAAGTCCTGACTGTCCCGATAATACGCAGAGGGACTGGACTTGAACTTGCGGCCATCCTCCTACATCCGCTTCCCAAGTTCTGGGATGACAGGCTCGGGCCACCATGGCTGGCTTTAACATCTGTTGCTCTCTGTAAAGCAGCTTACCTTGACTTCCTCAGGTTTTGCAAATCTTTTCTAAAAGGATGACTGGCGCCTCATGTGACTGGGCTATTTTTACCCTTCGAGGCTATTTCAGCTCTGTCACACTGACAGCACGGAACCAAAACCAGGACTGATTCATCCAGTGAAGTGAGCACTTCCCGGCCTTTAGTGCACAAGAGCAGGGGACACCTTGGCCAAATGCTTCTCTTCCTTAAGTCAAGCAGTTCAAAGGCAAGTGGATACCAGTCAGGCAAGCGTTAGCAACGGTCTCAGATGCTGACAAATAGCAACATTAATCCATGTTGGACTCCTATGTAAATACATAGTTTGGCCAGTCAAAAGCGATCAGAGACTTATATAGGGGTGGCATGGTGTCGTGGCTCTGAGTTTTGGGATCACCCTGCCTGTGCTTGGTTTCTGACTCTGCAACACATTCTGGGACTCTGGGCAGGTTCTTTGACTTCTCTGTTCTTCAGTTTCCTCTTCTGTTAAAGGAATGAGTGTACTTGCCTCACATTCATGAGAATAAAGTCTGTACTGACTTACAGAGCACAATGCCACGGTGAGCACTTCGGAAAGGAGGCACTACCCCCAGTAGACGACCAAGGGATGTGACTATTTTCCGTTAAAAGCACCGTGAAAATAGTGGGTACAGGGAAGGTGCACCAGCCGGCCTTCTTCCTGAAGTCCCCTGGTGGGGAGGGAGCAGGGCTCTCCACAGCTTGGACAAGGAGCTGACAGAGATCCATGCGTATGGTTTGAACGGGAAATGTCCCCTAAGGTGTGTGTTTAAATATTGGGCTGTGCTGTGTTGGAAGGCTGTAAAGCACTGGTTCTCCACCTTCTTAACGCTACAACCCTTTAATACAGATCCTCAGGTTGTGGTGACTCCCAGCCATACCATTATTTTCATATGAAGTACTGTTATGAATCATAATATAAACATCCAAAATGTGACCCCTACCCCTCTTCATGGGGCTCACGACCCACAGGTTGAGAACACTACTGCAGATCAACAGTCGGGCCCTGTTGGTGATGGTAGGTCACAGGAGCCAGGCCTTGGGTCACAGCCTGGCCCTGCTTCAGGTACCGCTCTGTTTCCTAATCTGTCTCCCACACACTCCCACTGCCATGATGGACTGAAACTATGGGCCAAAGCAAATCTTTCCTCTCGTCAGCTTCTGTGTCGGGAATTCTGCACAACACAAAAGCAGTTGCTACACTGTCTGAGCCCTGTGCAGGCCACCTGTGCCATCTTTGATTTTTGTGCTAGCCGAGCCTGTCAGCCAGGAACACGAGTTTTCAGCTCGGCGCGCCTCTTTGCATCTTCCTTTTCCACGTGAAGGTGCCCACGCACTTGGAAGAAGTACTGGCTTTCTCCTGTTTATCTTTTGGTAGTCTAATTTTTAGGGCCTCAGCCAGAAAAACTAAAATCAGCAGAGAAGAAGAGGGGTTTCCCCCTCCTCTCCATGCTGTATAAGTATTTGTTTAAAAAAAAACTAAAAAAAGGCTTCAAAGCCCTTCTGTTCGTAAGTCAGGAGCCAATCTTGCTTTTCCACTGTGCAAAGTATCTATCATCGAGGAAGTGATGAAGGGAACTGCAATCCTCCATCTCTGCTCCTGCCATCTCCCTATCTTCTGAGCCACATTGACAGAGAAGTCTGGAATATTCCACCAGGTGTGGACATACATGCAGCCTTGCGGAGAGGGTGTTTGTTCCACCGACATGTGAGGGAACCGAGACTCTGAGTTTGCTCCAATGTCTACTGTCACAGCTGGAGAGTGAGAGCAGCTGCTGGTACAAAGCCCACAGAGTGTGCACCTGGGAAGCCAGCTCCCTTTAGGATGAGCAGCATTGTGTGAGCTTAATGGGATGGCTCCAGACACCATTCCGAGCCCTGCTCTATACTCTGGCTGCCTGGCAAGACCGCTCTCTCCCGTTCTCCTTTCCTGAGATGGAACACAAAAGCAGTCTGCCACAGGCCCCCTCAGTCCTGGATCCTACCTTCACCAGAGAAAGAGGGTAATATAATTTTGCTGATAATAAACTAAAACCAACTCACGTTAAAGCAGAGACAAGTAATTAAAAAGTAAACGTGGAAAATGCCATTACATAGAGAAGTACATAGATTGGGTGTTGAGTTGCTATCTGGGGTGGTGCCTAAGGATTGACCCTAGGGCCCACAGCATGATGAACACTTCCACTGCACTGAGCTGTGTCCCGTGTCCACATGGGGGAAATCTATCCTAATCAGGAACAGTGGAGTGGAACTAGGGAGGATGTGATTACTGAGCTGGGGCTTAAATGGATAGGACTGAGTCAGTCAATGGAGGGAGACGTGCTATAGAAAGAGAACACGGCCAATGCTTAGGAGTCCATGTTGGGATGTCTTCAAGGACCAGAACTCAGGAGAGCAGAGGAAAGTGAAGAGGAGAAGGGATGCAGATACTTGAGAGCCGGCAGGCAGTGGCTACTCATCTGGAGTGTGTGTGGGATAATGTGACGATCCTAACAAGTCACAGGGAAACATGTGGTTCTATTTCTCTTGTTATCACTGTGTATAGTGGACTGGAGGAGAAGGGAAACAGGAGACTGTTAGCATGCACTGGTGTGGGAAGTCCTTCTGTCTATGTGTTGCTTCTATTGGTTAATGAATAAAGAACTGCTTTGAGCTTATGGCAGGGAAGAACAGAACTAGGTACGGAAAGCTAGGCTGTATGCTGGGAGAAAGAAGGGCGGAGTCAGAGAGAAGCCATGGAGCTGCTGCCAAAGTCAGACATGAGGAAATTTTCCCGGTAAGCCACTGCCATGTGGTATACACAGATTAATAGAAATGGGTTAAATCAATGTGTAAGAGTTAGCCAATAAGAAGCTAGAGCCAAGCAGTGATTTAATTAATACAGTTTCTGTGTGATTATTTCAGGTCTGAGCAGCCGGAAATGAACAAGGAACCTCCTCTAACAATGCAGAGGGATTACTAGCTGTCTACCACAATACCCATTCTCTATTAATGACACTCACTCTGAGGTCGGTATGCTGTTGTCCAGAACAAAAGAGTCTGTACCTAGATTTGACCACATGGCTAAGTTCTGACCAGTAAGACTGACGGAAAGTCTTTGTGTGAAGCACAAGGGAAGATTGCTAAAGGCAGCTGGTTCTGGTGGGAGAGGTCCCTCTGCCTCTCTTGCCTCTTTCAGCTTCCATTCAGATAAGATGGCTTAGAGTGTCGGTGGCCATCACGGGCCACAGTAAAAGACCTAAACTAGGATGATGGCAAGAAAGGCAAGAATCAAGATCTCTAGTTTGGATCCAGCCCTATGAGTTCTGAACAGTTGCCTCCAGGCTTTACGTCCAGCATCCACATTGAGAGAGGAAAACAGTTTCTACATTTGAAGCCAGGGTTGTTCAGGGGTTTCATGGCACCAGGTAACTGAGCCGTCATCCAGACAGGTGTTACTATATTCACCTAAGAAGCAGTGCTGGCTTAGATTGTGGTGCTGGTGGAGTTAAAGGGAAGTATATATAGAAGGCAGAATCATAGAACCAGATGAGTCCAGACTTCAGAATACATGGGGTTTGGCAGGAAAAATTGTCAAGACAAGACACTAACAGAAGCCATGGAAAGACAGTGTCTCCTAAAGCAAATGCCAACTGGGAAGAAACAGTGAGTAATGACCACATTTGGGAAGCAGGCCAAGGACAGCCTTTGAGGGAGACAAGAAGCCACCAGAACAAGAGCCATGGAACTGACATAGGCAGACAATGCCAATCACTCACTGAACAAAGAGCCAGGGCCATCGAGAAGGCCCAGGAATATTTCTTCCAGCTGTGCTCAGTGACAAAGGTAACAGGACCCAACAGAGCCTCGCAGCAGCTGAAGAAGGTGAATGAAGGGATGGCGGTCGTGCGTGGTGACACATGGCTTTAACAGCAGCACTTGGGAAGCAGCAGCAGGTAGATCTGTGAGTCTGAGGTAAGCCTGGCCTACATACAGGGTTCCAGGACAGCCAGGGTTATACAGTAAGACCCTTCCCACCCACTGCCCCCCAAAAGGGGGTGAGGGGAGTAGGAAGTTCAATGCTCTGATTCGGGGGACGGTTTTGGGGGTGTTGTGTATATGTTTTCTATGGGTTTGAGAGTTATTAAGTAAAAAATTAGCAGACAATATGCAAAGATTAAGTTCTTAGGAGCAAAGGTTTTGAGTCAGGCATGGTGACACACACTTTTATATTCCTAGCCCTCTGAAGGCTGAGGCAAGAGAATCACAGGTTTGAGGCCAGCCTAGGCACAAACAAGAGTGAAAATTTGTCTCAAACAACAACAACAAAAATTATGGCTTTTGTATACCACACGACAGGAAGACCTACTGCATTTTTCTAAGTATCAAGAAGGTAACAGAATTGAAGCCTGTGGCTAAAATTTCCATTTCTACAACATAAACTCGAGCTGAGGGAGTATGAATAAGAAGCAGGCCCACAGTGCTGACACCGACATCTTTTTAGAGGACCCAGGAATGCATCTACATTCAGGTTCATAATTATGGCCTCTACCTGCAGAGACAAGCTGGAGGCAGACGGTGGGTGGTCCCCCTGACAGGAGAAGCAGGGAAATTATTCATGTATATCTGACCCCTGGAGCCAAGCCTTCGGCTCACTGAGTCAGCAGGAACTATGAACAGAGGCCCAGAGCACACTAGCTCACTGAAGGAAGACAAACTGCCCCTCCCTGCCCCCCACAACACACACCCTGGATGTTCTCTCAAATGGTAATCTTAAAATGTCCATTACTGGTTAAAAGAACTACGCAATGGCCGTCGGCAGTGGCGCACGCCTTTAATCCCAGCACTGGGGAGGCAGAGACAGCAGATCTTTGTGAGTTCAAGGCCAGCCTGGTCTACAGAGCGAGCTCCAGGACAAGCCCCAAAACTACAGAGAAACCCTGTCTCGAAACCAATTTCAGTTAGGCATCCTTTAAGTTTTAAAGAAATGTAAGGTAGAGGGCAAGGCATTTTGACCTCTCAAATCTAAACAAGTGCTCAAAACTAGAATAGGTTCAGGTACCCTGAGCGTTCACAACAGCAACATCACTGACTTCACTCCGAGGCTCACTCGAGCCAGGCTTTGCTCCAAACTTATTTAGTGTCCCTTTCAGAGGCATCGCTTACCTGAGGGCATGCTACCCCTATAAGGTTATAATTGTCATCTCGTCTGTTTCACAGTTGAGGACACTGGTGCTCGGTGTCACGTGAACTAGTGAGTGGGAGGGAGGACCACAGGATGTCAAGACCAGGCCTTTGTAAGTCAGTCAAAAACCCTGTTCTGACCAACTCTCCCAGCCTCTGGTCTTCACACCAGAGGAGTGGAAACAATAAAAGCCCGCAGGAGAAGTCTTCCCTGGACCTGAGAGCTGAGAGGCAAGTGAGCTGCCCATACCTCCTTACTCTGTGCTGGAAACTCAGAATAAGTGGGAGGGGCCTCTCAGGACAATGGCTGGCTCCTCCCCAGAAGAGCTCCCCCCACAGAAGAGTCCCTGGAATGTGCCCAGACAACTGGACACCCACAATGAACTCGGTCACCTCCGCACATGACCCAGACACAAAGGAAGCCAGGCGGAGGAAAAGACTTCACCAGTGTAGAAAGAAAATCCGAGGAGAAAGCATGTCTGGGGTTCTGGAACACAAACTGCAGAGCTCAGCTGTTCTGGCGAAAGCCTTGCATGGGGAAAAAGTCACCAAGAATTCAGTCAGGCTTGGGAAATCACTCAGGGACATCTGCTTAGGCAGTCGGAATTCATCCCCCTTGGGAGGGACACCACAGAAACTTCCAAGCCCGGGGGCAGTCACATACTAGACAAAGGCGCTAAACATGTGTGCACATCTGTTCAACTAGGCAGGCAAGCTTAGGGAGCCATGCTCCATCCAGTTCCCTACAGATTATAACAGACAGGCTGGCTCCCTCCTCCTGCCACTTCTTCCCTTCTGCCTCTGGTCCCTGCTCAGAAAACAGCACACTGAGGCAGACAGCTAGTCTTCGGAAGGCTTGGGGACACTGTCACTGTTCCCAGATCTGAGTGACTCACTGGCCTGAAGCAGTTCATAAAAACAAACAGTTTCTCTGAGCGCCTGCTTTCACCCTGGAAGTCTGGAGTCGGGGGCACTCAAGAAAGAAGGCATTGAGTGAGTTTCCAGTCCCTGATGGGTTTAATTGAGCATGTCTGAGGTCACTGCCCGGAAGTGGACTTTTGGAAGCTCACACCAGGGTCCCTTGCAGACTTCACTAATTGAGCCTTCCCCCCTTCTTCATCTGGCACTGCATAGTCTCACCTAACAAATGACAGACCTGAACACAGCAATGTACTAAATCTCGAATCTGCAAAGCACCAAGCCTGGGGTAGACTAGGGAAACTCTAACCCATAATACTTAATGAGCAGAAGAGCGCTCTGCTATAAGGAAGACCCAGGCTACTTCGATCCTCACTTTGACTCTAATTAGCTGGGAGCCAGCAGCTGGTTATTTAAGTCTCCTCAGCTTAGGGTTTCTTTAAGACAGTACAGCCTGCCTCAAAGACAGTGTTTAAAGAGCCGGGGTGGGTAATAAATACTCAATCCTTTTCTCTCCAGACTAACACGTGAATGGCACAGTGGCTTTGCAGGGCCCTGCATGCACTGTCAGCCTCAATGGAGCTCCCTTCAAGCCCTCCTTCCCTCTGTTGTGCTGGAGCCACTGAGAGCATCCTTACCTAGCTCTGTCCTCAACATCATGCTGGACATCAGATGGCAGACACAGTGGAAATATACCACAGAACTTGACAAAGCTAAAAACCAGGTCCCCGGGGTGCTAGACATTGATTAGTGCATCCGTGGGGGCTGGAAGTGTCAGTCCTGCCAGATGAGCTATAGCCTATAGCCATTTTTTTCTAATTAAGGTACGCGAAGACACTCAACAGTGTCTGTCTAAGGCAAAACAACAGCGAGGCACCGCTTCACGGAAGGATGCGAGTACACAGGAGAAACAAGCGCGGTGGAGGATTTGCTGAACACAGGTGTGATGGATGTCACATACCTGTAAGGCACACTCTCAAGATGAAGAGAGAGGAGGACCACAAGTTCAAAGCCAGCCTAACACCAATAAACAAAATTAAAAAAAAATCAAGAGAAAACGTAGTTTCTCAAAGGCAGAGCAATTCAACTTCTATAGAGAATAGAAATGAAAGCCTAGGTCTACACAGAAACACGAATATTCACAGCAGCTGTTTACAATAGCCAAAATATAACAGTAATCAAAATAGTTATTTATACGAATCAACAGAATACGGCACACCAATACAACAGAGTATTATGTAGTCAGAAAAAGGGATGACATAAAAACACATACTACAAAGCCGGGCGGTGGTGGCGCACGCCTTTAATCCCAGCACTTGGAAGGCAGAGGCAGGCGGATCTCTGTGAGTTCGAGACCAGCCTGGTCTACAAGAGCTAGTTCCAGGACAGGCTCCAAAACCACAGAGAAACCCTGTCTCGAGAAAAAAAAAAAAAACACATACTACAGCATGAATGACGCTAGACGCCATCAAGCTTAGTGAAAGCAGCCATGAACAAAAGAATACTTATCATGTAATCCTGTCTCTGTAATAATCCAGTCCAGAGAGGAAGCAAGCTGATGGTTGGTAGGAGCTGAAAGGAGTGGGGAATTAAGGCTTTTGAGTTTTCTTTTTTTTTAATGGAGATAATTTCTGCTTGGATTGATGGAACTGAATTTTTGTGGCTTTTATACAGCAGTAAGGTCACTGACTTGTTCCTTTAAATGGTTACAATAGTAAATTTAGGTTATGCCTATTTTATCACAATAAGAGGAAATATATACGTACACACACACACACACACACGTAACTGGACAAGAGATTGGTTAGATGTCTGAACCCAGGAGGGCAATTGCCTCCAAGCCAGATGACCTGAGTTCAATCCCCAGAATCCACTGTAGAAGGAAAACCAACTCCTGCAAGTTATTCTCTGACCTCCACACAGGCGACCTGCACATTGGTGCATGTGTACACACATACACAAATAAATTCAAAATTGTAATTTAATTTTAGAACAAGAGAGCTAGCCACAAACCACAAACACAAGTATAAAGCACCTACAGACGATGGCTTGATTTAGAATATATATTCTATATCTTGTAAAAAGTAAATGAAAGGCAGACAGCCTAAGAGAAAAAGGCCCAAACGGACACTTCAATCGCGAGTAAATGCAAATGGACCTTGGACTCTAATTGTCTTAAATCATAAGGTACCCACCACTTTCCACAGTGCAGTCTCCCTTAACAAACATAGCGTGTGGTCTTTCTTAAGGAAGAAGCAGGGGTAAGTGGACAGGCAAAGGGTGCCCTTTTCAAGGCCTGATACACAGAGCCAGAGGAAGGGAAAAGGAAGGAAGTACACACACCAAGGTGGCCAGAGAAGATGTCTAAGGAAGTCCCCCTGGGTGGAAGGTAGCACCGTGTGGTTTAACAGTCAGTGTGCTGGCCAGAGAGATAAGACAGCTTGAGGCACCTTGCCAAATGGGAGTGCACCTGACTTGGCTGTCCCTGGGGGTCTTCACTTGTGAGTCAGTGTGATGAAGTTGTGGATAACTTACAGGCATCATTTACAGGAAGGCTGAGCTGATGGAGCCGCACAGGTACGTATGCAGAGCCTCCATGGCTCCAAGGATCTCTGTATCAAATTTTTGCATAGAAAGGAACCCGGAACCCCTCCATAGGCACAGTGGCACCATCGCACATCTGGAAAGCCCAGAGTCCAGGGTAATCAGAAAG
>JABTXL010006079.1:28494438-28512180 GCA_025134845.1 Neodon shergylaensis
GCACCATCGCACATCTGGAAAGCCCAGAGTCCAGGGTAATCAGAAAGCCACAGTGTCCGCAAACAACCCTGCCCACAAGGATGAGGAACAAGAAGTGCAGGTGGGGAAGCCAGGCTGATTTCCCCGCAGAGCCCAGGTAGTATGAGAAACTCGCAAGACCCCACAGAGGTAGAATTGGGGTCCCATCAGACTGAGCTGAACTGGCCCCAGGATCATTCTCTCCATTATCCCTGCTTCTCCCGTTCTGTCACAACTGACTGGTCCCCCACTATGCCCAGGCAGATGAGCTGAACTCCATATTACAAAGGAAAGCACATGGTTCCACTAGGTTACACCCCAACCCAAAACATGCATGCTGCAGTCTCATCAGCATGGAATGGGGCCGTTCGCGCGCCTTCCTCAATACCATAGAATAATAACGGAAAGGCCTTCCTCACAACGGACTATGGAGCACTAGCAGTTTGTTAAGCTTCTTACTCATATTTTTACTGAATAAACAGCTATATTGTCACATTTCGAACAATTTTTCTTTTGGGAAATTTACCAACGCATTTGCTAATCATTAAACCTCAACAGGTATCTTGGAGGTCCAGCCTGTTCACAGAGTCCTAAGCTAACAGGCTCAGGATACAAAACTATTCATTCCATTGTGTTCACTGGTGAGTGGCGCATACGCCTCTAAGTTCCCTTCTGCCTGTGCTTTGCTACCTTTTCGAAACAACTCAAAATGTAATTTCACTTTTTCAAATCGTCATGTGATGTCTTCAGGTGGCTGCTTGAATACGATAATGTCTGCTTTTTACTCTGGGAGAGACTAACATCAGTAAATACTTTAAAACACACACACACACAAGAGCCTGCTTCTAAATTTACATGATGGATGTCCTCTAAACAACAAAAAGGAACTAGGCAAGAATGGCAGCCACCGTGGCAGTGTCTAAAGCTGCTTCTGCCTTCCCTGCATGCTTTCTGCTCACAGCACAGGCTCCCCAACAGCAGAAACTCGCTGGAGTTAACAGGTGTGATGTTCTGTCTGGCACGCTTAAATTATTAAACAATTTGGGGCCTCGGGGAAATTATTAGGTGCTGATATTGGTCAGGGAAAACAGGAGCATGGATTCACAAGAATATGCAGACGTTCTGAAAAAGTGAGGTGCTTACCCAGGGAATGTCCAAAGAGTCCCATGAAGATGAGAGAGAAGGGGCTGTGGTGCTGACTTAACAGGGATGAGGTTCTTAAGCTAAAGTCTCTGGGCAATCATCAATCAAGACTATCCCCTGTCCACGCCCTCTTCCCTTGGAGCTGGTATTGAACCCAGGGCCTCAGGAGTCACTGGCTCTCCCACAGGGCTCCATGCTGATCCTGCTGGGATCTGCTATAATTTCACGCCACCGCATTATCTGATAAGGCAGAGTGCCCTAACTTGTTTGCACAACTCACACTTAGTTTCCAGAACTCAAGTGGTGTAATCAGAAAGCGAGCACTTGG
The DNA here is from genome assembly GCA_025134845.1 of Neodon shergylaensis. NCBI lineage: Eukaryota > Metazoa > Chordata > Mammalia > Rodentia > Cricetidae > Neodon > Neodon shergylaensis. The sequence continues at coordinate 28,495,928 of JABTXL010006079.1, forward strand.
TCCAGGCTGCCTTATCAGTTAGTGGGTGACCAGAAGCAAATCACTTCCTTACCCTGAGTTTTCAAAACTGGACAGTTTGGAGGTCGTTCTTCAAAGTCTCTTTGGCTCTGAAAATGTATAATTCTCCATTACGACAACCAATCAACCATCCCTTTGTATGAGTATGTATGTATGTATGTATTTAGTACACACATGGGTCTAGGAGTATAAAAGCTCCAGACTCGCCAAGTCCAAATTTACCCTCAGTGCCTTTGCGCATGTCCCCTTTGCATGAAATGACTTCTCTCTGCCTATCCTTTCTTGTGTTCCTGCTCTTGGAAGACCATCTGAAAATCCTTACAACACCTCCCAACCTCTATACATCAAAGAAAAAAATCACAACAGTTTCTATGTTTGCAACTAAAGCATATTCGATTCCATAAACAGTCTCCCAAGGTAAGTCCAATCATTCCTATTTTGTGTGTGTGCATGTGTGTGTGGTGTGTTAGTGAGGTAGGGTGTGTGTGTGTTAGGGGTTAGGGTATGTATTGTGTTGGGAGTAGGGTGTTTGTGTGTATTGGGGGGTAGGATGTGTATCTGTGTCAGTAGGGTAAGGTGTGAGTGTATGTGTTAGGGGTAGGGTTTCTGTGTGTGTGTTAGAGGGGTTGGGTGTGTGTGTTAGTGAGGTAGGGCATGTGTGTGTTAGGGGACAGGGTGCATATATATGTGTTGGGGGGGTAGGGTGTGTGTTTGTGTTAAGTGGGTAAGTGTGTGTGTGTGCGCGCGCGCGTGCGTGCAGGCATGCCTCTGGTGTCAGTCCGCACCATCCCTTCTCTTATCAGTCAACACTTAGAGGAAACTGGGGATCCCAAGGAAGCAGCTCCAGGCTCTCAGAATCTGTAGCCCTGCAGTTCCTGAAACAAAATGCCTGTTAGTTAACTGACAGCAGAGTACTTTGAAAGGGACTTCTACAGGAAGTTGCCACAGTTGTGACAAAGACAAGGCAGTCACTGTACGGCAGGCAAACGGGAAGAGAGAGGTGGAGAGAACCAGTTGCGTTCAACTGTGCTACTTCCCAAACTTTCTGGAAGCCGATTTTCCATAATTGCCTTTGGTCTCTTCAGCAGTCTTTTGAATATATTCAGTGGGGAAAAGAGAGCTAAATAAAACTTCGATGCAAACTTGACTTTTGGTTATCACTAAAAATTGCTGAGAGCTAGGGCTTGTGAAAATTCAACAAAGGAAACTTTGATGGGAACCATTTTGTTGATTTTTGCTGCTCAGAGCTACATAGTATAAATAAATTAAACCAGACAATATCACTTATGCGAGAAAATGTTGATTTTTTTTCCTTTTCTTTTTGGTTTTTTGAGACAGAGTTTTTCTGTGTAGCTTTGGAGCCTGTTCTGGAACTCTCTCTGTAGACCAGGCTGGCCTTGAACTCAGAGATCTGCCTAGCTCTACCCCCACACTAAGTGGATTGGGAGTAGGGGAGGAAGAAGGTAAAAACCTAGTGGCACTTGAAGGAGATGTGGCTACAGCGTCAGCTCCAGTGTCTGGATATTGATCTCTGTACTGTGGCTATAGAAGAGTGTCCATGTGGGGCTGGAGAGACGGCTCTGTTTAAAAGCACTTGTTCTTGCAGAGGACCTAGGTGTGATTCCCAGCACCCATGTGGTGGTTCACAGATACCCTTAATTGCAGTTCTAGGGGAACTAACACCATCTTCTGACCTCATTGCATGTAAAACATTCATATAATAAAATAAATCTTTTAAAAGATTTTTTGAAAGATCTCAGCTTCTTAAGGGGACAAAAAGTTTAATATTATCCAGGGAAAATAATTAATTTAGCAAATTAATGTAGGGTTAGACCTTTAGACTTCCGATCTGGTATCTTGGTGTTCTTAAATGATTAATGAGGCAGAAGGTAGGGTACCAAGGAGAAGACAATAAATAAAAGTCAAAATTGGAGGAAGAGACAGAAGAAAGGGAAGCAAAATATAAATGAGAAGCTGGCATAATACTGCTTTATTTCAGAAACAGAGAAGTTCAAATGCTAATAAAATAAGTTTTCATGTAATGATACAGTTGATTCTGAGAGCGTAAAATATATCGTATTGGACTTGGAGGCAGAGGCAGGTGGATCTCTCTGAGTTTGAGGCCAGGCTGGTCTATAGAGAGAGTTCTAGGACAGCCAGAGTTACAAAGAGATACCTTGCCTCAAAAAAAAAATAATAATGATATTACACTAACCACTGTATTAACCATGAAATACAAAAATTTTTGCTCATCCATGATCTTGCTTCCTAAAGTTTGACTACCTGGAATCAATCATGGTCCAAAATTATTAAATGGAAATTTTCAGAACTAAACAATTAATTTGTTCATTTATTTTAGCTTATGTGCATTGGTGTTTTGCCTTCATGTATGTCTGGGTGAGGGTGTCGGGTCCCTTGGAACTGGAGTTACAGAAAGTTGTGAGCTTTCATGTGTGTGCTGGGAATTGAACCCAGGTCCTCTGGAAGTGCAGTCAGTGCTCTTAACCTCTAAGCCATCTCTCCAGCTCCAAGAACTAAACAATTTATAAGTTTTAAATTTAATGCCATTTTGATTGGTGTGATAATATTTTAGGATATCTCAGTCCATCCCATCTGGGACATGAACAACCCATCATCCAATGTATCTATACTGTATATATCACAGATTAACAGCCAACTCAGGCATCAGATCAATTGTAGTAATACTAAAATATTTATATTCCAGTAGCAATTTTGCTATAAAAATGTTTCTTCTGTTTGCTCTTAAATATTAGTAACTCTTTCTATATATAAAATTTTCATTAAGCCTTATCAGAGATATATATGCATAGGAGAAAACTAAGGCATGGTTCTATTCTTGGTTCCAGGTGCACCCTCGCAGTGTTTGCTGCAAGCCTGGGATGAGGGGTGAGCTATGACGTCTGGAACAGTAACTCTTCAGTGTTACACAAATGCTTTCAGAGTGTCTTCAGCAAACGGGGTTATTTTCCCATGCCATACCGACTTCCCAGCATGCATGACGTGCTGCAAGATACGAACCTTCAGAAAGGGACTAGAAAGCCCGTATACCCGAGGGTTCCACTTGGGAATGAACTAATTTACAATGGAAGAAACATTCATCTTGGTGTCTCTCATCTCTGTATTACTAAGAACTTCTAGGTTTCCAAGCCTAGTTAAGAGAACACTCCTCATATGGCCCAGGACACCCTCTAGAACACAAGAGTTTTCCAAGGCATGTAGCAGTCTGTGACATCATAACTGTAACTGATGGCTTCCATTGTCCTGTCAGGGAATCCCAGTGAATCAAACATCTGGTGGTCATGGATAAACCTGATTCTAGAGTAACAGTCTCCCTAGCTCACCTGAATCCATTCAACTATGTATGACGAACTGAGTGTCCACCCTGTACCAAAGTCTCAGAAATACAAAGATGGGCAAGCTATGATCCCTGCCACAGGCCTTGGGAAGCTGAAAAAGAGAAAAAAGTCTTTCTTTTTCATTATCCTACAATTTAACTCAGCTCTAAAACTGCACAAGCTAATACATACTCATGGGCAAAGAGTTCCGTCCTGTTTACTTTAGAACTTATAGAATGGGTCTCCAGGTTACTAGGAACTTCTGTTTGACTTCATTCCAAACCACAACTTCCCACAACCACTTCTTCAAGCTCGAGAATTTTCTAGAATTTACCAAGCGACCCTGTTACTACTGACATAATAAAATGAACAAGCAAACAGAGTGACAGATACATAGGGCAGGGGCCAGAGAGGGGCCAATCCCAGGAGTTCCTGTCTCCACGGAGCTTGCGTGATGTGGCACCATCATCCTGGCACAGAGGCCTCTCTGGAACCACCACATCAGATGTGTGCTCGTGTCAAAATGGAGATGAAAATGAAGCTAGGCATATAAAAAGATACAATCTACATAAAATCATTTTAAACTCCATACACAAATTGAAAATGTTATTTTAGAGCATCCAACTAGAGGCAGACTAGAGAAAAAAACTGTTCAGTGTGAATGTTTTTCTCAATACAAAAAAAAATTCAAAACAGTTTTAACTGGAAATAGTAAAATATCCTTTATAGTAAAATTTTATCTGTATTACAGAGAGCGCAGTAATGGTTCTCTTTCTTTTCTTTCTTTCCTTTTTTTTTTCTCTTACCCTAATTTTTCCTGGAGCAGGAAAGTGGTTTCAAAGACAGGCTTTGAAGGAACAGCCCTGCAATTTCTTGCAAGAATGTGCAACTTCTAGTATGGCATGGCACACCCTATGCAATGTTCTTATCTTTCTTTGCCTTGGTTCCTCATTCTGAAAGGAAACCGAATAAGCCGTGTGCGTGAAACAAACATACTCAGCATTGCGGCCAGCACATACCGTGTTCCAAAAGTCACACCGAGAACACTAGGCTAAGAAAGACCTGCTTGCAGAGTCGGCCACTGGTTAGTGTCTGGCAACTTTGACATTTCTAAAGCTGGTCAGGGTGGCTCGCTGTACCTCAACCAACCACGAGTATGACTTGTGCTAAACAGTTGCTATCCTTCTAGCACGTGTAATTTTGGTATCTCCTAAGACAAACACGATGGGTACTGAATCTATAGCAATCATCCCTCACAGACATGCTCACTGTCACAGTATGAGAGGATCATGCACATCCTTCATTGTTTGTACCTCACCTGGTGCCTGGAAACTTTGCTTTTGTTTTGCGTTCTCCCACTGTGATAACTCACAGCTGAACTGTGAGCAAGCGCTGTCTTAGTTGGTGTCTTAATTAGGATACCACTGTGATGACCAAAAGCAAGTTGGGAAGGAAAGGGTTTCTTTGACTTACACTTCCACATTGTAATCCATCATTTAAGGAAGTCAAGACAGGAGCTCAAACAAGCAGGGAGCCTGGAGGCAGGAGCTGATGCAGAGGCCATGGAAAAGTGTGCTTGCTTGCTTGCTTCCTTCATGACTTTCTCAGCCTGCCTTCTTATAGAACTCAAGATCACCAACCCAGGAGTAGCACCCACCCACAATGGGCTGGGCCCTCCTCCATCAATCACTAATTAAGAAATGTCCTACGGGCTTGCCTACAGCCTGATTTTATGGAAGCATTTTCTTAATTGGAATTCCCTCCTTTCAAATGACTTTAAGCTTGTGTCAAGTTGACTTAAAATTATCCAGCACTGTTAGGAAGCCCTCATTGTGACTCTAGGCACGGAGGCGGAACAGGGGACATTGGGGAATATTTGTATACACTGTAAAGATGTGTCTTTGCCAAAGGCGCCTTCTGATTGGCTTAATAAAGAGCTGAATGGCCAATGGTTAGGCAGGAGGGGACAGCTGGGATTTCCAAGGAGAGAGAGGAAGAAGAAGAGGAATCTAGTTGTGTGATTTTAACCAGCAGACTCGGACCAAGTTGAGCATGCAGTACTGAGAGGAAGTGACTTAGCTGCATGGCAGAATGTAGACAAAAAAAAAAAGGTTAATTAAGCTATAAGAGCTAGTTGAAAATAAACCTAAGCTAAAGGCCAAGCTTTCATAATTAATGATAAGTCTCCAAGTCGTTATGTGGGGGTTGGCAATCCAAAGATAGTCTGACAAAGAAGCTTTCTCAGAGGCCCTGCCACACTGTTGGAAGCCCCTCCGACCTCACAGTCTATTTATAGTGTCATGCTGTCCACCATAGTGTTGCAGGCAACAAACCAGCCACAGAGCACCAGGGCCCAATCTAAAGTGACCTGCTTCCTTAGTTAACAACTGTTGCAAAATTCGCATACCATGTGGTTTCTTTTATTCAACACCTCACCATTTCTCTTGCCAGTATCCAGTAGGCATTTTTCTTGAACAAACTCCAGTCTCGCACTTCCCTGACTCCCATCCCCATGTCACATGGAGCCTCCCCAGGTATGTCAAGCAGCCCAGTCCATCTGTCATCTGGTTCCCTGGGTAGAAAGCAGCATCGCTCATGAACCTCCACGGTCTGTGGTACCGTAAGATGGTGTACCATAAACTGTCATGATCTCTGCTTCCCAGTTCACTGGAACATGCCCAGACATCAATGAATTAACCACCAAAAGAGAGAAAAAAAGGCAAACTGAAAAAAATCAACAGCCCAAGGTAACCTGAAACGCTAGTTCCTCAATATGAGACTTCCAGGAGATATTTTAACCGGGTTTCTGATGATCTGTCTACAACAGAATCTCCGAGAACTTTGAAAAGCCCTGTAAGTGAAGTCAGCAGGAACCGTCTCGGGAAAGGCTTTTGCCGTCGTGTTGCTGGGGTCGGGTGCAGAGACTGAAGGAAGGGTGGACATCATGATTAACTCCGAGTTCTAACAAAGCATCCAACGGCCATGAGGGGGCCAAGAATGGGGATACTGAAGCAACAGACAGTCTCTTCACCAGCTTTCGTGTGTAGACGGAAGAGCTATAGAAAATTTAAATGTCTCAGTGATTCCAGTGGTTTTCACAGCCCAGCTCTAGAATCTTACTTTCTAACTCAACAGTCTCATGGGTTCCCCGCCTCACTCTACTTTTGAATAGTGATTCGAAGAACAGAAACAAAAAAGCAGAAGATTCATCCACTGCAAACGGGCACCGACACATGCCCCCAGACAGGGCAGTGATGCCGGGGTGAACTGTCTCTAGGATTTTCTAGAAGATGGGCTGAGAGGTGCCACTCGGAAGTCTTCCCAGTATTGTTAGTAGTTACTTCATTCTTCATTCTTATCAGAATCTAGTCAATGTTTAGGAGTGGGGATCTAGTCAATGGTTTGGAACATGCTAAGCACACATTCTATCTAGCACCTGGCTACATCCCTACCCCCAACAACTACTGACTGTGAGAGTCAATAGCTCTGTGCCCAGTAACTAAGGAATGCCAGCCCATCCATGACAGCAGAATCATGAGAAGTTAAAATGCCACCCCCACACATTAGAGGAGCTGAGGCGGGGCGGGAATCAGGAAAGAAACTCAGCTAGTGGCTGGGGTCATGGGGCCGGTGAGTCAGAAAAGACACAGACTCTGAATAAGGGTTAGAAGAGGGACTTCTACATGTGGGACAACCACCTCATTCTGCCCTGTCCGGTTCTCACCATGACTGAAGCCACCCGACATTCAGAGAGAGACTGGGATCTGAAATAAGAAGGGATCCCTGTGTTTTCATTCTACTTAAACAGTCGGGGTACTTTTAACTTCGCACAGTTAGCCTTGCAGATCTATAGGTTCTGAGTCCACAGTCAATCAACCCTGGAAAATATTTGGAAGGGAAAAATGCATCTGTTTGAACATACACAGACTTTTCTCATGCTGTTATTTCCTAAGGAATATAGGATGAGTATTTTTATAGCATCAGTATTGTATCTGGTATTATAAGCAATGTACAGGTCATTTAAAATACACAAGCAGATGTGCACAGGTTACGTGCAAATGGTGCACTATTTTATTGAATAGATCTGAGCATATGAGATGGTGGTAAGAGGAACCTCACAGACATACAAGACCAACTACAGACTAAACATCCTCAGAGTGAGTTGACCTCTGTGCTGTACTTTCTCTTTCTGGGTACGGTGTTTTGCCTGTATGTATATCTGTGCATCTCATACATGCCTGGCTCCCACAAAATCCAGAACAGGCCATCAGAACCCCTGGAACTAGAGGTAACAGCTGGCTGTGAGAATACATGTGGATGCAGAGAATCCGACACAGGTTCTCTGAAGGAACTGTCAGCGCTTTTAACTGCCGAGCCATCTCCCGGCCCTCCCTGTGTTGAACTTCAACAGTATCAGTACATATTCCAAAGTTGACAATGTAGGCTTCTGCAGGTTTGGGGTTAGTAAAGTGCCGCCTTTTACCACTCTCGCTGCTGTGTTTCTATTCCTCTCCTGGACTAACTATATTAAATTCAAGTTATAACAAATCATTGCCATACAGCAAAAGCTTACTCTTTCCCTCCAAATCTGCTTGCAATTTTAAGATAATCCCTATTTCTGGTAATTCTTATCTGAAACTCTATTGGATTTATGAACTTCTTGGATAACAAAAAGAAATGTAGCATACATATCATAAAATATGACACTTCTCAGTAGGACTAAGGTAGTCGACATAACCAGTCACATTTATGGTTCTGGGCACACCTATGTATGTGTTCACAGTGAACAGGATGAAGAGTGAGCATGGTCTCACCTCAGCTCTAGTTTTACAGTAAAAGTTTTGAAGCTTTGGTTTGCAAGATTTGGGGGGTTTTGAGTTAAGGGAATCTGGTTCTGTGGAGTGTTGAGTCTGAAGAATAGCATAGGTCATGGTGGTACGCTACAGTAGAAAAGGCAGAGCTGAGATTGTCCAGGAAAAGCAATGCCATTCTGTACAAATGAAGGGAAACCAAAACACGGAATAAGAAAACGACAACAAAACAAGCAAAACAACATCTGAGAGAAACGCCCAGACTGAGCCCAAACACCAGGCCCACCAGACATTCGCCATCGTCATCTGTGCTGTAGCATGCTGTCAAGAGAAATCCAGTTCCCGGCCATTCTCTACACCCCAAAGGAATTTCTAGAGCAGAAGACTATGGCAGAAGTAAAAAGACCATGTCCGCCACGGCAAGATTTTAAATTGGCCCAGAGAGAGCCACTCAGCCACATTCTTTGTGGAAAGCTAGAAGCTGCATAGCCAACACCCCCCTCACTGTACCGCAACACAGGAGCTCACAAGATACCACTTCTCTGCTCTCCTTGCCCCAGCAAAGATCACTGCAGGAGATGCTCAGCATCAAGAGTTGAAGAATTCCTCTGCAATCATCTTCAATAAATGGTTCACCTAAGCTTCAAGTAATGAAGAAACGTTCACACAAAGCAGCTTGGGCTCTGAGACATAATATGACGGGTTGTGGAGAAAAGTCTAATAGATTCTATAAGGACCTACAACAAACAGGAAAAGCAGGAATGTGTTTTCTCTGGCAGATTAATATTAGTTCTGACACCAAATGCATAGCCATATATCTTAACCTATAATGACAGACTTGTGCCAAATTCTAGCACATGCTAAATCTCACCTTTCAAGTCCAAATAACAACAAACCGTAACCTCAAGTCCACTAACTTAGTGGAGAGCATAACCTGCTCAATGGTACCGACACTGAATGCGGCAGAATAGACTGTCTCCTACCTCCGCTCGACCCTCGTAGTAGGTTAACACGGACTTGGTAAGTACAAAAAGTCTCTCTTTGTAGTTTAGCGGGGATGTCTTCTTTTTCTGCTGGGACCGTTTAATAAGAATCTCTTCTAGGATAGTGTTAAAATTCATCTCGGTCTTCTGGTCACTCTTTCTCCTGCCATTGAAGATTCCCGGGATTCTAAAGTAAGAAAATAAACAGTGAGGATAGGGTGCTAATTTTCTAATGCTACTGCAATTTTAAATTATGAATAGAGGCCCTCCTCACCCTCCAGCTAGGAGGGTCTTAAGTGTCCAGACTGGATTGTGCAAGGCCCAAAGCACTTCCTCTCTTAGCTCAACCTCCATCCTGCCCACCATTTCCTAGGAAATGCTAATCAAGATTTTCCATGATGATGATGGTGATGTATGCCTTTGTCTCTCCCGGTATCCCTCAGCTCTCTAACACGCTCTGCTATTTGACTTCAGAGAACAAATATCTTAGACAGCAAAGCGCATTCCACTGCCTGTATTGTTGGTTTAAGTTTCAAGATCATGGGATCTGAAACACATGCCAGAACACACAGCATTGTTGTAAAAGGAGCAGCAGGCTGTGTTCCCGGCAGCCGCCCGGCTAGTTTACACCCGAAATAATTACACCACAGCATAAGTGATCTGAATGATGAATGAGCATGGTAGTGGGTACAATCCACACTAACTGAGGAAGGATGTCATCTGGAGCTGGCATCAGAGCGGTGTCAAAGGAAAGCTACAGGGATGGCCCTTGATATCTCCATCACTATGCTCCATGTATGGCTCCTATCCAGACCTTGAGAGAAAAGAAGCCCACCTAGTCAGAGCTAACCCTCCTCAGGATGACCTACCTGGATACAAAGATCAGTAGTCCTGTACCTAGAGCCTTGAAACTTAAACAAGAGCTGGCGAGGTGACTCAATTGGTAAAGGTGCTTTCCTCCAAACCTGATGACCTGAGTTCAGTCCCCAGAACTCCCCATGGTGGAACGAGGAGAAATGACTGTAAATTGTCTTCTGACCACCATGGTATGCAGAAAGAAAGGGAGGGAGAAAGAAAGAGGAGGGAGGGGAGGGGAGAGGAGAGAAGAGAGGAAAAAAGGGGGAGGGGAGAGAAGGGAAGGGGAAGGGAGGAGAGGAGGAGATGAGAGAGGAGGGGAGGAGAGTAGAGGATAGAAGAAGCTTAAGGAAGGAAGGAGGGAGGGAGGGAGGGAGGGAGGGAGGGAAATAAATTCTCAACCATTTGAGAACCCAAAGGTTCTCAGAAGAGGCCTGCAGATTCTTCCCTGAGACAAGCTGAATTAAGGCAACTATCCCTTTCCTTGCCTTCTCCATGTCCTTTCAAGAAGTAATTGCATATCAAACTACAGAATCAAAAGGAGTCTCTTGAAGCACGTGCAACAGTTACTTGATAGCGTGGCCAGAGACTGGACACTGAGCTACTAAGGAATTCTATCATACCTTCTTCCAACCTGATACCTTTAGTGTCCTGCTGCAACTACACTCTCTTACTCATGACCATGAACCACTTGGGCTCCTCCGATGTCTATGAGGGTTTCTCCAACAGCGTGGCCTGTAAACATCCACTCCTTCACTTAGAAGGTATGGCGGGGTCAGAGTGAGGTTTAAATGAGATGCAGATAATAAACTTACTGTGAAAATGCTATACAAATGTCTATTATGGTTATTGTGGTGGTTTAAATAAAAATGGCCCTCGTAAGTTCATGGAGAGTGGCACTATCAGGAGGCACGACCTTGTTGAAATAGGTGTGGTGTTGATGGAAAAAGTCTGTCTCGGTTCATGTCCTGCTGCCTGTCAATCTGCATGTGGAACTCTCAGCTCCTTCTTCAGTACCATGTCTGCCAGCACGCTGCCATGCTTCCTGCCATGATGATAATGGACTAAACCTCTGAAACTGTAAGCCAGGCCCAATTAAATGCTTTGCTTTAGAAGAAAGGAGGTGCTGTGGCCATGGTGTCTTCTTCACAGCAACAAAACCCTAACAAAGACAGCCATATTTACCTCCACCATCATTTCCCCAGCTCAGAGCATCCTCAGCTCACAGCTAGACAACAGCAGCACCTTCCCAACTGGGCTTCCATTACCAACACTCCTGCCTCATTTAATTCTAACTACATACCCCTTCTTCCTGCTGAATCAGTCTCCAAAGTTCCAGCGGGTCATTTCATTCGGCAGACATCCTTAGGGTCACCCAACTCCTGCAGGATAAAGTCAACACTTAGTCTGACTCTGAAGAGGTTCACAGTGCGGTTGCCATCTGACATCCGATTTTCTTTTCGACTCTTCCCAGTCACTCCAAATACAAATATGGCAGGGCCACCCCTCGCAGTATCCATTCTCTGGTCTACAGTACTCTCCCCATTCCTCCCTCTCCATCTATGACAACTCCATCAACTCAGAAATCACCCCCCCCGATGCAATCCTTTCCCATGTCTCTAGATAATGGCATTCTTCCGATATCTGTACCCGTCATGACAAAGGTAATCATATTCTTCCATATCTATAACAATGAATAAAGCTTAATTTCTCACCTAGCTATTAATCTACTAACACGTACATTGGAATCCTCAAAATAAATTTTGAATACAGATATCTAGGTTCTGTTTTTATTTTCCTTTAATATTTTTTAGATCTGAAGTGGGGCCTGGACATAATTCTACGTGCAGGTAGAACTGGGAGCCACCATCTTAAAGGAAGAGCCTGAAGCTTTATGCTTCTTTTTTCCACTCTTGGTGCTTATAGCAGACAGTATGCGGCTGGGAACTAGGATGAAGACTTTACACACAGAGAGACAGACAGAGACACAGGACACGGGTCATCCTTGAAACAAGAACGCCAACTTTACTGTGCTCAAGGGCAGCTTATATAGGGCTCTGGCCATGCCCCAGCTCTGGGGATCTCTCAGTCACAGGCCCACCAGAAACCACTCTCCTGCCATCAGGGTCTCATGCTCAGAGCAGTTGCAGGCACAGGTAAACAAGTTGTTTTGCTCAGTTCACTCCAGCAGGCAAAGGGTCTGAGGCAGGCAAAGAGAGTCAAGGGGCCAGGAGTCTGCAGCCCCCAAGTCTTGATAAACAATTACAACCTGGACCCATTAATCCATGTGCATGTTAACTGGGAAATCAAAGGCAATCCATTCTTTTCGCATCTAAGTTGGTCCTCTTGCTATGTTACAATTTTGGCCTATTCATTTGGGTGTATATTGTGAATAACAACACTCAAGAGGTTGAGGCAAGAAGATTGTAAGACTCAAACCAAACCTAGCCTACATAATAAGGTTCTGTCTCAAAAATATAGAGATAGATATAGATGAGATAGAAATAGATATGGGGGGGGGGATAGAGGTACTCTATTTTGTTTTCCCAAGAAACTATTGGTATGCAAATTCCACTTCTTTAGAAATCTTTTTATGTAATCCCAGCACTTGGGAGGCAGAGGCAGGCGGATCTCTGTGAGTTCGAGACCAGCCTGGTCTACAAGAGCTAGTTCCAGGACAGGCTCCAAAACCACAGAGAAACCCTGTCTCGAAAAACCAAAAAAAAAAAGAAAAGAAAAAGAAATCTTTTTATGTTTCCAGGAAGGGAAAAAATGGCTCCTTAGGGAAGATTACCAGAGGAGAAACAAGTTAGGCTCTAGACACGCACATGTGTTGTTCCGATCCAAAGAGCAACTCCTCTGCTACCCAACGGTGCACAGATTTTCGGAAGGCACCGGAGGATAGCTAGAGCATGACTTAACTGCAGTTCTAGAAGCAAAAGATCCCAACACCAGAGATAAGAGAAACGGCTGTTTAATGACTTCACGGTGAGGAGGGAACCAGGCAATCTGATTTATTGAGAGACTCATAGTCATAGAGTATCATACCATGTGAGCTGAAAGAGATCTCACACATCACCCTCTTTGCCTCACAAATTAGAAAACTAACGTTCAATTAGGCGTATTGCCCAAAGTATCACAGACCTAGATCAAGAAAAATAAATAAATCTCTCCTGGTTCCAAATGAAGGACTCTTCGTACTATTCCACACCACACAAATTCACTGCCTGGTAATAATTCATAGGTCAATGGAAAATTCTGGCCGGCAAAAGCCATTGTCCTTTGTAGGGTGGAAAGGAAGTATATCTCTACTCGCGGAAATGTCCAGTTAAAGAGGCTGAATATACCAACTAGCACTACTGAAACCAGGCACAAGGGTATTCTTCCCAGAAAAAACACAAATACATCACCTTATAGTCAGGCCCAGTGCCAACAAGGCCAAACCCCAAACACAAAATGAAAGAAAGCTTAGAATCACCAAAGAATTCCAGAAAGATCTTAATATCGAGCACATTTAACACAAGGTGGAGACATAGCCAAAATAAGCAATAAAGTGTCCCGAGGGGGTGGAGGTGGGCACTGGACATCAAGGGGCCAGACATTAAAAACTCAGAAGAGTTAAAATACAAGAAGTAAAACAGAAAACCAAGGAGACAATGAACTGGGAAGAAAACACAACAGCGTTAGAGAGCCCACCAGAGGCCCAGAGTGTGAAACTCAGGACTTTAGAATAAAACAATGAGAAGAGAAAATTTAAAAAAAATTAAGAGAGTTTTGCCAAAATAAAAGTTATATCCAGATTAAAATACGACTAAGTCAAGCTACATCTTATAAAATTTCAAAATTATGGAAATAAACAGAAGATTCAAAGAGCTTAAAAGTGGGTAATAATAGGAAAGATGAGAATCCAGAGTGGTGATCACCACAAGCAATCCTGGCAGCTCAGAAACAGAGGGTTTCTACTTAGAAGAAACTGGAAACTGAGAAAATGGGAGAAGCATCATCAGAAGACAATGGATTCCTAACTTAAACTCTATACTCAGCAGACTACCAATAACAGTATAAGATCATAAATAGTACAACATTCATCTACGCAAGGTTCTCACTTGTTTGCCTCCTCTTTACTCTTCTGGAAAACTACCTGATAATGTGTTCTACCAAAATAAGGCAATAAACACACAAGAGAGTTCTGGAATCAAGGATTCTAACACGAGAAAAGGGCAAGAAGACCTCCCAATCTCCCATCACGATGAAGGGAAATTCCAAGATGGAATGAAATGACATTCCAAGATGGCAGAGAACAGCAAGCAAAGGGACCATCCTGTCCAAAGGATCAAGTTAGCAGGCTCCTGGGAAGAATTCTTCTCGAAGATGAAACCGAAATAAGTAGCTAGAAGGGGAGAGAGGAGGAAGGAAGAGGAATGGAAAAACAAATGTAAACTGGGCGGTGGTGGCGCACGCCTTTAATCCCAGCACTTGGGAGGCAGAGGCTCTCTGTGAGTTCGAGGCCAGCCTGATCTTCAAGAGCTAGTTCCAGTACAGGCTCCAAAGCTACAGAGAAACGCTGTCTCAAAAACAAACAAACAAACAAACAAACAAAAATTTATAGCACATTCCTATACAAACAATTAAAATGAGAAGGATTTAAAAAAAAGTTAGCTAGGCATAATCAATGTAAGAAATAAAACTAACTAATGCCAGGAAAAATTTTTTAAGAAATCATACAGAAAAGGCATACAAAAGCAACCACAGCACATCCCAAGCCTGGCTATATAAATAATACCCATAGCATCACAATAATGTAAATAATAAGTAATATTCTTGCTGCAATTATAAATGTTTCCGGAGGGCAGGAAGTGTGTTTCCGTGTGGGTGGGAGAGTAGGTTGTGCAAGAGAGCCACTTTCTCTTCAGTAGTGACAGAGGTGGAAGAGGAAGTAGAGTAGAACATAAACTTGAAATATCGAGTAACACGAGGTGCCACCCATTATCAAGAGGTTACCAAGAGATAAAGTTACATAGATCAATTTGGCTTTCTATGAAACTGCTGAGTGGGGCAAACTCTGCTCCGTGAAATAGGGCAAGAGACCTCGGGAAATTGTAGAAGGATGGACTTAGATCAGCAGAACACGGAAGCCAATCAACAGATTTAAAACTACAACACTGAGATCTCTTCATTCTGGTTAATTTTCTTAGTAAGATTTAAAACGAAGAAGACACTTTCCCAGACAAACTAGAATCTCCTGTTCTCAAGGAAAACTAGACTGCTTAAAGATCTGCATGCTTAAAAAAAAAAAGTCTGCATGCTTACTTAAAGTCTCTGGGTTGATTATGTGGCACCGTAGTAAAAGTGACTCCATTTTGATTTTCTCAGACTAGTCGAGAACAGAAGCCAACCCCAAACAACAGCTTCCCATAATTTTTGTTTAAAAAGATATATTGTTCCTAAAAAGGCTGACAAAATAAACATGATCATCTCTGACAGTCAGAAAACGTTAGAAAAGAGTGGAGTAACAGATGTGTGTTCTCTCTTCTTCAGAGGCAGGAAAAAAAAAGTCTACAAAAACACCCAAATACAAACTGTGATACTCGTATCTGTCAAGTGCTATGGAATCTAGATCAACATAGGAAAGGAAGCTCAAGACAAATTTCCCCAGAAATAGCCGTCTGTGTCCTGACAGGTCACCAATGACCTTTCGATAGTCAAAGTGGTACCTGTGAAATACAGAAAGGTGAGCAAACCACGAAGAATGGTCCTTTACACAGAAAATGTATTAAAATCATAAACTTCATGATTAACTTTTACCTATTTTGTGATATAAGTTCCTCTATATTGCCTAGTTAGTCCCAGGCCTCAAGAGAGCCTCCCGACTCAGCCTCCTGCGTGACTGGCACTAAGGGCATATCGCACCAGCCCAGGCATGATTTTTGCTTTCTTTTACTATTTTGCTCTATGTTGACACTGTCCAATCTACCAAGTATTTCATAAGCATCACATCATCCCCTTCTGTCGACAGTTTTCTAAAGCATCTCACAAACTGAGAACAAGAGCCGGGCTTTAATCCCAGGAGAGCAGCTACAGCCCCAGTCCTCCTCCTCACGGCCCCAATCCTCTTCACGGCCCCAGTCCTCCTCCTCACGGCCCCAATCCTCCTCACGGCCCCAATCCTCCTCACGGCCTCAGTCCTCCTCACGGCCCCAGTCCTCCTCCTCACGGCCCCAGTCCTCCTC
>JABTXL010006079.1:28512190-28549090 GCA_025134845.1 Neodon shergylaensis
TCCTCCTCACGGCCCCAGTCCTCCTCCTCACGGCCCCAGTCCTCCTCATGGCACCAGTCCTACACACGGCACTGGTCCTACTCTCGGCCCCGGTCCTGCTCACGGCACCGGCCCTACTCACGGAACTCTCCAGGAAAGGAAGGCAGAGGGGAAGAAAAGGCTACTGAGCTCTGAGCCGCCTCAGTCTGCAAGATTATGGAAAACAACTGCATTCATCTTCAGATGGCCACAGAGACACCCACTGAGTAAGAAGAAACCTGTCGATCCCCAAAATTCAAGGGAGCGGTCTCCTCTCAGCCAGGAACCAATAGCGCAGAATTCCTGTGCGCTTTGTCCACCCTCGTGGGTTTCCCAGGTGCCAGGACTATGTCTAGGGAAATCTGTCTTCAGCTTCCTTCCCTTCCCTGTGTTGGTCTAGATTCCACAGCCTTTGATGGGAATATCATAGTTTGTAGTTGGGGAGGTTTTGATGAAGGTAAGAATATCCTCAAATGCTCCCGTTCATCTCCCAAATATTATAAAACTCGGTTACAAATACATTTTTTAGTTTCACTAGGGGACAGGGTTTCAGCATGCTGTCCAGGCTGGCCTGGAATTCATGGTTCTCCTGCCTTTGCCACATAAATGCCGGGTCTTCAGGCATGTGCCACCATGCCTGGCTACAAAGAGCTTCTTTGCATAAAACTAAACGGCCAGAAGAAGTCCCCTTTGTCTTTGTCTCCCTGCGGCTAAAGATAACTTTACCATTTACCTTGGCTGCTATTAAAAGCTTAAAACAGACCTTACCAGACTTTGAACACTAATATTCTGAAGAAGACAACGGAAAAAGAATGTCACCTTCTCACCAGTGACAGACTTAAGCCACCAAAGTTATATCCCTGGTCAGTGTTGCAGATAGTCTGAGGATGTGGCAGCTGCAGCCAACAGATCTTAGAACTCCATTCATCATCAATGCTCTGTCTGAGAAGAATAAGTTTTTAAAAAAATAAGTGCTTACTAGAGCAGCCCACGAAATCAATACAATCTTTCATAGCACTAGTCATCAAAGGAGCAGACGCGCTGAATCTCCCTCGGTCAAAGATGCTTCTGTTTGCGGTGGGCAATGATTAATGTGGACTCCTGGCTACTCAAAGTGCTGAGGTCAAGTCACCTGGCAGCAGATAACCAGGGCACACTGGCTGGTCTTGGTCAAGCCATTCTCACTTTGCTCACCTTGAAACCCCTGCCAATTTCCATCCTTCAGCTACTCCCTCTTCCCTCGTCCACCTTTCCTCCATGCTCAACTCATGAGCCAATCTGTTGGCAGGAATGATTTCAGACATGAGTATAACCGCTCATTCTGACATGTACTGCATATCCAGGGTGCATGATGAGCCACGCATGAGGCATGCAGGCGGTCACAAAAATGAACAAGACACAATCTGTGCAAATAGACTTAAAAAGAAGGAAGGGTACTAAAATCTATAAGAGTGACTTACACGAAGTATATTGGAATTATTGCTAACCCCAAATGTTCTCCAGGCTGGGGTAACCAAAGAGTACATCATTACCCCCTTTCAGAGTAAAATGAATCACTTCAGTGAGTAATAGCAGAATGCTGACAGGAGGTTAGAGACAGCGAACACATGAAGAAAATAGGTGTCAATCTTGATGGCCACATCCTGACATATAAGTTTCTTCTAAAGTTTATTGAGTGTCAACCGGAACCACACATAGAAAAGGCAGGCTTTACGGTGTGTGGTGACACATGCTTTTAATCCCAGCACACGGAAGGCAGAGGTAGGTGGATCTCTGTGAGTTCAAGGCCAGCCTGGTCTACAAAGTCAGTTCCAGGTCAGCCAGGGCTACACAGAGAAATCCTGGCTGTTTTCAAATGTTTTGTAGTAGTTTTTTAGTTTTAATATTGGATACTTAATACTTAAACTCTGGGATGAGTTTTCATTTTTCAGTATTTTGTTACTATACGAATGAAGCTAAACAGAGAAGCAAGGGTCTTAGCTAAAGAATAGTGACTTTTAGCCAAGCAGTGGTGGCATAAGCCTTTAATCCCAGCACTTGGGAGGCAGAGGCGGGCGCATCTCTGTGAGTTTGAGGCCAGTCTGGCCTACAAGAGCTAGTTCTAGGACAGCTAAGAATGTAATTCAGAGAAACCCTGTCTCAAAAAAAAAAACAAAAAAAAAGTGACCTTTAATTCCACATATTCTTCACTTTCTAAGGCAGAGGCAGCCCAAGCGTGTGGCTGAAATGGAAAGAGACTGACTAGAAGCGTTTTTCCACTTGGATTTAATTCTAGGATCCAAATGCATTCCTGTGGAGAAAAAATTATTCAGACACACGAGACAAATGCTGAGAGAGAAACAAACCCGGGACAGTCGAGATATTACAGAACGGAGGAGGATCCACAGAACCTCCAGGATCGGGGAAAGGCCTGAACAGTTATCACATGACTTTCCATTTACCACCAACCCGGTACTTCTACTGCCATCCCCCAAATCAAATATCCCCCAAATCAAAAACATCTTGTCACTCATAAACTCTGCTAATATACAAAAGTCCTTAAGCTGGGCATTTTCCCATTTGTATATCACCTGACCTAAATCTCTGTATCACGTTTTGCCGCTATAGTCTAAAATTCCATGATTTGAGAATCCACCACCTAATCCATAAAATAAATCCATGCTCAATTTTTTTCTAGTACACTATGAAATTCTTATAAGCAAACTGTTTCCTCTTGCAGTAGATGGGAATTAACAGAGAGACCCACAACTGGAAAATGGGCAGCGAGTGAGAGACCCTGGGACAGTCAGACCTAAATGCAGTCTCTTTATGCTCACAAGGCTCATGGATCTCTCACCACAGCCATAGATGGTAGATGATGTCACGGAAATCAGACTAACACGGATTAGAGTGTGACCGCATGCATAAGGTCTAGACTAACATGGATCAGAGTGTGGCGGCATGCATAAGGTCTAGACTAACACGGATTAGAGTGTGGCAGCATGCATAAAGTCTAGACTAACACGGATTAGAGTGTGGCGGCATGCATAAGGTCTAGACTAACACGGATTAGAGTGTGGTGGCATGCATAAGGTCTGCAGAGGTTTAAGCCAGATGAGGTCCCATAACTGAGAGGGGAAGTGGGCAGGAGCTCCCATCCCTGAGCAAGAAGCTCTCTCCATTTAACATTCACTTGCGAAGGAAAATTTTGTTTTCTCTAAGGAAGTCTCACTGTGGTGTATATAAACCACACTTAAAGGCAGGCCCTGCACCCAGCAGTAGATAACTAACACAAAAATGAGCACAGTGTATTTCTGTAGACTTCCTATCTTGTATGGCTTGCTTTTTTGAGTATTTTTGGGTCTTGAGTGGGGAGGGTTACTGATCTTTTGCTTGTATATATGGTTTCCAATTTTTGTGTTTTTATGATATGTATGTGTGTTTGTCTGTGTTTTTTGTTTCTTGTGTTTTTCTTTAGTTTTTGTTGTTTTGCTTTGCTTTTAATTTCGGTTTATTTGGTCTTTTTCTTTGCCTGTTTCTAAAGAGAGAGAGAAAGAAATGGTATAGAGTTGGGCAGGTCGGGGTGGGGAGGATCTGCACAAATCAGGGGAAGGAAACCGATGGGATATGTAAGTTTTCATTCTGTCTCACACCAATTTCTCAAAAATGTGTTTTCAAGTCTGACTACTTGTTCTCACATAAATTAAGCAAAAGAATATACATTTAGCATGACCTGGTAGTCAGAACCTTGCCTGGAATAAAGTAGGCATTTAGCAATTACTATATGGCCTTCGTGTATTACTTCAGAACCAGAATCGCAGAGGTAACAAAAGTGTCTGCTTTAGAGCCTTCACTCTTTTTGTGTCTCTTGCAGTCACTGGACAGACACAAAGGAAAACTCTTTTTTATGAAGTTAAAGGTCACATGACCCTCACCATCAGCTGGTAGTCTTTGTATTGCAAACACCCACCCGCATTTTCTGTGAGCATCTAGGAATTCTAACTGACAGCAGACTGTGTCTTCCCTGAGATGCTCCTGGGAGCTAGGTCTGTGCTGTGCAGAGCCTTTAAACGGAGCATCCTGTGCCCGGCGCTGTTCTGAAAGGCCCTTTAACATAAGGCGGTGGCTTATGGTGAGAGAAGCCCCCTCTGTCCTAGATAAACAAGAACACTGAAGGCAAAACTCACAGATTCTGGGGCCTCTGTGATATTCTTTGGAAGATGTACAGGCTGAAGCCGATGATCTCGAGCATTGTTCTAATTATTCTGGCTCAATATGCTAGACACCTACTGGCTCCCAAGAGAGCTGCTGATTTAAACAGGGAATCATCACGTAGGAGGTGAGCATGTATCTTTTCATATATTGAAAGAGGGAGCTGGAGAGATGGCTCAGAGGTTAAGAGCATTGCCTGCTCTCCCAAAGGTCTTGAGTTCAATTCCCAGCAACCACATGGTGGCTCACAACCATCTGTAATGGGGTCTGGTGCCCTCTTCTGGCCTGCAGTCATACACACAGACAGAATATTGTATACATAATAAATAAATAAATATTAAAAAAATCATATATTGAAAGGCCAAAAAGGTTCTTTTTTTTTAAGTTAGGTAGCAATTCTCCTGTATCAGCCTGGGACTATGGATATGTAGCACCATGACTGGATTTCTAAGAGAACCAACTGTTGATGAGGCAATGGTTCTTTGAACACTATCTTGAAGACGCTTGTCCTGGTATCACCCTTCATTCCCTCATTCCGCCAGTTACTCACAGTGAACTTACCTAAGGACAAGAATTAGTGGAAGCACCTGGAATGGCTGAGCTGATGAACATGACTCAGACCTTAGCTTCACAGAACTTCGTGTACTCCTTATTTGCTATCTTACCATTAGTGAGAATAATGAGGATGGTGGTACCAACCTCAAAGGACTTTCGTAGGAACAAACAAGGCAATGCACATCTTAGACATAAGCAAATGGCTGGGCAACCCTTGCTAAGTTGGCTCTTGCCATATGTTTACTGTGAACTGGTTCACATTTATACACTCAGCAACTGTTAACTGCGCACTGGTTGAGTGTGAGCTATGTTCTCAGGCTCTGGAAGACAAAATAAAACATTAGACAGAGCTATTAGATGAAGCCACTCACAGCCTAGTCAAAGGAGCAGATAACGCAAAAGCTAGCGATTTATTTATCCTGTGCTAGACCACAGACAGCTTCTGCTGAGGCAGAAGGTCAGGAGTAAAGGGAATTCCAGGGAGCTGGGAGTGGTGATGTACATTTGTATCCTAGCATTGCAGAGGTGGAAGCAGGAGGATTGACAAGAGTTCAGGACCAGCCTGGGCTACACAGTGAGTTTCAGGCCAGTATGGGTTTCTGACAAGTTTCTTTCTCAAAAAATAAACGAAACAAAACAAAACAAAAAAGGTGGTAACCTGGGCTAGGCATGAAAACCCTAGTAAGTTGTCACCCATGGAATACAGTGGAACAGGGCACTGTCAGGCCGAGGCTCCAGCACTGAGATATGCACAGTGGTTTGAAGAAGCACAAGCAGAAAAAAAAAAAAAAGCTCGTAATAGTTTAAATACTCCATCTCCTCCATTCTTACTCAAGTACAAAGAGTCCTAAGGGAGAGAAAACTATTTCCACTATTGAAAACAAAATCCAAACGAGTCCTTTATAACTGTGTTTATTTGTTCCCTTGTGTTTCAGTAAACACTTTGCTGCAACTGCACTCTGTTTTTTTTTTTTTTTTTTTTTTTTTCGAGACAGGGTTTCTCTGTGGCTTTGGAGCCTGTCTTGGAACTAGCTCTGTAGACAGGCTGGCCTCGAACTCACAGAGATCCGCCTGCCTCTGCCTCCCGAGTGCTGGGATTAAAGGCGTGCGCCACCATCGCCCGGCAACTGCACTCTGTATCAGGCACTGGAACAGACACAAAAACGCACACGGGAAGGCCTCCTCTTCACTGGGCTTACAGTCCCATGGGCTTTGATGTAATACCATAAAGGGCTCCCCTGCACCCCGCTACTGTGCTGCTACCACGTGTGACAGTGAGGCATGGTACCCCAACATGGATTGTGAGTCCCAGCCACGCCCAGACCAGAAATCACCAGATCCAGCTTCTCTACTGAGAGACATTAAAGCCCAAACAAACTTGGCAAACACCAGCCCCTCCCTTTGCTCGTGCATGCTATTACTAACATCACAGTCACTTTGGCACTCATCACATCAGTTGTACAGACGATGGGCTACACTGGGACATTGTCATGAGTACCTAATCTGTTTTCTCACATTCATTCCCATTCTTATTCCCCCCCCCCTTGGTTTTTTTTCGAGATGGGATTTCTCTGTGTAGCTTTGGATCCTGTCCTGGAATTCCCTCTGTAGACCAGGCTGGGCTTGAACTCACAGAGAGCAGCCTGCCTCTGCCTCCCAAGTGCTGGGATTAAAGGCGTGCGCCACCACCACCCAGTTCATTCCTGTTCTTATCCCTCTCCCACTGTGATAGTTTCTCTTCCCAAATAGTCCTCCTTCTACATATATGTATGTAGAATATTATATATATTGTCATATATATTATACTTTATATATGATAATGTATATTTATTAACATAGATTAACATGTGAAGAAAAGGAAATATACTGTTCATCATAATTTGAGGAATCAAAGGTTAATATTAATGGGTATCTAATTCTTAAGAAAAAGGAAACTTTCAAACACATACACATGTAACCCTACAGCTATACCATATTCGCTGTTCAGATTTATTAACAGAGCTAATAAATGTAAAACACTGAGAGCAATAGTCGGCATGTATGTGCCATGGAAGTACTGGCAGTTAGTGTCACTTCTGTGTCTCAATTTCTGTAGCATTACTACAGTCACTGAGATATGCGGGGAGACTCTAATGTGAATAAACACGAGCAAAGAGAATAAACTAACATTATACTATCAATACCACCATATATTCTTAATAATTCAAAATAAGGGTACAGAAAAAAACTTACCTATGGCCAATTGATTTTTGACTAGTGTCAACGAAGAAAGAATAATCTTTTTAATAAATAGTATAGAAACAGTTGGATAAAAATGAAGTTGAATCCCTACTCCACATAAGAAATGAAAGCCATAAAATTGCAAAACTCTTAAAAGAAGCATAGGTATAAATTTCCATTACCTCAAACTAAACACGTTTTTTATTTGGTTGGTTGATTTGGGTTTGGGGGGTTTATTGGTTCATTTGTCTATTTTTTTTTTCTGAGACACAGTTTCTCAGTGTAGCCCTGGCTGTCCTGGAACTCTCTCTGTAGACCAGGCTGGTCTCAAATTCAAGAGATCCACCTGCCTCAGCCTCCCAACTCAGCCTACAAAACTCAGTGAGAGTCTCTCTCTCTCTCTCTTTCTCTCTCTCTTACACACAACACACACACATACACACACACGCGCGCACACACTGCTGAGAAAAAGTGACTATTGATTGCTCAGCCCTATATGAGATATATACATCAACCCCCTCCCCAGCCCCACCTTAGGCCAAGGCTCAGGGAACAGAAGAGTATATGAATTAAGCTGGAAAGGAGCACTGTGATGTGCTGTCTTCGAGACGTGGCCTGGCCATTGTGCTCCTAAGTCATTGAAGCTACAGTCATCTGCACAAGAATCAAGTCAACAAGATCAGTCATTATTCCAGCAGGAAGCACTAACTGGACTCCAAGAGAGAAAGAGGAGGAAGTCAGCACCAAATAAATAAATAAAAGATATTCTAAATTAATAATTAAATATTCATAGCACAGCCTAGGCTTCAAGCCTTAGAAGCAAAGTAAAAGAAAGGGAGAGAGGGAGAAAAAGAAGGAGGGAGGGGGAAGGAAATGGGAAGAAAAGAAAAGCCAAACAACCCAATTTGTGAGTAATGAAGTCAAATACAGTAGCACACACCAAGCATCCTAGCACACAGCAGGTAGAGACAGGAGGAAGATGCTGGAGCCAAGAGCTCAAGGCTGTCCTGGACAAAGCAATGTGACCCTGTCTCAAAGCAAGCAAACACATTACAGTAGGCTACAGTCTTGAGCAGACATTTCTCCAAAAAATCCACACAGATGACCAATAAGCCATGAAATGATATTCAGCATCATTTGCCGGCAGGGAAATGCAAATCAACGTCCCGAAAAATCCCACTTCATACATATCACGGTGGCTAAAAACAGAAAGAACATAGAAACGGGGAGAATCTATACAAACACGGAGAAGTCAGAATCCCCCACACTGCTGCTGGAATGTAAAGGAGCCCGGACGCTGTGGAAGACCTGGCGCAGTTCCTCAAACGTGAAGCGCGGAGTTACCATATGACTCAGATATCTACTTAAGAGACTTGAAACATTTTCATACAAAACCTGCACGTGAATGCTCAGATTAGCACTGCCAACAATAGCCCAAAAGCGGGAACATCCCAGAGGGCTATCAACGGGTGAAGAGACAAGCGAAACACTATACAGCCATGTGATGGACTCGTACCTGACCACGAGAGGGAATGAAATACTGGAACGTGGTAACAGTTCGTATTTTGAAAGCATTATACAATAGAAGTGAGACACGAAGGACTATGGAGTGTGCCGCTTCTGTGTAGATAAAATGTCCAGAAAGCATAAATGCACACCAGCCGAAAGCAGATTACTAATTGGAAGGGAAGAGGGGAAATCTGAGGGTGGGAGGCAGCTTTGGGGAGGGGGTAACAGCTGTCTCGACAGCTTGGATAATAGTGAAGACTGCCTATGTTGGAGAGACTCAAAGCCACTGGCCTGCACCCTTCTGAATGATGCAAACGGTGTATTGCATATGCAACAGAATTTATTCTCCAGGAAAGAATGTTAACATAAAGAAGCACATGTATAGTGTGCAAACAACAGACTGAGAAGAATGAAAAGTAAAAGAGTTAGAGATCAAATTGCCAAGAGGACAATCGAGTGGAACACATAGCTTATTTTTCTGCACTCATGGTAAAACAGAATGCAGTAACGAGCTTTGCCTGCTTCCCCTGGAGGCACAGGCCACAGTGGAGACAGATGTTCCGTCTCTGGATTAAGCACCCTGCATGGGCAGAACTGTCCAGAAGTTACTAGAAATTCTACCAGCATTTGGCAAGAGCAAAAACAAAGAGCCATACCCATAGACATGTGCTTTGTCCTCAGCCTGGGTCCAAGAGGGTTCTTTTTGTTTTGAGGGTGTCAGCCAATAAAGAGTCTTAACAATCGGTCAACAACTGAGAAAAAGTGAGTGCTGAGTGTTTAACCCTAAACAAGATTTACGTAACTGCTTCCACGGACGAGGGGACATCACAGAGGAGGGGGAGGAAAGACTGTAGGGACTGGAGGATGGAAACACTATGAAATGCTGTCTTCTGGGTATGACGTGACCATTGCAAAAAAAAAAAAAAAAAAAAAACCACAGTGTATCATGGGGGTTAGAAGAAGGACTATTTGGGGAAAAGAGGAAGGCCAGTAAGAGTGGAAGAAGACAGGGTAATGGGGACTAATACAATCTCAACACATTCTGTACATGTATGCAGTTGTCAAAAGTAAAGTGTTAAAAACATGGGACTGGCAAGATGGCTCAGTAGGTAAAGGCTTTTCTCCTAAGCCCCATGACCTGAGTTCCATCCCTGGGACCCACAAAGTAGGAGAGAACCAACTCCCTCAAATTGTCCTCTGACCTTTACAACAACACTGTGCCCCCCCCCACACACACACCACCCACATGCACACCATCAATTAATAAATTTGGTAAGTAAATAAAAATACTCTACAAGTCGCATTAGCATCAAACTGTATGGACAAGCAGTCCTGGCTGGGCACCTGAAGGCTGGTAGCCGGAACATGCTGGGACCTGCAGGCTTCTTCATATGGGCCTCAAACTACGAGAGACCAAGACCCAAGGCACACACATCCACGCCTCTGAGATTTTCCATGCACTCCTGCGCCACTGGTCAAAACCAGATAAATGGCCCAACTGAGTCATGAAGGGAGGTGAGAGCCCAGGGGCAGAAGAGGATGGTGAGAGAAATGGGAGACCTGGGTTTATTTCTTTAAACAAGGTAGCCCAGAGGAAATCACAGGTCTGTTTTCTTGGTTTTGCCTTACAGTAGTTACTGCACTAGGCTCTGGAGGTGGTCTGCGTGAAAAGGCATCTGCCTTTAACCACAATAGTCACACCTGGCATCAGCAGACTCTGCTGAGAAGCCCTGCCAACCGAGATGGGGAGTGGCAGGCCGGGGGAGGGCCAGGGGAGTGCTCTCATGCTCTAGGGCATTCGCTCGCTCACCCACAGGGAACAGAATGGGAATGGAATCACTGCCACTCTTTTGATCGATATTTTCCTCTCTGTCTTTTCTTGGCTGGCCCACAGAGTTGAATTCCCTCTGCTCCCATTCACACACAGGCAACAATTCTGCTCCACCCTGATAGCCAGAACTCAGAACTGTGATTGTTGAAACTGGAACTTCCCCAAATCTGGGGGAGGGGAGAAGGGGAGAAACAGCCGTGCGCCTCAGAAAATTGTGATCTTTTTTATGATACCAATTTATCAAAAGAAAAGCTTCCCATTACTGAATTCCTAGGGGAAATCTGTTGATGGGGACTTTAACAGAAATGAAAGCTGCTGCCCGATATTTTCAACAGGATTTGGCCAAAAATAACAAAAGCATTCCCCAGCAGACTACTTCAGATATTAACGCTTGATAATGGCTTAGTTAGTGACACCTTGGAAATGGCATCTTTTATGTCGGCTGAGCAAGACAGCTTACTTTCTGGTTAACTCAGAAGTGGCAATAAGACAAAAAATAGATAGCAGGTAATATGATCTAAGGTATTGATATGCTAGGTGTTATCCCAATTTTATTCTTGACAAAAGCTGGAAGGAGAGACATTCATGGTTTTCTTTCTATGGGACAGGAAATTAAATCAAACATTGAAAATAATAAAACATAGTGTCATTGAAACATATCTGTCAATTTGGAAAAGGTTAATATGTGCTTTTCTGATGGTCTGGGTCTGTTATAATATGCCTAGTTGAGATAATATGCCTAGATGAATGTCTCATTGTAAGAGAGAAGGCCTCCAGTCTCGGAGACCCAGAGCCCCCAGTGGAAGTACTCACACATTCCAACACCACCTAATCGGTTGCCTGCCGTGCAGGTGACCAAACATCACACGAGGCAAGCATTCCACCACTGTAAGGTACGTACTCCGGTCTCTTTTGAAGCTTTTCATTTTGTGGGAGGGTTTCACTATTTTGTCCAGGCTGACTCTGAACTTAAGACTGTAGCCCAGGCAAGTCTCAAACCTCAACTCCTCCTGCCTCAGCCTCATAAGTAGGGTTTACAGGCCTGAAGCACCTAGCCTGGGAAAAACTGCATTTGATCCAAGTCCTGTTTCTTAGCTTCATTTGTGTTCCTCTTAACTAACAGTAAGCTAGGAAATCTCTGATTATTAGGGGTCAGAATCATAAGACCCTGGCAGGTAGGTGTTCTTTTCAGTGTTACTTCCAGCAAATCAGAAAGCTCTGAGGAGCTGGAAGGATGTTTCTACAGAGGACCCAGGTTTGATTCCACATGATAGCTCACAACTACCCATGACTCCAGTTCCAGGGGAGCTAATGCTTTCTTCTGAGCTCCAAAGGCATTGAGCACACACATGGTACACGTACATACATGCAGACAGAACACTCATACACGTAAAATAAACATTTAAAATTACAAAAAAAGCAAGGAAGCAAGCAAGCTCTGAGCAGACCGGCAAAGGTGTGGCTTTTCAGTCCATACTATAAGACATGAGTGTTTTCAATTCACACTATAAAACACGAGTGTTTTCAGTTCACACTATAAGGCACGAGTGTTTTCAGTTCACACTATAAGGCACGAGTGCTTTAAAATAGTGAAACAATAAAGTGGAGTTGAGGCCATGGAACAAAGCCTCTCCGAGGTCATTACTAAACCCGACAAGGCACCTCATCTCTGTACACGCCCTCACCAGCCCACCTGGCACACACTGCACGTACACTCCCAGAGGGCTAATTAAAACAGATGCTCAAGAATGCTGACTATCTGCTTGTCCTCAGCCAAAACACACTTCAGATCTCCAGTGTGTGATACGTTGGCTGTATACTTTTTAAAATCTCTGAGTGTGTAGAGGATGTGTGTGAGTGTGGGTCCCACATGCCATGGCACACACGTGGAGATCAGAGGACAACCTCAAATGTTGGTCTGCACTGTCCACCTTGTTGGCAACAGCCTCTCCTGTAGCTTTGTTGTTATGCAAGCTAGCTGGTCCATGACTTCTGGGGATTCTCTGTCTACCCTCCCTTGTGCCATTATGACATGGGCTACCACTTTTTACATGAGTTCTAGAGGTTCAAACTCAGATCCCACACTTCTGTTCCAAGCACTCTTACCCATGAGCCATTTCTCCAGTGCCTACTTTACACTTCAAAAGTACAGTGGCTTAAAAAACTCTAAAAGGAAGTAGGGGCTCAGCTGGAACTCCAGAATACAAGCTTCTCTGGGATCCTGAGTTGTAGGCTATGATCATTAGTCTATGAATCAATGGGAATCTGCATTACCAGATGCCATCAGTTCTTCATATCAGTCAAAAAGGAAAATCAAATGATGCTGGTCTAAGAGCCTGAATGAGAAGGTAGCGCATTAATTCATATTCCCTTCCTCGTTCTGCCTGGGATCTGCCAAACTTGTAAACTACATCAAAACCTAAGGCTGAATTTACCAGCATCAGTATTCAGTGCAAGACACAGAAAGCATGTCCTACAGAGATGCCTTAGTTAGGGCTGGTTACTACTGCTGTGAAGAGACACCGTGACAAAGGTAACTTAGAAGAGGAAGCGTTTAATTGGGGGCTTGTTTAGAGTTTGTGAGTTTCGTGATGAGATGTACAATGGCAGGCAGACGGGCATGGCACGGAGACAGTGGCTGAGAGCGTACATCTGATCCACGGGCAGGAGGGGGGGCCAACAAAAGGGGAGGAAGGAGAGGATCACAGAGACACAGAGACACAGGCCTGGCCTCCTCCGACAAGGCCACACCTACTCCAACAGGACTGCACCTCCTAACCCCTCCTAAACACTCCACCACTGTTCTCCGTTCTTTGTTTCCTTCAGTTACCACTACAAAGCAAAGCCCTTTTTGGAATAGTGATGTCTCCTGCATTGGTTTGCCCCCTCTAGGCTCATATGTTTGACTGTGTTCCCAGTTGGTGGAGTGTTTTTTCTGAATTTGAGCCCCAGCACTGGAGAAGGAAGAAAAAAAGAAATGAAAAAAAAAAAGTACATGTGAGTACATATGTGAAACTGTGTATCTGTGTGTGTGTGTGTGTGTGTCTGTGTGTGTGTGTGTGTGTGTGTGTGTGTGTGTGTTAGCTGAGCATACTGCACAGGCACCAAACCTGCCCAGAAGGACAAGAGAACTCACGCACTCTCCACCCAGGTTGACATCAGAAACTGTCCCAACAGTGGGCATACATACACTTTTACTCCTAATTAACCAGAAAACATGGGGTGGGAATACCCCTCTTCTCTGGCATCTTGATCAAGTAGTCCTCTGTCTTCAGTGCACCCCACCTTCTCTGGCATGGCACATCATTTACAATCCCCCAAAGGAACCACTCACTTGACCCGCCTGCACCTCTGAGTACCAAGCTGTTTCTGAAACGTCCTTGACAAATGAGATGTCTTTTCTGTCAGCATGTCTCCCTCACATGCTTTCCTCAAACTCTTCCCACTAGGCATCTGTGTGACAGTCTACACAGACTGTACCTGTCCGTCACTAAGGATGTCCCCATGGCCAGACCCGGTGCTCACTTCTCAACTCACCTCCTAGCTGCATTCAACACATGTAGGTGCTCAGCCTCTCCCGGCCTCTATTTCTTTGGTCTTAGAGGCTGCACTTTCTCAGTCTCATTTATTTGCAGGCTTGGTCCCCAGTTGGTGAATTATTTGAGAATAATCAGAAAGATTAGGAGACGTGGTCTCATTGGAGTGGGTGTAGTTTTGTGGGAGAAAATGCGTCATTGGGGATGGGCTTGGAGGTTTCGAAAGCCTATGTTAGGCCCAGTGTCTGCTGGCTCTCTGTCTCTGTATGTATATGTCTCTCTCTCTCTCTCTCTCTCTCTCTCTCTCTCTGTCCCCTTTCCCCCACATGCGATCTATACATCAAGATGCAAAGCTCTCAGTTACTGCTCTTGCACCATGCCTGTCTATGACACCAGGCTCCCCACCATGATAATAATGGATTAAACCTCTGAAACCGTAGGCATTTCTTTTATAGGAGTAGTCCTGGGCGTGTTGTCTCTTCACAGCGATAGAACACTGACTGAATCAGCCCCTCTTTGCTGGATTTCACTTTTCCGTGTGTGCCAGACTCCTTCTTGGGCCTGCTTTGCTTCCACACCTAGATACTCTCTCTATGGCTGGTCTCACGTCATGCCATGGCTTCAGGCGCTACTGATGCCTCTGAAATCCACTTGCTCATCCCTGAGTTCCTCGGGGATGAACTTCATCTCTACATCCAACCACAATCCTGACATCTACATCTTTCTCTCAGAACCTGCCAGGTATCTCAGATCTCTAGGCACCCCAAAGCCTGCTTCTGACCCAGTCTTGGCTATCTGAGGAAATGCCTCATTGGCTCCCTAGCCACTTGGCTCAAACCCAGGAGCTTTCTTTGATTCCCCCCCCACACACACAACCCTACCTTCATATCGTAAATCTAATTTCTCAGCATGTTCTTCAAGCTGTAGATAGGAAGTATTTTCTAAGGCTATTCAACTCTCTCCTCCACTTTCCTCCATTAGCATTCACGCCCATCACCCCAAATTCTTGTGTTCTCCCCTCGCCTCAGGACCTGCCAGCTGCCAGCACCCTCCCACACTGACTATGGAGGCCTTCAAATAACCTGCTTTGACTTAGGGTAGAAGCAAACTTAACCAAAGGTATGATTTTAAGATGCCTTTGCCTGTTTGTACCTCCAGTCTCGGTTCTATGCCACAGCCCTTAAAAATGATGCTGAGAAGAAGGCCAAGCTAGGGGCTGGAGAGATAGCTCAGCGGTTAAGAGCACTGCCTGCTCTTCTTAAAGGTCCTGAGTTCAATTCCCAGCAACCACATGGTGGATCACAACCATATGTAATGAGGTCTGGTGCCCTCTTCTGGTCTGCAGGCTTACATGTTGACAGAATATTGTATACATAATAAATAAATAAATATTTAAAAAAAAAAAGGCCAAGCGAGGCTCTCAGAAGGGTATAGTGGACTTACGGGAAAGAACAGAGCTAGCTACCCCAGCAAAGTCCTCCTAAAGCAGTTGACATTCGGTACTCCCAACCCCAAACAGTTAAAAACCCAGGCAGTATGGCAAAACTACTCAGCTGACCCACAGTTACTACAGGCACACAGCACGGGCTAGCTTAGTCAAGACCAACAGAGCCTGGCTCAGATCAGGAAAACGACATAACCATTCCATAATCTCCTGCACAGCAATGAATCATTGTTCTTGTATGCTGTTGAGTTTATATGGGGATGTGTTATACAGCATGACTGTGGTGATAACTGATAAAACTATAGCCACCATCATAACCTTATCAAAACTACTGCAATGTCCCCCGCTGGGTTCTCCTTATCTCCTTGTAATAGCTTCTCCATTTGCCAGTCAGCACAGTCTTTTAAAAGCATGAATCATGTTCATGTTGTTATTCCTGCTTATAAAGTGGCGTACACTAAGAGCCACTTTAACTTAGCGTACCTCCTACTCCAACTGTATTTAGGACCACCTTCACCCTGACCCACCATGATTTAAACATACTACCATCCTTCTTGTTCTTGCAGCTGAGAAATCCATCCTTTGTACGTGATGGGCCTTCTGCCTAAGGATGTTTCTTATCTACCTATCTCTGTACCTCTTCCTTCCCCTTCCTTTCCCCACTCCACCTACTCCATCTAATTTGAATTTTATCTTACATGTCACTTTCACAAAAAAAGGCATTGCTCTCACTACCTGCTATAGTTAATATTGACCGACCATTTGACAGAATCTCCACTCACCTAGGAGACAAGTTCCTGGCCATGCCTGTGAGGAATGATCTAGATTAGGTTGAACTGAGGTGTGAAGACCCAGCATGTCTGTGGGTTACACCACCCGCCTGGCTAGAGCCCTGGGCTGAACAAGATGATGCTAATGAGCTAGGCACTAGTGTGCATCACCTGTTCTCTGCCTCCTGACTGTGGATGTAATAGGACCAGTCCTCCAGCTCCTGCCACCAGAGCTCTGGGCTGTGATGGACTGGACCTGCAAACTGTGAACCAAAACAAACCCTTCCTTAAGCTGCTGTTATCACAGCAACAAGAAAGATAACTGATGCATCCCAGATCGAAACCAGACAGACTAGCTGGACACAAGCCTGCAGTCCCAGTACTGGGGAAACAAGGGGGTTGCAAGATCAAGTCCAGCCAGGGTTATTCAGTAAGAGCCTATTTAAGAAAAAAAAATCAATCAGTGAAGGCTGGAGCGATGGCTCAGGGGTGAAGAGCAGAGGTCCTAGGTTCAATTCCTGGGACCCACATGGTGGTTCCCAACTATTCTTAACTCCACTTTCAGGAGATCCAATACTCCACTAGGCATTCATATGGTACATATAGCTGCACCAAAACACCCATACACATAAAATAAATACTAAATAAATAAGTAAAATAAAAAACTAATAGCTGAAAAAAAATAAAACGTCTCGTCCATTATATTCTGTTTAATTCCCATTCTTAGCATTCTAGTAATCGCTGTAAATTTTTCTTAATTCTGTGATTCTGTGTACTTTTGCTGTATGTTTTTGCCATTAATTGTTAAGTTGCATGTGCATTCCACCCATCCCTAGATCCTCAGCTCCTACAGTTCTTTCACACCGTTTAGGTTCTTATTAAATGTTGTGTGGGAGCTTCCTAGCTGAGTTAGTCAGTGAGTGGACCAGATCCTTTTTGAGAGAAGGGTTATTTTGTATGTTTTAGTTGAGAGAGAGTGTGTGTGTGTGGTCTGTCTTTTTTGCTTGTTTTATGGTTGGTTTTGTTTTGTTTTGCTGAGACCAGTCTCACTAAGGAGCTCTGACTAGCCTTGAACTTGCAGTGTTCCTTTTGATTCAGCCTCCTGAGAACTGGCTGAAATTCGGTTTTCGCAAAGGTGGCAAGATAACATGGAAAGAGGAAAAGACACACTGGCTCTGCCAGTTTGAACATAAAAACCATAACACCTCACACGGGATGGGCTCAAAACAGCTGAGAAGAGAAGCGTGGCTCTAGCCTCACAAACTGTGCAAAATGGATACTACACTCACTCTCCGCGCTTCCTTCCTCATTTATGAAACAAGGTAGTAATTACTACCTCACAGGGCTGTGAAATGAAAGAAATGAACAGGAAGTACCTGGACCAGCACATGGTCACCTCGTCACTCAGCAGGAAGGATAGTGATGGAGATCCCTGTGTTACACTGATCAAACTACCATCGTCCACAGGGTCTCACTCAGCCTACTGAGTCTACTTAAAGTTCTGTTTTTTTCCATATTTAAGCATTTCAAGTTGCCCCTTCTGATCAAGAACGCAATGAGCACAGAACTTAGAACCAGTTGGGTTAGGTTCTGGCTCTTCTTCGGCAACTAGCTGGGTAACCTCAGGCGAGTAACTGACTTCCCAGACCTGAAAGTTTCCTTACCATGTGCTCCGTCCAAGCAGAGCAGGTGGGACAGGAAGATCTCTATGAAGAGGAGGAGAGGCTGATGCAAGACAGAGGCACGAGGCCAGAGGGACAGGCAGATAGACAGTCATTCTACATCGCTCCACGCCAGAGTACAAGCAGGGATGTTTCAACAACCTTCGCATGGGCTTTGCCACACCAAGCGCCTCCCAACACCTCCAAACCTGTCAGATGACAACAAGTACTTATGCCCAACCAGAATCTCATAAGGGCAGGGGCATGCCAACATTCTCTACAGCAGGGCACAGTGGCTAGCAATGCCATAATAGTGTGTGCTTTCTACATGTTTATTGTATGTTATAGCCATGCCATTTTAGTGTGTGCTTCCTACATGTTTACTGCATGTTATAGCCATACCATTATAGTGTGTGCTTCCTACATGTTTAATGGACAGAGGAATAAATGACCAAGTTCATTTATTTGGAAAAACCTGACCTAAACAACATCAAGCCTGTTTCTTGTGTGCATTTCTGAGAGCACTTAATATGTGAGCATGCTCTATGAATCACATCAAATACAGTGTTTCCCAACTTTATTTGGTCATAGAACTCATTCTATTGCCCTTGAACCTTATTAACATCTCTCAGAGTTGTAGTATTCTATAAAACATGCTTTGAGAGACATCATAAGCTTATATAGTGTACGTCATTTTTACTATCATGAAGGAAGTTATCTGACTTTTAATGCCCAGGGTAATTAAAGGGCTGAGAACTTTGATTCCTAGCTAGTATACAGCCACTGTCTCCTAGCATCCCAGAATGTAAGCCTCCCATCACCAGGTAGGGCCTGGTGCTCCTAGGCAGCAGAATGGCCAATACAATTATGCCTCATGGAACTGGGTTCTCTCTTCCCTTCCTACCATTAGGATCCCAGCAAGCCTTTTCGTATCTCTAGGTTCTCCACAAGTTGTTCACTTTGCCTGGACAGCTCCTCAACTGTTGAGCTACCTACAGCAATCCTATTTGTTTCTCAAGGTCTGGCTTACAGGTAATCTCTCATAAAGTCCCCCTTTATGACAACCAGCCACTCCCATTACAGACCCCCACATACAAGCAACCATATACACTGCTACAGCAAACAGAAAGTTAGCTGCACACATGAAGATGGGGGCAGGTGGAGAGGCAGAGCTGGGAGAGAAGAACAGAAGCCATCAAACCAGAATGACTAACAGGCTGGTAGGAGGCGAAGCCAGGAGGGTATGTGTAAGAATGGCTTGAACTCTAAAGGAGAAGGGCAGAAAGAGATGCCCTGGGCGTAGCAGAGGTAACCCTCTCTGAGGGCTGCGGGGAAGGGAGTGTTTGGGCTATGTGTGGGAGAACTGATTCACAGCAGAACCAAGGTCTCCCTCTTGGAGGGCTACGGGAAGGAAGCCAGCAGAAGGATGGAGTATAGAATCACAGCCGGGGTGAAAGGCCACAGGCAAACAGCAGACCGGAGAGGCAGAAAAGTCAAGGCAAGTAGGGCGGAGAAGGAGGCTTTGGTCCAAGCTGGGCTGGGAGCCCAGAGAGGGCCGGGAGCCACATGGGTTGCGTGCTCAGCTGTCTTTGATCAGCATTCAAAGAGTAGGATGGTGATTACTCCCTAATGTCCATGAAGAACAGATTTCTCTACTATTCTACTCAAGGATCAACGTTCACCCTGCCCATACCCATGTGTGTGGGCTACCCCTGGGGAAGGGGAGGGTACTAAGGGAGGGTTGGGTGTGGTGTCTTCTTTCACTGGGGAAAGGAGTGACAACCTAGGAGGAAAGCACAAAAGTTGATAGGACCCAAAGTCTGCAGGGATCAAAGACATCTGGGTCCTGAGGAGACAGCAAGGCCCAAGAATGCCTATGCTCCCCTGGAGACGGACCGTGGCAATCGGGAAGCTAGGGCTGCATTTTCAGAATTGAAGATTTAGTCAACTGTAAATAATTAGATTTAAGTAAACAACACAAACGTACTGGCTCACAGAAGTCTAAATCCCTGGATGCATGAGCACAGCAGAACCCTGAGCTTCAAAGGTGTTGAAGTTCCATTCTCCCCACAGCTCACTGCCACGTCCCCCTGGGTGACAACTCACTCTCTCCTAGGAGCCAGAGAAAACCTTTTTGCTTAAAGAAAGCAGAAGGGGAGTAGGGAGGCAGCCAGAATTAAGTACCAACTCCCAAGCCATTCACACGGTCTGATGCAGGGACTCCTTAGACTGAGTTCTACCCAAACCACCTGAACTCCAGTCCCCAAAGACAAGAAGCCAGGGCCAAAAACCAGTGAGCCTACTATGGTGGGGCTCCTGTTCCTAAGGATTCAGGGGCCACAGACAGTACAACCCCAGTAATAACAATCCAATCCAGAAGAGCTTCCAAGTCAGGGGGCTGACCCTCATCAGCTATATGACCTCAGGTAAAATACTTCATTTCTCAATGCCTCCAGTTCCTTATTAGACAATGGGATATAATACCTGCCTCCTGGAGATGTTTACAAGGGTTAAATTAAATAAATTAAATAACACATAAACAGCTCAGCACAATGCCTGACACGAAACAAGCAAGAGCCCGTCACTATTATTAGAAACCACCACGATGACATTGAGTGTCATGAGAAGGCCTGTACCACATGAAGGGTGAGCGGGGACTCCATGAAGGAGAGCCACGTCAGCACTTCCATCGGTGAGTCCGGGGTCAAAGAGCATTAGAGCAACTAAGGCCACAAGCCAGAGGCCCAGGAACTAAAGCCAGGTGACAATGCAAATCAAGAAATGTGTTGTGCACCTGGGAATGAAATCACCAGGAAGACACAGATGGCTCCAAAGTACAACAGTGTGGAGGGTAACGTGCCTCTGGGCACACTCTCAGCAGGAGGTGAGGCTGACTGGAGCTGCTTTCCTTTCTCCAGTCGCTGGCAAGGGGGATAGGACCCTGCTCATCGGAGGGAGTCATGGTAATAATAATAATACAGTTATGCTCACTCAGAAGACGCAGAGATGACGACTACTCATTCTCTCCCCGAAATGCCTGTGCACAACACCTTCCTTTAATAGCATTGCCTCTATCTCTCTAAAATCTGTAGCAGAAAAGAAGCTGACCACCAAGTCTCTGATGCAAATGACAGCCCACGGTTTTGCAAGAACCCGCACAGCTATGTCTGGTAGCCTGAGAGACAGGCAGGTAAATAAGATGGGGGTGGTCAAGTGGGTCCTCTGGAGCCAGGGGAACTGTCTGCTCTGCAACTGTGCTGTCAACGTGGCTGTGACCACACAAAGCTTCTCCGCACTGCAGACAACACAGCCTTCCCGCTGCAGGCACTTTGATCTAAAACTGAGCAGTGTAAAACATCTCCCCATGAACGGCAACTCTGTTACTTAGCGAACTGCCCTACACAGGACATGGGACTGAATCACACTGCATTCTGTTGCGCTGCGTTTATTATCTCGTGTTGTTCCTAGCTGCTTCTCAACAATCATTTATGATATGGTTATACAGGGAAATCAGAGTATTGAAGCTTCCCTCTACGGATTTATGTCTAGAGATCCACCCCGAGGCCTTGCGAGGCCTACCCCTGAGCCACATCCACAGCCCTGTTAGCAGAAATGTCCGAGTCAGTGTGGCTCACGGAGTATCTCCATCTGCTGCCCTGAAGTGTTCTCTGGCTCTCTTCAGGGCTGAGGGTTTGGGGCCACACCTGAAGAAAATGACTGCTTTCATTTTATGAGGGGCAGATCTTTGTATTTGACCCCAGGCTTTCAAATATGTTGAGTAGGTGAGAAAGGGGCCCAGCAGAACACAAAGGAGAGAGCTCCAGGCTCAGAAAATACTTAGAAGTATAGCAAAACCTCACTGAACCTCAGGCCCTTTGTCTACAAAATGCCAAAAATAATCTTACTCACTTGAGAGTTATTTAGAGAGTGAAATGTGTTGAGCCATGAGGAGACCTTAGCAGAGGTCCTGGCACATTATACAGACCCAATAAACATGTGAAATGTTTACTACTGGGGGAAAGGAGCACTCAGGTAAATATGGTTGTAGTTAGGGTTTCTAGTGCTTTGATGAAACACCATGACCAAAAGCAACCTGGGGAGAAAAGGGTTTATTTCACAGGTAACAGTTTGTCACTGAGGGAAGTCAGGGCAGGAACTCAAGCAGGGCAGGAACCTCAAGGCAAGACCTGACGCAGGGGGTCATGGAGGGAGCTGCTTACTGGCTTGCTCATCATGGCTTGCTCAGCCCACTTTCTTACGGAACCCAGGACCACCAGTTCAGGGATGGCATCACCCACAATAGGCTGGGCCTGCCCCATCAATCACTGTCTAAGAAAATTGCCCCACAGCCTGATCTTAGGGAGCCATGTTCTCATTTATCCTTTCAGAAGACTCTAGCTTGTGTCAAGTTGACAGAAGAGTAGCCAGCACAAAGGGCTTCCCTGGCACTAGCTAGCTCGGTGTCTGAGATGCAAAGGTGGCACCCTGACCACCTGTCTCCTCGCTGATCCTTCTAAAGAGCAGAGCGCCTTGGGAGTATTTTGCTCAGTCTTCTACTCCCCAGATGAACCTATTTCTCTAAGCCCACTATGTTTTCAAGAAATATCAATGAAAACTTGGGAAACTATCACAGGAAAAAAAATGAGTGAAATTACTTATGGTTCACTAACCACCTATTATGATTGAATCCAAAATGTCCCCAACGGCTAGTGTTTTGAACACCTGGTTCCAAGCCAGTGAAGTTATTTTGAAGGCAGGGAGCTTCTAGGAGGTGGGGCTGGCAGAACCAGGTCACTGGGAGGGTGCCTTTGAAGCCTACACTCACTTCTGCGTCCAGTCTAGCTCTCCCTTTTCTGTCTGCCACCATGGGAACATGCTACAGCCTCAGGCTCCCATCACCATGGATGCGGCTGCCATGACAGATGGCGCTGCCATGACGGACATCACAGACAGGAACAGTAGAGAAGTGAGGCTTAGAGGAGTGCTTTCTTGCTGGAGACCAGAGGATAAATTTAAATTTAACTCAATGTCCATGGAATTTTCCTCAAGACCTGATAAAACAAATGGAATATAAAATTCTCTCCCCGTCCCTCCATGTGTGTGACTATATTTCCTATCTATGATGAGACTCACTCTTTCTGCTACAATGGACAGAAATCTCTCTGAAACCATGAGCTGAGATAAACTTTTCTTCCCTTTAAGTTGCTTCCATTAGATATCGGGTCACGGTGCTGTGACAGCACCTGCCTCTTCTGTATCAACTGTTTTTAAAACGATCATCAGACGAGTCCACTCACCTGAATCCTAAGAAATGTCTCACCCTTTGTCATTTCCGTTCTCTTGAGTATTCATTCTTAAAAACATTTCTCCCAAGCACCTACTGATTCCCAGGTAATAGTTTTGTGTAGAATGATTCTGAGATCACCTTGAAAGACACACTTTTCCCCCTGAATTCCTTCATTTTCTAAAATTCTTTAAGAAAACTAATGAGGCCTGAGAGTGTTAGCGCAAGTGTAAAGAGCATTGATTGCTCTTGCAGAGGAGCTGGGTTCAGTTCCCAGCACCCACATTGGGAAGCTCATATCTGTATATACCTCCAGTTTCAGAGATCCGATGTCTTCGTGCCTTTGTGGGCACCTACATGCACACAGTGCATTTAAATTCATACAGATATAGACAAAAATAATAAGTCAGGCAGGCAGGAAGGAAAAAAGGACGTTAATGGACTTTTCAGCAATTCTTTTAAAATGAAGGAGACCTAATGAAGTTAATGAAGTAGGAGCATGTTCCCCAACTGCTGCATTTGGTTAAAGCAGTATAATCATGCTACGCAAGCATGCATGTGTATACACACACACACACACACACACACACATACACACGGACAGACGGACGGACGGACGGGGCACTTTATATTTCAATGTTCTAACAAGTCTGAGAAAAACTCCATAGACAACTATGCTAAATTTACCCTCTGACTCTCAGCAAGACACCGTCTCCTTTAAGGCTCACTTTTCCTGTCTATAAAATGGGCACAATACAGGTGTTCTTTGCCAAATAGAGAAGCCATCTCATTGTTCATGCATGTGTATAAAACACCCTCAGAAAAGCTCAACGTTTTTTACAAGCATTCGGCTGTGTACCTTTCTGAAGTGGGCTATTAATTATGTGTCATTACGCTTTGTTTAATAGATGGAAATAGCTGAAGCATGGGAGCATAATTCCAGTTAATAGCTGACTTAGAGATACAACTGAGGCTTTAAACATGGGAACAAGATAGCAGGAAAGATGTCTGGAGAGCGAGATCTAAGCAGGAATTTGCTCTGCCCTTGCTCTTTATGGTAAACGTCTCAGCTGCCCCTGATGGCCGGCACACTTTCCTGAACCCTGCTTGCTTGCCCAGTAGAGGAATGGGGGAGGAGGGCTTGGAGTTTCCCAAGTACCTCAGATGCCTTCACAGGAAGACTGGTAAACCCTGGCCTAGTACAAAGGACAAAGAGAGTTAGAGTCACCATCAAAACCTCTCCACCTTTTGTTATTGACCCTTGGAGACTTCCTACCAAAAGTCTAAAGAAATAATATGCCCAAGAAGAACAAGGCCCTAGACATGGGCCTGTCACCTGCTACTGCCTTTTTTTTTTTTTTTTTTTGAGGTAGGGTCTCACTGTGGAGCTCTCACTGTCCTGGAACTCGCTCTGTAGATCAGGCTGGCCTTGCCTCGAACTCATGGAGATCCTCTTACCTCTGCTTCCCCAGCCAATACTGGGATTAAAGGCGTGCACCACCACACACAGCTCTGCCAAGTTCTTCTGACTGATGCGTCTGACCTACAGCCCAACAACTGCATACACAGCCTCAAGCAATCTGTGTAAACCTACTCTTCCTACATGCATGTCATGATGTCAATCTCAGAGGACCAAGAGGGGGAAACTGGAAGTCTGGGATGCCCTCACATGGCTGGTGACCCTTTCATGGTGATTATATGTGTGATTCTCTAGCAGTAGTTAGTAGAGACTGGAAGCCCTTCATCCCGGGAGGGAGTAGTAAGAAAAATTGTCCCCCAAAGGGGAAAAAAGCATAGGACCCTAAAATAATCCCTGTATGGGAAAAGAAAAAAGAAATAAGATTCAGTCTGTTTTTGGTCCAGTTCATGTAGAGATGTCACAGGCCATGGCTAAAATCTAATAGTGATGGCCACATGAGGAAGCGGGGGTCTCTAAGGAAAAATCAGACTCCCGGATAGATCTGTGTCAGGATAAAAGAGAAGGGGTAAAGGTGCTGGCCACTGAATCCGGGTAAAAGGAGAAGGACATCCAACAGAAATCTGTGGGATTCACATCTCACACCATGGATGGGGACTTGAAGCCTGTGAGAAGGAGCTAGTTACAAGAGTAAAATATATACATACTGATGGAATCCAAAGGTCTCCCTCCCTTCACCAGAGACCATCTTACCAAATGTACCTCTCTCTCTCTCTCTCTTTCACACACACACACACACACACACACACACACACCCAGGTTGTTCATCTTTACCACAAAAGCCAAGGTAATGTCTGGCATTACATTAAGGAAAAGCATAGACAGAAAATATGAACAACAGCACATGTTTCTGTGAAGAATATTTCTAACAAATATGAGAAACAATACACCCAGAAAAACACAAAGATCCTGTGCTTCCTTCTATACAGGCAAAGTAAAACTCAAGTCAGGAACACAGGTAATTTAGATAACCAGACAGAAGATGCTTAATTATGACAAGATCTTTTTTAACTGCAAAGTGTCTACAAGTATCTGGGAAAAGTCATTCAAGTATTTGTTTTAATACTGTGCTTTCTCTAAAATAGTATCTACGATACAGCTGGGAAAACAAAACCAGTTCATGTGAAATGTGTAAGCCAGTAGGGAGAACAAACTACGCGCAAAGGGGGCTTTGACAGCTTCAAACCTTTCTAAACGTGAGAATCAGCGGTGTATGAGTCTAACGTAGGCTACACTGGGTGTGGATGAGTCTAACCTAGGCTACACTAGGTGTGTACGGGTCTAACAGGAAGACCATGTCTCACTCTGAAAAAAAAGAGCCCAGTGTAATGATGCACACCATAATCCCGGCACTGGGGACAAAAAGACTAAAGGGTCTCTGTGAGTTCGAGGCCAGCCCCGTCTACATGGTGAGTTCCAGGTTAGCCAGGACTATGTAGAGATAACCCCATCTCAAAACAAAAGTTAGATGATAAATGGATGAATGGACAGATGGACAGATAGACAGACAAATAGATACACACAAGTATTCCCTTTGGAAAAAAGGCCCAGTAGACATGGTGGTACACTCTTGTAATTTCAACTCCTCTAAGGCTAAACTGGGAGGACCACAAGTTCAAGGCCAACCGGGGCTACATAGAGAAAACCAATCATGAAGACAAAATAAAATAACAACAACAACAACAATAATAAAACCAATGTGTTTAGGCTTCTCCCAGTCTAAGCCTGGTTTACACATGGACTTGGCTTCCTACAGTTTTGCTCAACTAGTAGTGGACTAGAGAGAACTAAAGCCATCTGTGGGCACCCGCTGGGGAACAGCAACATGGCTCTTTTCTGATGTCTGTCCTTGACTCTCAGCCACCACGGATGCTCAAGTCAAAGCTGGCTGTTTTGCAGCCATGCCCACTGCTCACACTCCTCCTCATCCCTGGGCACACCTGCCTTCCAAGAGTCCAACACTCTGCCCTGCCTGCAGGTAAAATGCTTAGGGAAAAATGCTCTTCCTGCTTCTGTGGAGGCTGATGCCTGGGGGCAGTCCTCTGTGTGTCACCACTGAGAATGCTGAGGCCGTGAGGCTCTTGGAAAAAAAATGCTGAAGGTCACAATTCAAGAAGAGAGACTGAGCGATGACTCAGCTGGTAAACTGGGGCCGGGAAAGTTGCTAAGGGCAGGCTAAGTCAGTATCCCTGTTCTGCCAGCCAGAAACAGGAACTCGGTACACATTCCAAGAAGGGCAAGCACTTGAGAACAGGAAGAGAGGATTCTGGGAAGGCAGCTGGCCTCCAGAGAAACCATATCTGCCAGTCCTGAGGCCACACGGTCACCAAAAATGCACGAACCATCCTTCAAATTACCCTCACACAAGACATGTGGTGGCCCAAGCGACCACTAAGAGTCTTCAAAGACAACCCAGAGGGGAGAAAGAGGACCAGGACCCAAACACCAGTGTGCTCTCTCTAGAGTGAGGAGCTCCCTTTAGTGAGCTCCTGCGCACAGGTCTAAGCCTGGTTTACACACGGACTTGGCTTCAACTATTTTTTTTTTTTTTTTTGGTTTTTCGAGACAGGGTTTCGCTGTGGCTTTGGAGCCTGTCCTGGAACTAGCTCTGTAGACCAGGCTGGTCTCGAACTCACAGAGATCCGCCTGCCTCTGCCTCCCGAGTGCTGGGATTAAAGGCGTGCGCCACCACCGCCCGGCTGGCTTCAACTATTTTGAAGCAACTATTTTGCTCAACTAGTAGTGGACTAGAGAGAACTGAACCCATCTGAGGTCCATCCAGTGAGACTCTCTGCAGCAGACTGGCTAGAAAGCATGTACTTTTGATACAGGCAGGGACACAGACAGCACACCACTCACACCTAGCTGCTGGAGTCTGGGTACCGGCTGCTGAGGAAATCTACATCCCTGCACTAAAGGCAGGAGGATCAAAAGCATCTCCTTAACAACCCCACATCCCCACCTGATGGAGGAAGGTCATTGGCTAATAAAGAAACCGCTTGGCCTCATAGGTTAGAACATAGGTGGGTGGAGTAAACAGAACAGAATGCTGGGAGGAAGAGGAAGAGAGGTAAGACGCCATTTCCTCTCCTCTCTGGGGCAGATGCGATGAAGCTCCAACCCAGGATGGATGTAGGCTAGAATCTTCCCGGTAAGCACACCTTGGGGTGCTACACACATTAATAGAAATGGGCCAAGCAGAGTTTATATGAATACAGTTTGTGTGTTGTTATTTTGGGGCATAAGCTAACCAGGCGGCTGGGAGCCGGGCGGCAGGAATGCTGCCCGCAGCTCCTACTACACCCACCCCTCACTGAAATCCCAATAAAATCAAATGAGAGAGAAAAGTATTTTTCCATTGACGTATAAATCAGAAAAGAGAGAGAGAACACAACACTAGACACATTTGTAAGGTGAGGAGAAGACAACAATTGAACACATACTCTTAGATGAAGGAGCTAAAAGGCAAGGGGATTAACTAGACTCTATTCAGAAAGCTGAGTTCTGTGAGGATGAGGGAGCATCTAACGTGCTCAAGGTTCTGGGTTCCATTCCCAACACTACAAAAAGAAAAAAGTCAGCTGGACCTTCCAACATCCTTTCACCTACGTGGAGAAGTTAAGTGGCGGCTCTTCTCTACCTTCAGGTCAAGTTTGGACAAGCAGCACGAAAGGGTTCTGAGACTCCACATCCAGCCTCGTCTCAACTGTGAGAGCTAGGCACTCCTTCAGCCCCGAGAAGACTAAGAAGAGCCCTCTGGTCCCTCGCACCAGACCAGCAATGATATCAGAGATCGCCCTGATTTGACCACAAGGACAACACAACAGTCCAAGGCCAGAGAGTTACCAGAAAAATAGCACCTTGGACACTCGTGTCACATACATTGCCCATCTCCAGGAAAAACCTAAATGTCACACCCACA
Source organism: Neodon shergylaensis (assembly GCA_025134845.1). Lineage (NCBI taxonomy): Eukaryota > Metazoa > Chordata > Mammalia > Rodentia > Cricetidae > Neodon > Neodon shergylaensis. Next base: position 28,540,609 of record JABTXL010006079.1, read on the forward strand.
CACCAAAAAGAACTAGAAAAGGCCCAGTCACGGCACCACAGACTTTGCACCTGGCCCAGCCCAGCCTGCCTTGGAAGGTCCAGTTGAATCAGCTTAAGAAGAAACTAAAGCCAACAAGCCAACCCACATCTTCAGCTTGTTGGGTAACCCAGGGCAACCAGACCAGAAGGAACACCCCCAACACACTGCCTGTTTTCACTACACTTCTGCAAACCCCAGGACCGTGGGGTAGGGAAGGCACACTTCTAGACCAAAAGTCAAAAGTCAATCGGTTCCCCAGAGATAAGATCCTAGAAGCAAAAAATAAAAAGAAGTGTATACACACACACACACACAGAGAGAGAGAGAGAGAGAGAGAGAGATAGAGAGAGAGAGAGAGCCCGCCCAATTGTACCTACTTGGAGAACAACAACAAAAAAAACTTTTAAATTCAAAATGCTAAAAGCATTATTAGAACCAGATACGGTGACACACCTGTAATTCCAGCCCTTGTGAGGTTAAGGCAGGAGGAGAATGGCCTTTGAGCCAGCCTAGGCCGGCATGAACAACATAGCAAGTGAATTTTAGGCTGGCATAAACTACATAACAACAACAATAATAATACTAACAACAGTAACAATGTTAAAGACATTGAAAAACTCAATGTTAGAATGGATACTAATATTGAGAAAAATCTTCCCAAAAGACTTTGGAAATCACAAGACATAAATTCGTAAGGTACAAATTAAGAGGATTGATCTAAAATACCTAACATAAAACAAATAGGAGAAATAGGAAAAAAATTACCAATGAAATAATTCAAGAATATTTCCCAAACTAAAAATTCCCAGACTCAAAAGCCCAGGACATGAGATGAAAATAAAGGCAAACAAGGCACAGCACCAGAAAACTCAGAGATGATGGTGGAGAACAAGAAAATATGTCAGACCCCCACAGAAAAGCACAGCAGGGCTATGGCCTCTACTCAGGCTGTGCATAAAGATTAAGGACCCAGAAGGTCACAATTTAGAAGATCCTAGATAATACCCACCCTCTGAAATTTCCACCCCAGAATTCTACACTCAGCCAGTCTACAAATTTTGAGGGGGAAACAGGTATCTTCAGTCATTTTTAGTCCCAGAAAGATTGACATCCCATGCATCCTTTTCCAGAAAGTTCTGAAGAGTCCACTAAAATAAAGAAAGTTACATGGATACCAGGAGATGGACCACAGGGAAGAGGGAATGGGAGAGTCCCAGGATTCTCAGTGACAGGACAGCTTCAGGGTGACAGCTGTCTCCATAAATGGAAGTCCACCTCTCCTGAGTACTGTAAGCCAGGAAGTTCAGGTTCAGCTTCCTGGGAAAAATGAAATTAGCAGAAGACCTGATTCCTTTAAGGGAAGGCTTAGAAAACTAACTAGTCAAGGATTGTGGATTAAATTAATGAGAAGTACACACACACACACACACACACACACACACACGTCAAACAGTTATTAATTCCAAGGAACACAAAAATCTGTGTTTGGTTTAGCTGTGACTATCGACTACCATTAACACTGTGGCGTACCCTGACCTAGCCATCCACAAGCCCACATTCTGGGCCTACATATATTTACACTTACATGTGTTTGCTTCCCCAATGGTAACCTAGTTGTTTGTGGGGTTCGGTTTGGTTTTGTTGTTTTTAATTCCTTCCTTTTGTCTCTCAAAAGAAAAAAAAAAACCTGTAACTTTCAACCTCTGTTTCATGGTAACTTAGGTCATCTGAGCTCTATAGAGTAAAACACAGAGTGGAAATTAATAGTTACACACCAACCCAAGGAAGGACTGGCTGACCCAGGCAGAGATAAAAAGGCAGACCTTGGTGGAACCAAGCATGGATGGAAAAATATCCTCTAAACCCTCTCCTCTAGGTGGCTTGTGGTTGTTTTTTTCCAACAGATCTCTTCTAATAGCATAATCACACTGAGCAAGGTAAGCTTCCCACTGTTGATGATCACGGGCCAATTTCATTCCTTTCTTACAGACCTGGATATTCCACTGAGGACCCTAACTGAACCAATACTGCTGTCTCCCAAAACTGTTGGTACGTATTCAACTTGAAAGACTTTGTTTCACCTGCTGTACACTGGTCAAGACGAAAGAGCATCTTACAGGGGCCCTAAACAGGGGCAGTGTCGTCAACAGACACTTCCCGAGCATCCACAGGGGAGCCAGCACCACGCTGGGTATCAGTGCTCTTACTAATGCTGTAGACAACAAATAATCTCCCTCAGATGGGAGTCAAGACCCAGGGAGGGATGAAGCAGATGCCAAAATCTAGAAGAACAGGGGCAGGGCAAGGAAGGGAGGCACCAACCAGAGCAGCCTGGAGAACCTGTAGGCAGAGGTGTGTGTAGAGGCCCAAAGACTAATCAATCTCCTAGCACCCTAGGTGCCTGGAGGAAGGCAAGAAGGCTAGTCATTCTTCTTGAAGAATACAAACAGACCAGTAATTGTCCACAGTCTCTCCAATCTTCTTTAACGATCAACCGTAAGGGAGAGGGTGACCATCTACTGATCATTACAGGTTTCATAAAAACATAGCCCCTGCCCTGCTCTGAACAACTTAATGCAGACTAAAGTAAGGAAACTTTACAGTTTGGCAACGCTAAAACATACATTCATACTTTAGATTCTTTCCTACTTGGGAAGAGAGGAAAATTCTAGGCCAAAGATCCATGTAGGGCAAAGGTATTGCCAACTAGAGCGTAGCATTGATTTGCATGTGTTTACAATACTTGTCCCACACAGTTCCACAAGCCAGAAAGCACACGCCCTTGTGGGAAGAATGGGGGCCATTAACATAAACACAGTACAGAAAGCACCCTGAGTTGTCAAAGACAGGAATAGTGATTTGATTAGTAAGAGCCTGGTGAAAGGACAAGCCTTTCCTAAACAATGAAAACATAACTGAACAAAAAAAGAATGCTTCTAAATACTTAATGTGTAAGTTTAGCCACGTTTCTATCCACCTCTCCCCATAGAAATCAAGCTATTCCAGATTACATTTGAGTCTTGCAGACCAAAGAGCGACCAGTGTCGTTAACTAATCTATTAAACCCCACAGTATGCTTGGGAGACTTGCTGATACGTTGGTGCTTCCTCCTACCACTCCCTAGCTCTGTAAAAGAGAATTATCTGGGGAGGAGATAGATTGTCAGAGTTTCCTAAGAGGAAAATGGGGACTCACTGGAAAAATGTAAGGCATAGTTTAAAGCACACAGCTATGCTGGTGAGCCTCCAAACCCACTTACCCATCAGCCACCCTGTTGTTCCAACTTAACACTGAGATCCTCTCGTCTAATCAAATATTCCAGTCCCCAAAGACTGGCCCAACATGGGACCCGGTACATAAACGCATAACTGTTATTTGCCAATGACAGGAAAAAGTTAAGAAATTTAAGATCCAGCGAAGATTGCACCGTCCTGGGACAAGGTCCACATAGTTTTTTCCGACCCTGTTTATCAAGATCCAAATACCACTTCCCAGAGGGAGGGGGGGGAATAAATAAATAAATAAATAAATAAATAAATAAATAAATAAGTGCACCTGACGGGGTGACGCACTCGGCACAGGCAACTGTGGACCCATCTTCGTGAATTCTAACTTTCCCGCGGGACAAGCAGAGGAGAAAAGCAGCCTGCTGCTCTACTGGGGAGGAAACTCAACAGCGAGTGGTTTCACCTCAGAAACCAAGTCCAATGGAGCTCACATCGGGAGCCCGGAGAGAGGCTGCAGCCACAGGGAAGGCGCGGCCATCAGGGGAGCGCACTGGTCCCTTCTTCCAGGCCGAAGAGGACGGGTCCCTCACCTGACGCGGAGAGCCCACTCTCACCTCTATGCAAAACGCAGAAGATTCTTCCCAATCCCACTAAAGTCAGCCTCCAGCAGGTGGATGCCACCTCCATGGGCGCGCACCCCGTCCGGTCCTCCCCGCCAGGAGTCCCTGAGTCCTTACCTAGACAGAGCGCGGGCTGAGCCAAGCCGGGACCGGGCGACGTCCAGACTGCGGAGCCTCGAGCGGGGCGCGCGTTGACCGTGCGCATCGACACGCCCATCGTCTAGCTCCGCCCCTGGCCCCGCCCCTCGCCGCGCCTCCCCTGCCCTCTGTGGTCCACAACCACGAGTCCCCCACCTTCCTTCCGCGAGTTCAAGGAAGCCAGAGCCTGGCGTCAGAGCCGTGCGGCCGGGGCTCCAGTGTCCTTTATCCACACAGCCGCGTCGTGGGCTTCCCGACTTCCCTTCCCGAGAGAACCATCCAGAAAAGGCTCGTCTGTCCCCGACTGGGAGAGCCCGGAGCAGTGACACCTGTAGGTGGCTGAGCGCCCTGTCGGAACTAGGAACCGACCTCCACTTCCGCTTAGCTCCTACGGGCGAACCGGTTGACACTGTGCCCTGGGGTGATAAAAGAATGGGTCATTTACATTGTACCAAAGTTAAACTGTATTGAACTATTAAAAAAAAAAAAAAAGGAATGGGTCATTTGGCAAGCTCGAAGCAGCAGAGCATAGCATAGGGTCACGTTCATTATTAGTGTATTAACAGTTAACTCATCGAAGAATAGAAAACAACCTTCCAGTTGTTATTCTCTTGTATTAAATACTGTGCCGGACTTAGACACAGGGGAAAGAACTTGCCCATTGTCAACTAGCTAATTGAGAAACTGGCCTTGAAAGGCTGGGGCTGTAGCTTAGGGGTACAATGTTTGCTTAACAGGAACAGAGTCCTGGGTTTGATCTCTGCCTTGACATCTAAGCTGTCTTTGCTCTTAGCCTCTGTAATCTGGACTCATCGATACTGTACTGTGCGACAGGCATGGTCACCCATACCTTTAATTCCAGCACTTGGGAGGCAAAGGCTGCCCATTTCTATGCATTCAAGGCCAGTCTGCTCTACAAGTAGTTACATGCCAGCCAGGGTTGGGGTGTGAGGACCAGAGGGAGAGGGACACAGATAGGACTGTAACGTCTGTGAATTGTCCCCAGGAATACAAGAAGGAGCTCTGCCCCCTAAAATCTTTTGAGATAGAGAGACAGATTAATTTGTAAAATGCTTGCTATGTAAACACAGGTTGATCACCAAACCCCTTCCCCAAAAAGCAAACAAACAAAAATGAAAAACAAAACAAAACCCTGTTCTTCACCAAAAATCAGGAGCTGGAGGCAGAAACAGCATATCTGGACATTTGCTGGCCAACCAGTCTAACCCAGCTCCAGATTCTGGTCCAGGTTCAACGAGAGACCATCTCAAATAATATGGTAGCAAGCAATTGAGAAAGACCTCTACCTCTAGCCTCCACAATAGCCTCTCTCCTCTGTAAAGGGAGCAAAAAACAATAAACAGGTTAGCAAAGAAACCATTAAACCATTTCACATGTGAGGTGTCTTGACTGAAACACACTGGGGTGAAGGGAGTGATGGGAAGGGCGACTTCTCAAACAGGGAGACCATGCAGAATGAGACCTAAATCGGGCAGCCAACCTGACGATGAAGCTGGGGTGGGGTCGGGGTGACGAATGCAGTAAGACTCCTACCTGACACCGGCTGGGGATTTCAAAGTGCTGCTTTCCGGTGCTATTTCTGCTGTGATCATTGGAATGACCCGGGAAATCATGTGACAAGATTCCATTTGAGGGAAAGAACTAAGGGCGGTGTAAAGGACTCCCCTAAAGTCATAGGATTAGGAAGCAGGGTGGGGATGGAAGGAGAACACAGATTTGTGACTAAATCCTCTCCTCTGGGAGGACATAAAGCAGAATGAGCCAGGCTCTGAGGGAGCCAACCCTTCTCTCTCCTGCTTCCTAGGCCCTGCCTGTGCTGATTTTTCATTTCATTTTTCCTGCCATGCAGATGTGCTTGGGAATGGGAGGACTGGATCCTGTATGCAAAAAAATAGAGGAGCATGTATGTTCAGAGACAGCAGCTATGGTACTGCAGTGTGTGTGTGTGTGTACTTGGGAGCTTATCATATTGACTATCTTGGAAAATATAAGCACTATTGCCTTTAAAGAATGCCACCATCTGGTACTATGAGGCTTAGAACTAATTTCCTGTCCTGTGGGCTGCTGCCCCTGGGTGACCCTTGTGTCTCATATGCTCAACTAAATGGAAATGAGGCTTTTGGTGGCTGTGAATTTTAAATAACAGACTTTCTGATGCCTCCTTCATAAAGGTTAAAATTAAGAGGGAAAAAAATATCCTACTGCTTTCCTTTAATTCCAAGGAAAACCAGAGAGGACTTAGCTGTCAGCAGAACACCTACGTCCAAATAGCTTGACAATAATTGGGGTGGTTTCCTGAAGAAAGCATTCGCTCTGCTGTCAATCAAACAGCTTGAGAAGGTGTTGCCACCACGTGTCCTTCACAAACTGTGCAGGAGAGAGAGGAGCACTATTCTTATCAAGTGAAAAGGAGAAAGAAAGAGACAGAGAGACCAGCGGAGACTTCAAGTGCATCAATGGAAAAGTGAAAGCTGAAGACAGAATGTGCTTGGTGTTTAGTGTGGCAGCTGGGAAATGGCTCAGCATTTAAAGCATTGTTGTGGAAGTTTGATGACCCTAGTTAGGTCCCACACATAAGCTGGACACAGTTACACAGGTATCTGCAATGCCAGTGTTCCAGTGACAAATAGGAGGCAGAGACAGGAGAATCTCTAGAATTCAAGAGGTAACTGATGCACATGGTTGTACATATTATGTACACAATAAAAGACCCTGTCTCGAGGGGAAAGGCAGAGACTGTAACCCAAAGTTGTCTTCTGACATCATACAGAAAGTGGCCCATACACTTAAACACGACACATATTCTACCTCATGTCTTGACTGTGTATGTGTAAATAAATATAATTATTATTTTCTGTCTTACATGAAAAGAGAATATAAATATTGGGCTTCCATAACTCTAACAAAAAAGTCACTGATTTAAGATGTCTCCCCTTAATACTGAGTGTGGTAGCACATGCCTTTAATCCCCCCCTGGGGAGGCAGAGGCAGGTGGATCTCTGTGAGTTCAAGACCAGCCTGGTCTATAAAGTGAGTTCCAGGTCTGCCAAGACTGCTACACAGAGAAACCCTGTCTCAAAAAATAAAAATAAGATTTCTCCCCTTGCCTCCAAAGTCAAATCAATTACCACGACATTACTGCCTTCTCAATAGAGCTGAAGTACAAAGCAGACATTTATATAAAGTTCTGGAAGCCCAGGATCTCCCTTCTTGTAGGGTATTGCCATAACATCTATAAAACTTTTTATATTTAAATGCTAAATATTAGGTTGACATAATTTCTGTCTCTTGAGAGAGAGAAAAAAATACCTCATTTAACCCATATGTGAATTCCAGATGGTGCATAAGAAACATACAAAATCCACTTGAAAGGTTTGTAGATAAAGCAGCAGCTGGCACTCCTGTTTGAAAGTCCCTGTCTCTCTTTTATGGCCTTTCACCTATCCAAGGAATCTGCCCATAACCTGGCCATGTGTTCATTGAGTGAATAAATGATAACAATGATGATGATAACACAGATCTTATTAGTCTTGCACAGAGAGTCCCTTTCTGTGTGAAGAGGACTTCATTCGGATTATGGGACATGTCTGCCTCTTTCCACTGTGTATGAAAAGCAGTTACATCTTTGGAACTCAATAGAAGGAAGGAAAGAATGTTGGATGTTGGACCCAAAGTATTAATCACACTACCAAGAGCAGTTGTTCAGTTGGAGAAATGGCTCTGTAGTTAAGAGCACTGGATGCTCTTCCAGAGGACTCAGATTTGAGTCTCAGCATGCACATGGTGGCTCACAACCATCTCTAGCTCCAGTTCCAGAAGGTCTGATGCCCTCTTCTGGCCTCTGAAGGTACTAGACGCATATAGTATACAGACATCTATGCAAGCAAAACAGTGGTATAAACAAAAGTTTGTCGGGAGTGGAGGTATACACCTAAAAACATATTTTTAAAGTATAATAATTGCTAAATAAATCAAAATAAATAAAAAGTGCCATACACAAAGTATGTTTATGAAATCATCATCTAACTGAGTGTGGCAGTACACACCTTTAACCCCAACATCTGGAAAGCAGAATCAGGAGAGTCATGAGTTTCAAGTCAGCCTGGGCTACCTAGTAAGCTGTGTTTCAAGAGACAAGGTTTGAAGGGACTGGTGAAGTGGCTCACCGAGTAAAGGCAGTTATTTCCAAGGCTCAGAGATGATCTGAGTTGCATTCCCAGGATCTACAAAGTAGGAGAGAACTGATTCCTGCCTGTTGTCTTCTGACCTCCACACACATCATGGCATATATGCCCACGCATAAATAAATGTATTTCTTTTAAGGACTGAAGATGTAGCTCAGTGGCAGAATATTAGCCTAGCATGTGTCAGATGTTGAGTTCAATACCCAGTACAGATAGATGATAGATAGATAGATAGATAGATAGATAGATAGATAGATAGATAGATAGATAG
>JABTXL010006079.1:28568993-28639896 GCA_025134845.1 Neodon shergylaensis
CTTCTTCTTCTTCTTCTTCTTCTTCTTCTTCTTCTTCTTCTTCTTCTCTCTCTCTCTCTCTTAATTTTATTATCTCATGCACATGGGTGTTTTGACTGCATGTATGTCTGTGCACCACATGTGTGCCATGCCTGCAGAGGGCAGATGAAGGCATTGGATTCCTGGAACTGAGGTAACATAGTTGTGAGCTATCACGTGTGTATTGGGAATTGAACCCGGGTCCTCTATAATCGTAGCAAGTGCTCTTAACCACTGGGCCATCTCTCCAGCCACACCATCTCTATTTAAATAATGCATATGTTTTGGGACTCTTTCTGGACTAAGCATTGAACTGAAGCCAGGATAGCTCAGTATCAGGTCCAGTTTGTTTTTGATTTTACACTCCAAAATGCTGGTTCTCAGCAAATGGGTCACGACCCCTTTGGGGGGGGGATGAAACAAGCCTGTTTTAGATAGGGCTTCTATTGCTGTGATGAAACACCATGACAAAAGAGCAACTTGGGGAAGAAAGGGTTTATGAGGCCCACACTTCAGCATTGCTGTTCATCACTGAAGGAAATCATTAAAGGAACTCAAACAGGGCAGAATCACAGAGGCAGGAGCTGCTGCAGAGGTCGTGGAAGGGCGCTGCTTACTGGCTTGATTCCCATGACCTGCTCAGCCCACCTTCTTACATCAGTCCAGGGATGGCACCACCCACCATGGGCTGGGCCCTCCCACATTGATCACTAATTGAGAAAATGCTTTGTAGCTGTCATTGAGGCATTTCCTTAGCTGAAGCTCCTTCCTCTGGTGACTCTAACTTATGTCAAGTTGACACACAAAACCAGCTAGCACAAACACTTTCACAGGGGTCAAATATCAGATATCCTATATATCACATATTAACATCACAATTCATCACAGTACAAAATCACAGTTATGGTATGGCAACAAAATAATTTTATGTTTGGGGGTCACCACAACATAAGGAATTGTATTATAGTGTCACAGCATTAGAAGGTTGAGAATCACTGGCCTATAACCAAAAGGTGGAGTGGACAAGCAAGCAAGATCTTGTAGAAGTGTATGGGGCACTTAGCATGTTACTAATGGGAACGGCCCATTGTTTCAGCTTTTTCCCTGAGTCATTCTGCTCTGGGTAGCAAGAGAAGTCATGCTTGGAAGACAGGCAGTACATAGCGCCCTAAATAAATCAACAAGTCCATACCTCATAATTGATCTTTTCTACTTTATTCTACTTATCTACACTTTGCTATCTTTGCTTCAGAATGTTTTTCTCTAAATAGATAAAATATTGAAGGGGCTAGAAAGATGGCTTGGTGGTTAAGAATACTTCCTGATCTTGTAGTGAACCTGGATTCTGTTCCCAGCACCCACATGGTGGTTCACAATCATGGGATCTAGGGGCCCTGACGCCGTCTTCTGACCTCTTTGGCACCAGATATACATGTGGTTCATGTACATGTATGTGGGCAAAACACTCGTGAATTTTTATAAAATAATATTAATCTAAAATTTTGCTTAATATTGATATTTTATAATGTAGATATTATAAAAGAACTGTCTATAGATGGTCCAACTGATCACTAAATATTTGTAGAAAATAGGATATGTCATAAACTATCTGCCAGCTACTTTTTCATTATAAAAAGAAAACACGGTAATTTTATAATGGAAAATAGGTCAGGGACTTGAACTGACTGACAGCCAAAAGTTCTGTGTTTCACAACAGAAAGCCTATGGCAACGTCCACAACGTATTCTTGCATAAACAAATAAATGCTAAATCTCAAAGCCTCTCAGAAAAGAAAAAACCTCTTCAGTGATTATTAAAATGATAACATTTGATGTGTATAACTTCATTAAGCTCGCTCAAGTCAACAGCGCCTGTCCTGACAGATGGTAAAAATCTCCTCTTGCCACTAGGTGGCGCTTCCTGGCTTTTGACGAGGTTACCGCATTGTCTTTTGTCTTTGAAACCTGTGGGCCCTCGGCCACCAGAACTTCACCCAGAGTGCTCTCTGGATCCTGGTAGTGGCCAGGATCGCATCCCGCATCTCAAGCACTACTGTCTCTCCTAACCAGTTTATTCACTCACAATGTGTCAGTGGTATTTTTCTGAGAAATATATTTTAAGATATGGTGTCCTGCTTTAAATTTTTGGGAAAATTTTTTTCAAAATTGTAAAACGTACATTTAAAGGAATTATGTACTCTTCACCTAGGATCCAAATTCACAGCTTACTGGCACTTTACCATTCTATCTGTCTGTCTGTCTGTCCATCTGTCTTGTCTGTCTGATTATCTATCCCTCATGTGTGTGTTTATTATTTTTATTTTCTCAGTACCAAATGGCGAGGCAGACAACATCCACTGGTCTCTTCCCTGGTCAACTAATTACTTTGTTTCTCCATTGTTAAGAAAATAATGTTTCAGGTTAATAGATTAAAAACCGTGTCTTGTTGGGATATGGTTGCGGACTATGCGCATATCCTGCCTTTAGTGAAACTTTAACCATTTCCTCAGTTGTTACACGTGACTGTTGCCAGCTGCTGCTTTCTAACTCCACCGGTTCCTCTACTCTACCTAGTTGGTATTCCACCCATTTCCATACTATTTCACTTCTTCACGTCAAGACAGGCCATAGTCATATTTTATTCCTTGGCTTAGAATCCACTACTCACATTGCCCCAAATTTAGCTAGTGTGAACCACTTGTTTGGATCTGATGTCCTTTAACAGATCCCAGATATACCTGAGAGGGTCCCTATTCTCAAGTGCAGAAAGATGTTTGTCTTATCTTGTGTGTTCCTTGGCAACCTTGAACCGGAAACTTCTCCATGGAGCTCCGGTTCCTTTCAGTAAACTACATAGAGACCAGACTGGTGTAAGGTGTGCTCGTTATTACCAACATGCCAATATTTCCAGGCACGAGTGCCAAACAGACCCCCAAGCCCATTCATGTCACACCTATACAAAGACAACATCCGTGCTGCTGAACTGGTAAGCCATGGTTTCACAGAGTCTCTGTAACTGCAATCCTAGCTTCCCCTTCATCTGCATTTCCCCTGTAACACTGAGAAGCTTGACTTCCATTCGCTTTCAGATGTTTATCTCTACAGCGTCATTTTCCCTGACAGATATCTAGGTCGAATGAGCCACCTTCTTGGCAGAAGCCACCAAGCCCCATCTACAGATTACCGTCTCAGGCCCGGACCTGCCTAACCTACCAGCCCTGACTCTGTATATATCCCTGATGATCTCTTGCCATTTGGCTTCCTCCCCTTTCCTTTCTGAGTACATAGAATCGAGCACCAGTCTGTCCCGCATCCTGAACATTTTCTGAAAACTCTTTCTATAGGATCGGGTGACTATGGGAATCTTACCAAAAGAATCAATCATAATTGATGTAACCAGCCGATTTTAATATATTGTCTTTCCATTCTCTTTTGTGTATTTTGGCTAATGACCAGTTATTAAGAATCTGATTAACCATAGTTAATGATCGTATTCCCCAGACCATGCTTGGAGTCTTCCTGGTAACTACTCAGAGGGCCAAAGAACTGGATGTAAAGCCGGGAGCCTTGGTTCTGGCAACTCAAGGTTGATGGTGCACTTCACTGCAGAACTGGTCCAGAGGTCCAGATGAACCGTTCTTAACTGTGCCTGCACCGGCAAGACCCTGACTTCATCATCTTAAAACTGACCTAAGAGGTCGAGCTGGATAAGGGGGGGGGAGGAGAACCCTTCCTTCACATCCTGGAATTATTTTATTATCTGGATTGAATTAGAGGAACGACTCAGCCGTTAAGGGCACTAGCTACTCTTCCAGAGGACCCCGCTAACAGCAGTCACTGCGGGTCCAGGCCTCAGACACCACGTGCACATGGTGCACAGATAAACATGTAGGCAAAACACCCATCCACGTCATCTTTTTTTTTATTAAAATAAACAGAAATCACCCCTACCTAATGTCATAGTTTTTTGATATGATTTCTTCCGATTTATTCTGTGTTTTTGTTTGTTTTGAGAGAGGGGGGCTTGCGGTGCAACCCAGGCAAATCTCAAATTCCTCCTGCTTCTGCTTCCAGAGTTCCGGGGTCCCAAGTGCATCCCATAACACCTAGGACCACAGCACCTCAGTTTCTTCTTTCATAAAATAAAATTTATCGCCAATCCCAGTGCTCAGGAGGCAGAGGCCGGCGGGTCTCTGTGAGGTCGAGGCCAGCCTGGTCTACAGAGCTAGTTCCAGGACAGGCTCCATAGCTACTGAAAACCCCTGCTTTGAAAACAAAACAAAACAAAACAAACAAACAAAAAACCTAAAAGGTGTGGCCCAATTTAACAAAATATGGACTGCTTTTACCTGGAGATTATTTCCTATTCTTTACAACTGTGATTTTTGCTGAGAAAAACAAATATGTATATACATATTTTTCCCTCATTGCTAAATGTGTTCTTGTAATACCACATCTGGAGCTGTCTTCATCCTGAGGACTGTGAAACTCTGGGAGCAAAGTGGGAAGAGCTCTCTGTAACTCATGCTTGTCCCAGCCTCTCTTGTCTCAGCTGCATATCCACAAACCCAGTAAGCTGAAATAGGGCATGGGAGAAGGGGAGGAGGACCAGCAAGATTAGCTTGTCACCTGAGAGCGAGCCTTCATTTCTGGCTTCTGTCATCGGACATGAAGATGCAGTGAGGCTATTGGGCTGTCCTGATTTTCTTGGAGGCCTTTGGCCTTGTGTTGCACACTCATCTGGGGACGCTGCAAGTCTTGCGCTGTAAAATGCGACAGAGACGCTGCTGGCATTCCACTCTGTCATGAGGTGGAAGATGAAGGAAGTCAAATTGCTCGGGCTGGATGCACTGGAGCATCTTTTAGCCATCCTTTTCTTCTCACCCATCGCATCTCATCAGTCAACAAAGTCAGCCACTCTGTTCCCCCTCCCTCTGCTACCGCCTCTCCTCCCTTAATAGCTTGTTGACATCATTCTCACTCAAATAAACACATTACTTTCCACAATAACCCTCAAGTCCACCCTTCAACCAGAGGGATCTGTCCAAATCACTGCTAGCCCTCTTGACCATTCTAAATGCGCTTGTGATGCCTCATTGTCTGCAGAATAAGAATCAGGCTCATCACCCTGAAAACAAAGTGTCACGACCATTCCCTGCCTACTAGCATGGCTCTCTTTCCTTATCCCTACCTACAGCACTAAGTGTCATGATCAGCCAGTTAACTGCACTCAAGCACCACTGCATCTCTTGACTCCGAGTTCTCAATCCCACTGCCTACCATACCCTCCTCCTCTCCTTGATGGATGACTGGAGTATAATAGTGCCTAGCCAAAATATTATTCTACCAGGCATGCTGGTCTTTATTCATAATCCCAGCACTTGGAGAGGTAGCAGTGAGAATCAGGAGTTCGAGCCTCAGCTACATAATGGACTCGAGTTGAGATCAGCCTGAGGAACTTAAGACTTGTTTCAAAACAAGCACACAGGCACGAACGCATGTGTGTGTGTGTGTGTGTGTGTGTATGTGTGTGTGTGTATTCTTATTCTTTTCTAAATATAAATGCCCTACCCTTACTATTACTCAAAAATGCAGACAGCTTCTTCTTGGTGTGATGTCATGTTTCCCACTTACACAGAAAGCACATTGGCCACCTGGTTTGAGCAGTAATATACAAGCCAATTATGTTCATTATTTCCAAACAGAAGCACCAAAAAAAAGTGTGACCTGCAGTGTCTCCTTCTCTTTTCCTTTTTTGTTTGTTTGTTTGTTTTACTGTTATGAGATCAGTAATATTATAGAGGTGTCTAAGCACCCAAAGTGAAGTCAGTATTCAAAATCGGCAAATGGCATGACCTGAAATACATCTTTGTTGATGTAAGCGCCTGGCCTTTTAGAGTCATTTCTTATTGCCCCAAATAATGTACCTTAGCCTGGCAGTGGTGGCACATGTCTTTAATTCCAGCATTCAGGAGGTGGAAGCAGGTGGATCTCTGAAAGTTTGAGACCAGCCTGTTCTACAGATTGAGTACAGGACAGCCAAGGGCTACACAAAGAAACCCTATCTCAAAAAATGAAATAATGATGATGATGATGTTGGTGGTGGTGGTGATCTTATTCTGACTGACACTAGCAATTCCAGACCGTCCTTGCCTATCCCTGAGGTTCTGTGTGTATCTACACAGCTGTACAATGCTTGACAACACAATCAGTCTCCTATTGGAGAAAGTCCCTAGTTCATGACTTTTGGCAGGAGGCAGGTTTTACCTCCCACTAAGGAAGCTAAAAATAACAGACACTTGTTCCCCAGATTCCTCACAGTGAGGGAACAAGCATGTGACCTAAGGTCACCATTTAGAAACATCCCACTCAGGGCTTTGGGCCTTGATACAAAGAAGTGGGGACAGGGTCACACAACATTGATCCCACTGTTGATGGTGGTATTCTCTACTCAGTGGAGTCGTAACAAGGAAAGCCGAGCCAGGGTGACAGTGTGCATTGTTTAGTGACAAGATAAGCAGAATGTTCCCGTCAAATGTCATGGCTGGGTTCACTTTCTGAGCCTCCCTATTGTAGGGTGAAAGGGACAACTGGGGCAGGAAACCAACCAATCACTGAGCACCCTGGCTCTGAACCCAGACCCAGTGAAAGAAACACATTCTGGATCTGAGACCTGAGCCAGGAAAAGAAATGTCTTTATTCCTGAACCCAGGACCAAAGAAACATGCCCTGACTCTGAAACCAGTATCAAAGATACACACTTTGTCCCTAGAATCAGATCAGTGAAAGAGATGTGCCCTGGTCCTAAGATTAGAGTCAAAAGGCTAAAAAGGACCAGTGAAAGAAACAGTTTGGTCATAAAGTCAAAGTCATCATTGCCCTGACCAACTAAACTAACCAATTCCTGAGCATGGAAAACTAACCAATCTCTCTTCTTCCTGGGATAGCTCTGCCCCTAAGAAGCCCTGTATAAGCCTCTCTGCCTGTTCAGTTAGAGGGTGCCATTTATCCCTCCCTGGCACAGGCAGCCACTCTCTTGGACTCCTCCTTCTCTTTTTCTCAAGAGTCTTCCGTAAGGATCTTCATTGCCAGGGAACAGAATAGAAGAACCTTGCTGGGATGCTCCCTAAAGGGGGGGGAGGGTGTACTGAGCAAGGCTGAGCAGAAAAAGTAAAATTTTTTTACTGGAGCCAGAGGAGATTGCTACATTTCTGCAGGGGCTTCCCCTTTAGTAGAGTTTAGCAAAAGAAGTAACGTCTTGGGCTGGAGAAGAAGCAGATAGCTCTGCTAGGACATTCCCTTAAGGAAACAGTGGAACTCAGCCATAGCAGTTCTTCAGGAGAAGAGCAGGATTGCTTTATCCTGCACCGAGACCATTCCTCGCTGCACCCCAGCTTCTAGGTAGCCTGGCTTCCCGATAAAGTCATAATACCTTTCCTCCTGGGTTGAGCTGTCTTATTGCAACCCTACCCCCATTGCGGCTCTACCCCTCCAGAGCTGTCCACAGCTCTAAGTATAACCTTGACTTCCCAATAAGTCAGGCTATCCTTGCAACTTGTAACACATTCCCCTATACCTATAATTCTCCCAGTAACTCTCTGATACTCAAGAGCCAGTCAGCAATGATTACCTTCCTAAACTCTTGAGCTGTTTCAATAGTGCATGACCAAGAATCCTTTGTCCAAGATCCCCAGGACCCAAAGTGATGCAGACTCCATATGGAATCACATTTTCATTTTATTTTTGATTTTATGTATATGGGTGTTTTGCCTGCACGTACACCTGTGTGCTGGGTGCATGCATTGCCTGTGGAGGACAATAGAGGGCATCAAATCCCCTGGGGTTGGAGTTACAGACAGTTCTAAGCTGCCATATGGGTGCTGGGAATCTAGCTGAACCCTGCTCCACTAAAAGACAAGCCAGTGCTCTTAATCCATGAGCCATCATTACAACTCCTGGAATCACGTTTTAAAAGCCCAATTTTGCATCCTCCAAAAATTTTACTTATTCATTTACTAAGACGGAGTCTCATATTATAGTTCAGCCTGGCCTTGGACTCATGGCAATCCTCCTGCTTTAGCCTCCAAGAAAAAAGTATTTTTAAAGGTTTTCATTGTTTTTTACGGGAGTGAATGTCAAGTGTGTGTGGATGCCCTTAGAGGCCAGGTTCCTTAGCACTGCAGTTATAGGCAGTTTGAGCTACTGTAGGTGCTTGGAACTGACCTGGAGTCCTCTAGAGAATGGCAAGCATGCAATCACTGAGCATGTCTCCAACACCTAAAAGTACACGCGAAAAACTATAGTCCTTAATTCCTCTGGTGCATTAAAAGGAATCCCATTCACGAGGTGTGCTCAGCCACACTATTCCTCTTTCTCTGCGCTCTTCTGCTTGGAGCCTCACCACCATCTCATCCCCAAAACGGACTGTCCAGCATCTGGAGTTCTTTTCCTCTTGCACCCTCCCCCTACCCCACCGCCTTGGCTCCTGATATCACTGTCGTCTTACAGTGCCTGGCTGGGTTCTTCTTCATTTCATCCCCTGGATCTTGTTACCCCTTCTCATTTTCTCAACGCTGCATCATGAATTCTGCAAGCCTGGGAATCACGTGGATCGCCACAAAATTCTCATTAAGAGTGTCACAGTGGCAGTTCACAGGCCACGCAGCACCTCCAAACCTCGTGGAGTGTTACCGTTGCTTTAACAGAACTGGGTACATTCCAACATTCGAGAGTGGAGAGCTACTCTTAAAAACTTGGATTCCTGGGTCATGAAAAACTATGTGCTGAAGAGATGGCTCAGCAGTTAAGAGCACTTGCTGTTCTTGCAGAGGACCTGGGTGGGGTTTCTCAACGCCCACATCAGGTGACTCACAATCCCCTGTTACTCCAATGTCTTCTTCTAGCCTCCATGGGCACACACGCACACACACACACACACACACACACACACGGTGCACAGACAGACAAGCAGGTGTGAATGCACACACAGAGACATAACACACACACATACACACACAGCAACACTGGGACCCCATTTCTTCACGATAAGAATCAACCGGAGTCACCCATTCTGTAGAACATCACTCGGCTTCTCCTTGATTCAACTTCAAAGGATTCATTCTTGCTCCATAAAGCACACCAAACAATAAAATTAAAAAAAGACTACAAGTACCTGTAAGGTTAAAAAGCATATCCTCGTTAGGGATGGGGGATAGTGTGAGGGGTCTCACAGAAGGAAACTCGTGTACATTCTTTATCCTTTCCAGACACAACGCAACAAAAGGAAGAAAGGTTGGTGGAAGGAGAGGCACACAGGAGGAAGGAAGGCAGCCTAGGTACAGGGAGGGCCGGCAGTGGACAAAGAGTTGAACGTCTAACTGGCAAGGAGAGAGTGATGTTTGCAGCCCTCTCTAAGCTTGTATTTCAGAGGAGCTGCTAATTGGCCCCTTGACTGATGCGCCTCAGCCAACCTGCACCCATTCCTGCATCTGTAGGTTATCATTCAGAGCTCAAGCCCTCTGAGCTCCAAAGAAGGTAAATATAGTGTTCCTAGCTTAAAAGCAAGCTGGCTCCGATTCCACTTTAAATGCACAGGAGAAAGGGCTTGTGAGAGGTATCACAAGGTTAAGTACTTCCAGAAGAATATTTACCTTCTTAGTTAGGGTTTCTATGGCGTGACATTGTGACCGAACATAACCTGGAGAGGAAAGAGTTTATTTCCCTTACACCCTCCAGGTCACAGTCCATCACTGAAGGAGGTCAGGGCGGGAACCAAAGGCTTGATATCCCAGCTTGATATCCCAACTTTGGAGGTTGAGGCTGGAAGATCTCTGTGAGTTCCAGGCCAGTCTTGTCAACAAAGGAGTTGCAGGCCAGTCAGGGCCACAGAGTAAAGCTCTGCCTCAAAATCAGCAAACAAACAAACAAACATACAACTGTTGCCTATGAGTTTACTTAGCTTTAGGCACTTTCTTAGGAAAACAGAACTGCTCTAAACCATGGGCTGTTTAGTGATTGGACTGGGCAGCTAGCAATACCTGGAATGTTGCTCACCAAACACATGTTGAACAAAACAAAACAAAACAAAACAAAACACCACTTCAGTACTTCCCTTTGTCCAGTTTTCCCAGGGAAGCAAGTGTCTTTGCTGTATTGGGACTTTTTTGGGAGGTAGCAGGGTTCAAAATAGGGTTTCTCAGTGCAGCCTTGGCTGTCCTGAAACTTGCTTTGTAGACCAGGCTGGCCTCAAAATCATTGAGATCCACCTGCATTGCCTCCCAAATACAGGGATTAAAGACATGTATTGCCACTGTCCAATCATATTGGTGCGATTTTGATTACAAGTAATGGACTTCCAGGAAGCCTGAATAAAAAGGAGTCTGTCTGATGCAGACCAACAGGGCTTGGAAAGCTGAAAGGCGAGGTTCTGGTGTGACTTATGTAAGAACTCAAAGCGGGAACTAGAGCAAGCGGGGGAATCTTCCTGCTGTGTTAAAAATAAGTGGGGGTTTAATTCCACTTGCAAACTAGTGAGATAGCACTTACTGGTTTCACACAATGGCCAGAAGGCCCAAGTCTCCTGCTGTATAGAGGACTTAAGAGTTATTAGTAGCTAAACCACCACTGGGCCCAAACTCCAGTTCTCCCAGGCTGACAGGAAGTACTTGTATCCTCGGTGAGTGTGTGTTAAATGGGAGAGACCTCCAAATCCAAATTTTCATAATAGTCTACAAGTATACCTGACCTTTGCCCCGCAGAGAGACTTTATCCTTGTGCTGACTAGCAACCAAACCTGATCCTTGCTCCAAAGTGAGGTTTTATGTTTATATTCAGTTGCTTGCTATAAAAACATCCTTGACAAAGTTACCCAGCACCAGAGCAGGCTGTCTTGCTCTCAAATGCAAGCACTCCATGGAGAAATGTCCCAGTGAGCAGTTCAGAAGAAATGAGTGAACAAAATAGCCCCCATCTACCCCAGGGACAGCGTTAAAGCTGTGGGACCTTCTAGAATGGCTATAGCAGTTAAGGTCAGCATGGTTTACAAATGAATTAGTGGAATGTTTTAATGTTTGTCGATTTGAATCTTATTGAATCTTCACTTGTTTATAGTTACTTTGTGTGTGTGTGTGTGTGTGTGTGTGTGTGTGTGTGAGAGAGAGAGAGAGAGAGAGAGAGAGAGAGAGAGAGAGAGAGAGAAAGAGAGAGACAAGGTCTCACTATGTAGTCTTGGCTAGCCTGAAGCTTGCTATAGAGACCAAGCTGCCCTTGAACGCACAGAACTCCTAAGAGATTTGCCTGCCTCTGCCTCCCAAGTGCTGGAATTAAAGGTGTGCACCACCATACTGGCTTTAGCTACTTTTTTTGAGAAAAACAAAGATGGCTCTCTAGAAGATAATTCAGACAACAGCATTCATGTGTTTTTCGTACGACAGCGTGGAGAACAATTTAAATTCTTGGCAAGGTTGACTTTGAAATAATTGCTAAAAATAGTTTCTTGTTTTTTATTTTCGGTTTGTTTTTCAAAGAGCATGTTGGGCAAAGGGTGGATCTCATGTTTTTCCTGTACAGGGGACTCAGTGGTATTTTGATTCTGGCGATAAAAGCAGAACATGGAACACTCAGGAATGAGCCCATGGTGCCTCCCTGACAGACCACTTCAGGTGTTTTCAACATAATTGTATTTGAATTTGAATTTCTGGTGAGCCAGAATTCTCTGGAAACTGAGGTCACACCGTCTTACAAAAGAGAAGTCAAGGTCACTGAAGAGGTCAAACTTAACATTAGCACAGCCCTAACAGGCTGCAGACTAACAATACTGGAACTAGGCCTCTGACCCTTACAATAACTGGGAAAAATCACAAACTGTACCCTGCGGGGGGGGGCAATCAGAATTGAGACAAACAAGAACTAGACGTTTCAGAACATTAGGAATAGCTTCCCTAGCTTATATATAGGTTGCCAATTTCCTTACAGCAACGCCAGGACCAATCCCTGTTTGACAAGACTTCTGTCACCATTCCACTCTGGCCCAATCAGGAATTCAACCCCCATTGGAATTCGGAATCCCCCCCCCATCCTTTACTCCTAAAAAGCCCTGCCAAAGTTCAGCTCAATGCTCTCCCTGATCCAACCACTGTGTCAGAAAGAAAAGGCCATGCTAGAGTTGACAATAAAGGTTCTTTGTTTTTGCATATGAACTCCAACTCCTAGTGGTCTCTGGGGGCTCATGGCGTGGGCATAACCATCACCAGAATAAATGTATGACTTCTGACTCTGTCGTGGCAGGAGAATTCGTGAACAAGTCAATTACTCGGTTGTTCTTTCTTCAGGTATCTTTGTTATGTGCTGTCTTCGGTAGTGAGGTCATAATACGTGGACCTGGGTTAGTTAATTCACTTCCTAGAGCATTGAGGATAACAATCACCCACTCAAAAGCCTGCTGCTTTAGGAAGAGGGGTCTCTACCAATCACAGATCCAGACTGTGGACCTTGGTGAAGGCTGAATGTTTAGGTGCCGTCTCCCTGATCAATGAGGATCGATGCTTTGTCTTTGTCTTTCTGTCTTTGAAATTTAGAAAGATAACTCCTGTGGTGTTTGGGTTTTTCCTCCCCCTCTCTTATCTGTTTCTGACCTATGGGAAAGTAGGAGCTATTTTCGTCAAACTTGGCAAGAGAGCTCATCTATGATTGAGAATCTAATTCGAACAAGTTTGAATTTCAATGGAGAAAACAGGTTCTTTCTACTGGTGCCTATTTGGAGTATGTGCTAAGACATTCATTAGAAAAGTAAAACGACTTCGTAAGGCTTCATTCCTTACTGTCCTTGTTTAGAACATGAAACGCCATTCATCGGTTATCGATGCTGTATAACCCTTCTGCACTGTCATGCCTAGTGATCACCTCAGGGTGATGGAAATGGCAGATGACTGTGGCTTTATTATAATAATTAGGGCCTTATTATCACTTATCTTTTATCTAAGATTAAGGATAATGATGGCTTTATAGTAAAAACAGGGCTCTAAAGCTATCTGTGGCAAGGCCTAGTTCTTTTATTTTTATTTATTTATATATTGCTTTTTCGAGACAGGGTTTCTTTGTTTAACAGTCCTGGCTGTCCTGGAACTCACTTTGTAGACCAGGCTGGCTTCAAACTCACTGAGATATACCTGCCTCTGCCTCCCAAGTGCTGGGATTCAAGGTGTGCACCACCACTGCCTAGCTGGTTCTTTTATTTTTATTGCCCGTTTTCATATAAATGGTTTTTTATAACATTCACTAAAGTGAAGTCCCCACTGTGATGGACAGTTCCCTCAAACTGTGAGCCAAATAAAGTCTTCCAGCAATATGTAAATATGTATCAAAGCTAACAATAAACCAGTAAGGTCCATTTTGTATCTATGTTTTGAAGTTTAATTTTTCTGGGACTTCATTTATGCCGGAGTTGTTATTGAGAAGGATGCTGAGGCTTCTGATGAAGCAGATGTGCCATTCATTATCTGCCCACACTCACCGCGGGAAATGCTGCAGTTTCTGCTTAGAGTCTGACCTCAGTCTATGATACCACAGTGGACTAATATTACCCAGTCTACTCATAAGTGAGGCTAGCGCTATGGCACTCAGGAATCTGGAATTAGAACACTGGATGGCTAAATGATCAGGTCACAGTAGGCACATGAGCTGAAATGTCAGCACTTACTATAACACCAAACCCAAAGCCACATGCCAGCTGATGTCAGCAAGGGAACACAGAGTCACGAGTAAGCAGAGGGAAAGGGGAGAATCCTGTCACAATGTAAATTAGGATCTGTTAGAATCAACCTTAGAATCCAATATTGTCACCTTACTGCCTCGTCAGCAGCCTAAGGGGCAGATTCTCATAGCATCTTCTCATCCATCTAACCTCATTCCCTCCAACTCCAGGTTAGTCACGTGAACCTTGCTCTTCCTTTAGGGGAACACATTATTGGCTGAGGACTTTGGGCTCTGCTGTTCTGCTGATGGTCCCGTCCCTCAGTGTCCCACATAGCCTGCTTCCTCATCTCCAATGTTCCAGTGGAAGCCGGGTGTGTGGGTCAGAGGCAGAACAGCTTCTTAGCCTGAGAGAGGCCCTGGTTAGACCTCTGGTATCCACTGCCTCTCCGCTCAGAGAGAGAGGTCTTCACCACCACTCTGTCTGAAGTCCTGCCCCCCTTGTACCCCCTCCCTGATTTACTGTTCTCTATAGCATCAGTATCTCTCTGATCTTTACCTTCCCCCATCCCTGTTTGCTTGCCACATTTGTGGACTTTGAGTATATTCTTCCATTGCCTTATTTTACAAACATAAACACATATGTACTTTTTTTTTGGTTTTTCGAGACAGGGTTTCTCTGTTCATTATAACTAAAGGATGGTTGTGGACCTTAACTCTCCCTGTAGGCCAATTTTAAATCACACTGAGGAATGTGTGAATAGAAATTGGTTTGTTGTCCCATGTGTCTCTCCCTTTTACTTTTTCTTGTTCTTATGGCTTACATGTCACTTTTCACCTGTTGGTTCATATATTAGCAATCTGCACACACCTCCTAAATGGATAACAGGTCAAAGCAGATGAAGAGACATATTCCATGGCCTTTATAATCTCCGGGCCTCAAGAGTGTCTATACCTTGAACTAGTAACCAGTTGCATGATGAATAAATATAATTGCCTAATCTAGAACATACAGTGTCCCTAAGAAGTATCCATGTAATTCCTTGTGTAACACATATACATATAGTAGAGCACTGGCTATAAAAATGTTAAAATTATAAGAACTATAGGAAATGACAAGGGAAAACATGAGGTGTTTGTTTCTGAGTAATTGACAGGACTTGTTGAACCTTGAGCCTTTAAACTACCTTAAACCCACAAAAATGAGCCCTTCGGCACACTGTTTTGGACCCTTGTGAAACGTGCCTGCCAAGGTTTTCTCATGTCACCATCCTGAACGGGGTCCTCCAAAGGATGTTTCCTATTCTTGCCCAAGTATAATGTTCATAGTCAAGCCCATTGCTATAGCCACGTGGAAGATCTGGCAACCACATTATTCTACTCAGAAGGAATTTCCATTTCTGCATGGGCTAGTGGCCTCTGTTAGCCTTTTGGTTGGGAGGAGGAGATGTTTGTTATGTGGTCACACTCTGCCTAGACTAACGAGCCACACCACATTTGGAAGGACCTTGAGCAACACTGTGATGTCGTTCTGGGTGCATCAGAGGTGAAGAATTAAAAAGGCATCTTTATTCTGCCTCTTGGGCAGGATGGGGGAATTTAATGCTTCTCCATGTAGTAATTCCATCTTCTGAAAGCAAGGTACGCTTCCGATGTCCTGTAGAATACAGCCCCATCCCGGGCTAGGTTGCTCACAGCTGCCATAATGATAAACCCTGCTGCCGGTGCACAGCAATATTTTGGTGGTTGGCTCAAGAGCTATCTATACACCAAGATCTGGGTTCAATAAACAACCAAGCTCAAGGAATTCTTATGGCAGAACTGCTGAAAGACATGTCTGACTCAAGGCTGACAAGGTACCTGGCCCTCTGATCCTGGCTGGAAAAACGGGCAGTCGAAAAAGCTCAATGATTCAGAAGTATTGTGTGAAATGAAAAGGAACCAAGTCCTTCTGTAATTCTGGCAGGCCACTAGACCAACAAACAGAACATCTGTTTGGACTTCGGGCTGCTACTTTAGGTAGCCCACCTGAAGTAAAACATACTGATAAAAGGGGGACCACCTGTGCTTACTACTCATGTCTTCCCTGCCCCAAACCCTCATTTCTCCAGAGTAGAGCGCAGATATGAGGGTTACCTGATTTCAGGGAGCTAGGGGAAGATGGAAATCTGTTTAGACTCATGCTGTGGGAACTCCTTCAGCCAAAATTATATTGAATATACTCCTATTTCTGTCTACAATATTTGTATACCTAGGCAAAGTTATTTTGTCATATTGTATGCATGCATGCCTCTACCTCTGTTTAAGACATTTTGTATATTGATACAATTTTAGGATATATTTATCATATTGTACTATACATTTCTACCTCTGATCAAGATACTTATACATTGCTTACATTTTGAGGTCACTGTCCTCATTTGCACAGTTATTTAAAGATTGTTTAATATTCTTTTTTAGATCGTTTAATATTCTAATATGAAGTCTTAGTCTTTAAGCTATATAGATATTAAAAATTATAGGTCAATAGTCATCCATATTTTTCATACTTATAGTTGACTAACCAGGTTCTTTAGATACATAGAGATTGTATTCTGCATAGATAGGTAATCCTCAGCCACTTCAAAGAACTGTAGAATATGGCATTTAAATAAATTAGGGTTCTGTTTGTGAGAAACAATTGCTCCTGGCAGCACCGATGTATTCCCAAGAGAATATTGAGTACTGAAGACACTCCACTTGGAGCTTGTTTTCTTCTTGGAAAAACTGGCCTTTGGGCAAGGAATTGCCTATGGCTCAACCACTGACAAAATGCATGGTATCCGGACAGAACAAGCAGGATACAAGAAAAAAGACTGCCAAACCTTGCCAAGACAGGATAAGACAGTTTTGAAAATTTTATGCCTCTGAAAGTGGTCTGTCAGTTACTCTAGGCCTTAGCCAAAGTTGGTTACTCCAACATCGCAAATGAGACTTTAGTTGACTGCCCACGTAGTCAGTTGTCTGTCATTTATTGCACATTTTGGAAGTTGCTTGATTGCACTTCCTACCTACTCAAATAATATTATTTCCCTTCTCAGGTCTTCAAAGGGGTTGAAGACTAGATAGTTGTAGTTACTTTCATCTCATGATTTGGCCAATCTATTTTTAATATAAGACTTAGACTCCTTAGGACGGGATAATTATTGAAACATTTAGCATATGTTTCTTGACTGATATTGTTTATGCTGGTTGTAATTCTATATTTTATACTTGATATTTGTTCTTAATGTATATAATTTTGTATTAGGCTTAGAACTGTCTTATTTAGACAAAAGGGGGAGGTGTTGTGGGAACTCCTTCAGCCAATAGCCTTTAAGATACAAGCCCATTTGGGTATGGTCTCTTATACTACAAAAACAGCCATAAAGCTTGCGTACACTTTCTCTCCCAGATGCTGGACTTGGTTCCTGTTCCCCATTTGTGCAGAGGACTGTGATTTGTGAGTCTACCCCTAAATAAGTAACCCTTTATTATACTCAATTCTGAGCTAGTATGGGATTACTTTTTAGCGTCTATCTTCAGACTCAGGCAGTTTTGCAGACTGGGCCTTCACCCAGAAGAGCTGTTTATTGGGCTGAAGAGATGGCTCAGTGGTTAAGAGCACAGGCTGTTCTTCCAGAGAACCTGGGTTCAATTCCTAGCACCCACACGGCAACTCACAATTGTCTGTAACTCCAGTTCCTGGGGAACTGACACCTTCACACCAATGCACATAAAGTTAAATAAACTATAAAAAATTTAAAAAGTATCTTAAAAAGATCTGGTTATTAATTTGGCCCTTGCAGCTGGGCAGTGGTGGTGCACACCTTTAATCCCAGCCTTCGGGGGCAGAGGTAGATAGATCTCTTTGAGTTTGAGGCCAGCCTGGTCTACAGAGCAAGTTCCAGGACAACCAGGGCTACACAGAGAAACTGTCTCAAAAAAAAAAAAAAACAAAAAACAAAAACAAGCTGGATGGTGGTGGTGCACGCAATTAATTCCAGCACTCAGGAGGCAAAGGCAGAGGCAGGCAGATCTCTGTGAGTTCGAGGCCGGCCTGGTTTACAAGAGCTAGTTCCAAGACTGGCTCCAAAGCAACACAGAGAAATCCTGTCTCTCGAAAGAAAAAAAACAAAAACAAAACAAACAAACAAACCAAGCAACAAAAACATCCAGCTGACTATAAGCACTTGGTTTTGGCATTCACCAAGAATTACCATTATCTGGTATTCAACAGCAGCGCTTTCACCACATCCTTCCCTGGTGCTATGCTTTGACTTTTGGTGTCTGTTTATAGTCTGCCTCAATCCAAGATCTATTCAAATTTTGCTCCCTGGTCAGACTCTTCCATTGCCGTCTTCTTACTTTGTTTGATTGAAGTGATTCTGCAGTCCTGGGTAATATCTGTTCTATAAACTCCACACAGGCGGGGCCTGTTCTCTAAGCCTTTCTAGCGAGAAACTGATGTCAAAGCTTCATTTCAGCAAGCCACCAATAGGTGGTTTGTCCAGCCTTCCCCTGCCTTGCATGTGCCTGGAATGTAGCCCCAGTCAATAGCTAAGGTCCTGATTGTTACACAGTATTAGATTTTAGAGATGCTGATAAATCAAACTTGGCAAGCTTGCTTTTGGAGCAAGAAGCCTGAGGTTTTGGAATTATGAAGTCATCCATTTACAATGGATCTATCCCATCCCTCAAAGTCCAGTTTTATTTATTTTAAATCCTAGGTCAGGTTGCTGGGATTCACCTTATCCTTGGAGATTCACATAACTCCTGGCAACTTTTTCCCATCTTATTAGCTTTTTAGAACATCTAGGGTATTTAGTTCAGACTGCACTCGTCAAACTCACTGCCCCGCTGAAATGCTACTACCTAAACAAAGGAGGAAAGACGGCTAGATGACAGCTGTACCTTTCCACCTGCTGCTAAA
This sequence comes from Neodon shergylaensis, assembly GCA_025134845.1. Classification (NCBI taxonomy): domain Eukaryota; kingdom Metazoa; phylum Chordata; class Mammalia; order Rodentia; family Cricetidae; genus Neodon; species Neodon shergylaensis. The sequence goes on from JABTXL010006079.1 coordinate 28,587,651, forward strand.
GGGGGATGGGTAGGCAATAAGGTTGGTTTCATTCTCAGTAAAGACAGCAGCTTCCAGATGGTCAAGAACATTCTCCTCTCTGCTCTGGCCACAGACTTCCTCCATCAATATAACGCAGTGTCTGCCCCTCCCCCCGAGTGTAATAAGGGATCATTGAGGCTACTTTGGAGGTACCCCACAACTGTAAGACCTGACTGATGCTCACTGGAAAAACTCTAGACTCACATTTTTGGTTGCCTTCATTTTGGGCCCAAGATTTCAACTCTAAGTCTCTAATATTTCAAAGTTCCTGGTGTTCTGGGCAAATATGGCAGTTCACAACTTTAATACCAGCACTCATAGAGCAAAAGAGAGTACCTCCCTCCCATCCCCCCACTCCCCTACCCTCGCCGCCGAGCTCAAAGCCAGTCTGATCTCCATAGTGAGTTCCAGACCAGCCAGGTCTGGACAGAAAGACTCTAACATGTTCCTGGGGTCTGGGCTTGGTGGTAGCACATACCTTTAGTACCAGCATTCTGGAAGCAGAGGCAGGAGGATTTCCATAAGTGCAAGGCCAGTTTGGGCCACATAGTGAGACCTTGTCTCAAAACACCAAGATAAATAAATAAGAGTTCCTAGGATTCTTTTTTAAGCTATTTCCCCTAAAAGGCCCCTAGTAGACTAAAGACAGGCACATCTGAAGGAAAGACCGTGGTGAGGAGCAGATTTGAGAAGACAGCAGGAAATGACTGACCAAGTGTGTGCAATGTGGATAAAGTAGAAGCCCTGGATGGTGCAGGCTAGGTCAAAGAATTTGAGAGTTTTTTAAAAAAATAATTATTTACTTACTTGCTCATTATTTTTTATTTGTTTTGAGGCAGGATCTTACTTTGTAGTCCTGGTTGGCCTTGAACACAGACATCCACTTGCCTCTGCCTTGCTGAGCAGTTTTTTAAAACAAGGACATATATTTCTCTAAGTGCACAGCAGTTTCTGGATTACTTTTGGGTATATGCCCCTACCACAGACCTTGATTTAGGACGGCTAAATGCCTTTCAGCCATTGAGTCATGGTTTTCACCCTACATACTTTCAGAGGTTTGTAATGATTTCCACTTTGTCAGGGCTTTCAGTGGAGCAAACTTGCAAGTAGAAGCAAGTCATAGAAAAGACCACACCTGCTTAGAAAACAGCAGCTCCTTCATTGGCAACAAAGAGGCGACTTGGGAGGCGACACCTGAAAAGCTGGCTGTGGTTGCTGTGTTGACTGCCAGACACCTACTAGCCCTACTCCTCCTATCTACTAAGAGTTGCTTGAAGATCAGTTTTTGTTTGCTTTTGGCTGGAAATGTAGCTAAGTCGGTAGAGTGCTTACCTAGAATGCATGGGAAGCCCTGGGCTCCATTCCCTACACTACATAAAACTGGGCATGGTATTGAACACCTGTAATCTCAGCACTCCGGAGGTGGAGGGGGGAGGATTAGGAAGGATTACAAATACATAGAAAATTTGAGGCTAGTCTGGGGAACGTGGGATCCTGTCTTTTCTTTAAAAAGTGACCTTAGACTTACACTAATACTGAGTCACCAGAGAAGCATGTTGTAAGTAACCTGAAAGAGGAAGGTTGTCGCAAAGTTTCAGATGGCAAGAAAATAGCCTTATCTATTATACACTTCAGGGAGAGCCCAAGGCTATCTCAGCAATTCTGCAGGGCTGCTGGCTCTCAGGGTATGACCTAGTTTTAAAGGTGATATATGTGGCATGGCATGTTGCTCTTTGGGGAGAGGAAAATGTAGATTAAAAACCAACTGCTCAAAACAATTAGGAATTTCTAGTTTAATGATTCAAGACATAACCGAAACATTTATCTGGCATTCTGTTTTGGTAGGCTTCACTTGACCCCCATGAATTTATCTGACAAATATTTACTGGGCACTTAGTCCATTCCAGGCACTGTTTTACAGAATTTCTGTAAAATTGCAGTAGGGAATTTCTGCAATTCTATTGGGGAGAGATATGACGAAAAAGAAGAAAACACACCCAAGAAGATAAGCAATGAGAGGGATGCTATTTTGTGAGGGAGCAATAATGAAGATAGTGAACCAGGTGACATGTGGGCAGAGACAAACCATGAGACCTTCTGAATGACCCAAAGATCCTAGCTAGAGGAATCTGCAGCTGGTGCAAAGTCCCGACAGGAGAAACTTGTCTTTTTTGAAGTCCATCTCGGCTAGTGAGGGTAGAGCAAGAGGAGGAACAGAAGAGTCCAGGAGCTGCTTGCAGAAATTATCAAGTATCCAGAGTCAAGAAGGTCAAAGGAACTTTGGAGTTGAGTATGTTGGGAAGCAGCTTCTGAGAGGCTTCTGATAGTGACTTGACTCACAGGAATGATCTTCAGGCTACTGTGTATCCATCAGGCTATCAGTAATGAAGGGGATGTGCCCATCAAGACAAGAGAGGAAAGCAGACGGGAGAACAAGGGCGACTTGAACTAGAGTCCTGGTATTCCAGCAACTGGGAGGTGTTTAAACCTATTCAGAATGCAAGGCAGCTGACCTGCTTAAGGAATGGATTTGGTGGGTGAACATGACTAGTAGGGATTATCACACAGTTTTTGGCCTAAATCTAAAAAAATGTAGTAAAAGCTGTCTTTTACTGTAATAGTGTACTACAGGGCAAGCAGATTTGACTGCGTCTGTGTGGAGGTGCTAAATCTTTGTCTGCATGAACTGTAGCTTCAGCTCCTAGCTGTCTTGGAACTTGCTACGCAGACCAGGTTGGCCTCAAATTCAGAGATTCTCCTGTCTCTTCCTCCAGAATGTTAGTATTAAAGGTGCGTGTCACCATGTCCAGTTAACTTCAGATTTGGGCATACAAAGTTTATTACAGGTAGGGTCAGAAGGATCAGGACCTTGGGCTCCCCACCCCACTCCTCGTGAGTTCTAGGCAAGCTGGAGCTATATGAGACACTGCTTCGAACAAATGATGCCTATTAACCAGCAAGTGCCCAGACAGTACCTGCCATATAGTACACACCTAATATTCATTGAATTGAAAACCAAGGTTAGTAAAGCAGCCCAATTTAAAAAAATCAAAGTATATCTTCTTTAAATTTCTGTGTAGAAGCATATTCATACCTATATTTTATTTTTTTTTTATTTTTTTTTTGTTTTTTTGAGACAGGGTTTCTCTGTTGCTTTGGAGCCTGTCCTGGCACTAGCTCTTGTAGACCAGGCTGGCCTCGAACTCACAGAGATCCACCTGCCTCTGCCTCCCGAGTGCTGGGATTAAAGGCGTGCGCCACCATCGCCCGGCCATACCTATATTTTATAATCATGATGATTCACCAGAATCCTTTACGTGGTAATAAAATCTATATTAGAAATCACTCAATTTACACATTCTGAATGTGTGAATTCAGGTTACAGAGAGAGAAATTAAGTTCAAGGACCACATTCATGATACGAGGAGAACCTGCCAGCAGACCTCCTGGTTCACAGATAATTGTTCTACATCACATCAGACCTTCCTCCTCTCAAGAACTCTGATGCTAACTTCATAATGTTAACTGAACATTTCAAGAAATATATTTCAAGAGTTCTCTGGAAACTGGCTAGTTGGGCTCCATGTCACAGACAGTTAATGTCAATGAATGGCTGTGACATATGAGGCAGTCTCAGAGGTGGGCCCTCCAGCAATGAGTTCAGGGACAACTGTGGCATTTAATGTGCGTCATACAGATAATACACTGTGTTTCACAAAACCCTGTCAGCAAGCAAAGACATTCTTTCAAATAAGTCTGCACAGCCAGGAAACCACTTGTACTCAAGAGTAAACTTCAGCATACTCAAATTACTTTGCTATCTATCTGGGACTTGACCTGTCAAAACCAACATGCCATTTAATTTTAGCAAAACAGGCATTGAATGTCCACTTTGTCAAACACTGTACTGCGCATGGCAAGGGAAATCAAATCTTTCCTTTTAATCAGCTATACAGATCAAAACAAAGACTTGCTAGAAAAAAAATCCAATTAAAAAATACAAGTATCTGTAGTTAACTATAGAGGAGGTGACGTCAGAGTAAAGACAGTAACTGCTTCCCCGGTTGGGGGTCGCCAGAGATTTTTACGAAAAGAAATCAAATGTGGTAGGTAGGATATTCTAGGCAAGGAAAATACAGCATAGAAAGGCAGAAGGTTTTAAGTCGCCATGAGTCCACACCCAGGTGTAAAAAGACTGGTTCATGTTAGCTTAGGGTGGGGGAGGCAATAGTCACCTGCAAACATCAGCCAAGTAGTTGAGAAATTAGGCCCGTTTAGCTGCTTACTGTATCAGAGGCAAGTAAAGTAGCTCACAATTGACAGCTGCTGAACAGTGAGAGTGAGCCAACGTGATGAAAACAAAGCATTTCAGTTTTGTTTGTAGTTGCTGCCCCAGTGCGCATTACAGATGTCACGGAAAGCAGAATTTTACATTAGCACCCCTCAACATTCTCTATTATCTGTCTACCGGTTGTTTAAGTACTTTTCATGCACAATTAAAAAAAAAGTCAAGGGGGCACACGTCTTTAATCCCCAGCATTCAGGAGGCAGAGGCAGGTAGAACTCCTAGTTCCAGGCAAGCTGGGGTTACACAGAGAAGGCTTGCCTTGAAACAAAAGTCGAGACGTACTATTATAAAGTCTTTAGGGGCGGAGGGTGGATCCAAGGAATACAATGAACATTAATTAACATTTAAAGATGAATACAGAAGTGTTTTCCATCGCCCCCTTGTCTATATGTAAATCTTAAATCAAAATAGAAAACAACAACCTATCCACGTGTTTCAACGGGTGAGATAATGCCTTTAAAAGTGCTTAGCGCAGTGTCTGGCCCGTAGTAAGCACTCAACAAACGACGGTTATTATTTTGACCTTCGCTTTCTCTCAACCATTTAGGATTCGAGTTCTCATTTTCAGGGGAAGGAAATGGCCACAGTTGGTCTCCGGGGGCTGCTGCCAGCTCCTACAGTCTCCGGTTTCAAGTAGGAACCAACTCAATAATGCCAAACAAACCAAGGGCACTGTTCACGCGGTCAGGAGGGGCCGCCGGTCCGCAAGTCTCAGCATCGGCCCCTCACCACCGACGACACCTCGGGAGGGGCTGAGCCCGAGCGGGACACGACGTCTCAGTCCGCCCGCGATCAGCCTCGGGTGGACACGAACGCAGCCCTACCGGGCTAGCCCAGCCCGGCCCGGCCCACCTCCGCCGGCGCCCACCACACCTCTTCCGGATGAGGCCCCGCCCCCACGGCGACCCCGCCCCTCCAGACCCCGTGACTCCCGAGGGCTCCGCCCCCGGCCCCGCCCCACCGCGAGCCCCGCGCCTAGTCCTTTCGGCCCGCGGGCGGCCACGTCCTCCCCCGACGCTCTGAGGTCACCGACCGGGCTGGCCGGCAGGGGGCGGAGGGACGGAGGGAAGATGGCGGCCGAGGCCGGATATTGGCGCCGCCTCCCCCAGTCGCGGAGCCGGCGCAGATGAGGCGACTCGGCTGGGGCCAGCGGCGCTTCGCAACCCGAGCCGGGGGGACCCTGGCGGTGGGGCCTGGCCCTGCTCTATGCCGGCGCCTCGGCTAGCGTGAGCAGCGGCGGCGGTAACGCCTCTCTCTCTCCCCACCCCGCGCTTCTCCCGGCGGCTTGGGTGTCCGAGCGGGCGGCGCGGCCGGCATGGAGGACATTAACTCCAATGTGAACGCGGACCAGGAGGTGCGGAAGCTGCAGGAGCTGGTGAAGAAGCTGGAGAAGCAGAACGAGCAGCTCAGGAGCCGCTCAGGAGCCGTGCAGGGCGCAGGCCTCCTCGGGCCCGGCAGCCCGGCTCGGACCGGCGTGTCCACCCCTTGCTCGGGTGCGGCGTCCCCTCGGGGCTTCCCGCTGGGCTTGGGAGCCAAGGTGGGCGTCGCAGCGGGCTCGGGCCCGCGGCGGACCAGCAGCGAGGACCTGCGGGACGCCACCTCCTTGCTGGCGTCAGGCGAGGGCGGCTTGCTGGACGAGGTCGAGCCGCTGCGGCCCGACGAGTTGGAGCGACTGTCAGGCTGGGAGGAGGAGGAGGAGAGCTGGTGAGTGCGGGGCGCCGGGACCGGGCGGGCCGGGGTGGGGGGATCGAGTGTGTGTGTGTGTGTATCCCGGGGGAAAGCAGGGTGGGCTCGGCGGTGGCGGCGAACACTGGCTTTGCCTCTTTCTGTTGCGGGTAGGTCGGCTGGAGTTGGTTCGAGGCGTGCCTTGGGAACGGGTCTGTAGCTAGTTCTTGTCTGGGTTGTGGCACCTCGGGGTGCTGGACCCAAATGCAATCTGTGGCTTGGCACAGCTCCGGTGGGCCCGCACGCTCAGAGCGCTCCGAGGTAGCAAGCTGCTTCGTAGGAAGGGCTCCTGCTTTGTGTGGAAGAACAGCTTTCGGGTGGTGGTCTGGGCATTTTGGCTAGAGGGAGGGGGGTCCTGCTTCTTGAGGTAACTAAGACCAGGTGCGCGGACCTAGAGTAGCAGTCGGTGTTTTGGACGGGAGTGAGATGGGTATGTTTGTGGGGAGGCCGGGGGAACGACACTCCCCTTTAGGTAGCGGGGTAAAGCTTGCTTTGTGTGAGGAGGGCAGAGAAGGGATGGGGCTGCTTTGTGTGAAGTCGGTGGTGGAACAGGAACCCTGGATTTTATTTTTGAAAACAAGAATTGGGTCTGACATCATTTCGGAGCCGTGAAGCGGTAGTTCTCAAAGCTGACTATCTTTTCCATGCCCTCCTGGAGGCAGAGAAAGAGTCCTATTTTAAAATCCCAACCAGAACTGTAGTTATCAGAAGGCAGCTCTTGATGAGCTTGTGACCCCACACCTTAAAGTCACACTTTCATTAAATAGAAAAGACACGAGAGGCTTTTATTAGACTTAAAACATCTGCGGGGAATTATCCTCATAATTCATCGCTTTGAAAGTCTTAACTTTTAGCTAGAACGTTTAGGCTGTTGACATGAAAACTTCCGTAAAGTTGAAATCCCTCAAGAACTGGTATCCAGGCCCAGGACTTTGAAGTATTGTAAGCTTGCCCTGCATGCAGGCCCTAGGTTTGCCACTTAAAGGTTTATGACCTTGAAGAAGTTACTTTGAGCTTCACTTTTGTCCTCAGGAAAATTATCTTAACATTATTCTTAACATCTGTAGAGTTCTGAAGATTAAATTAGATAATCCATGTGTACTTTTAGCACTGGGCTTGGCATACGATAAATTCTCCACGACTGGGTACTATTACCCTTAAGCCTGGTTATTTAAATCAACACTATTTAGTGAGTTTACATGTGATCCTGCTGTGGGAGATTCTAAAGATTCTTAAGTGCTGATGTCTGTGTGTGAGACAGTGGGGGTCATGTTGAGAGCTGTATCTTAGGCAGTTAAACAAGGTAGGATGAGTGAGGTGCTGAGGAGAGTTAAGAGACTAGGAACCAGACAGCGAGAGAGGCTAGGTAGCATACAGTAGCCCAAATAATGGGGCAGACTTTCAGAGAAGGTAGCAAGGGTGGGAATTGGGAACTGCATTTTGTCTTCTGACAAGTACAAGAAGGTATTTAGAACTTGTCCTTAGGATGCTACGAATGATAGGGATACTCTTTCATACGTTATTTTATTGCCAAGTAGAACTAAGTATGTAATAGTTACAGCTTTCCTATTAGTGAGACTCATTGCCTTCTGAAGGAATCCTGTGTATTATGCACTTTGAAAGAACCCAGTGTCATCCAGGTGTCATCATCTTTCCAAGTGATGATGAGATCAATGCTCATGATAATGAAGATGGGCTGTGCTCATCAGCCCATTTTAGATGTATTGATGGAGCATATTGACTCCTCCAAACACCAAGGAAGTCTTTAGCTACTTTGGTTTCTGAGCATGTCTTTGTCAAGGTAAAGCAAATGTTCTTAGATAAGCATGCCAGAAGTTTGTCTTGACCGCCTGATTCCTGCTTAATGTTTTTACCTGGTTTTGTGTCTTGGTGCTAGAGATATACTTTTTCCTGAAAATACCTGTGTGAAATTTAATCTGAAATTAAAATCTGGCCTTTTGGCTTTGATCTTAACCGTGATAGGTCAGGGGAGAGCTAAAGAAATCCTAGTTAAAATGCCTCCAGATGTGTCTGAGGAGGAGGACGTGGCTGTCAACAGCAGGAAGAGTCATGGTAAAGTTTGCTTTCTTAGCAAGTCAGAAACTACCTTCCAAAGCTTCTCTATTGCACATTATTTTCATCTAGGGAAATTTTTGCCCCTAGCATATATGCCACAAAATGCAGAAGGTAGGAGTAGGTATTAGATGAAAAAATAACCAAATTCTGGAGTAAAATTAAGGGAAACTCCTCATCAGAAATAACAGGTTTCTTTCATACTGGCCTTCTTTCAGATGCAGATGCGTACTGGCCATAATAAATCTCTGGGGATTATGGTTGTTTCCTAAACTTAATTGAGTTCCCAAAGCGCTTACTACTGTCTCATAGAACACACTTAGGCAGTAGTGGTGGACAGCTTCTGATACAAAGTACACAACCTAGTACACCTGTTTATGAATAACTGTATTCACGAATATAGTTTTACTGTGAGTGGTACACTTTAATATTTTCTATTCTGTTGTATTTCATTGAGGGAAGAATGGTAGTTACTACTAGGCTGACTTCTAGATCCACTAATGGATTGCATTTTCCAGTCTGAAAATCTTTGCTCTCATAACTCAGAAAAGTCGCAGGAAAAGAATTAAGATGACTGTGTATTGTAGTGTGTTAGGATTACCTCATAGCCTCCAGCATTACTGGGGGAGGAACTTACAAATATCTTTGCATTTAATTAGATTTAACGTTTATATATTTATAAGGTAGGTATCAATTTCGGTGTAAGGAAACTTTATCTTGGCATCAGATAACACAGTAAATGATGACACTAAGATAGAATCTAGCTCTTCATACATTAAAGCTTGTGATATTCCATTGTGTTTTGCATTTTCCAAATACAGCATCAACTTTCCTACATGAACTGTCCCTTAATGTGTGTTTGAAGACTACTACTGTGCTCCCCCCTTCCCACCATATGCTAGACATTTTCTTCAGAGTAAATTTCAGTTTATTGAATAATTTCTTAGATAGTATAATTCTCTGGTCCTTCCATAGTAGTAGTAATAGAAGAAGAATATTATTATTGAGATAGGGTCTTACCATGTAGTTTTGAGTGTCTTGGAACTTGTAGGCCAGGCTAACCTCAAACTCAGAGACACCTGTCTAACAAGTGTTGGGACCAAAGTCACAAACCAACACACCTGACCTAATTTATTAATTAATAAAATTAATTATTTTAATTTACTCTAGTTGTTCATTATTGGACATCTTATCCAGAATTGCATTTTTAAGTTAGCCAGAGTGTGTGTATACTTCTCTTGAACTAAAAACTACTTGTAAAACAGTAAATACTATCAATTCACCGATTAATTAATTTAGAAGTAGCCCGTGCTAGACTGGATCTTAGTACATAATACAGACTGATTTGATTTCATGACAGCCCTCAGCATCCCACATGTTGGGATTACAGGTGTGCGTTGAGGCCCACTATTACATTTTAAACTGTTAGTCGTTAATAGTTTCAGCTTCTGTTACTACATTTAATATTTGCTGGTAGTATGAACTTCTCCACCATGTGTTTTCTTTTTTTTTTTTTTTAATATTTATTTATTTATTATTTATACAATATTCTGTCTGTATGCCTGAAGGCCAGAAGAGGGCGCCAGACCTCTTTACAGATGGTTGTGAGCCACCATGTGGTTGCTGGGAATTGAACTCAGGACCTTTGGAAGAGCTTCCTAACTTTTTTGGGTTTAAATACAAGGCATTTAAATTTCATGTTTGTTCAGTCTTAACTTAGGCATTTATTACCTATTTTCTGTTCCTTTTTTGTATCTTTGCATTTAGTAGACCTATGTTGTATGTATTCGTTCAGATTGTTGACAAAAAAATGTAAGTGACAGAATAGATTACTCTGAAGTGTGCAGCTCAGCCTGATTTTCCCCATTAATACCCATTATGGTCATTCACTGACTATTAGTTCTCCCTGTTGTCAGGCCCTTATGACATTTGGTTTGTGTGAATATCCTGAAAGAATTTGGCAAACGCTATTCTGTAATTGAGCTGTAATGAGCCTGTGAGGTTCTTACCTGCAGGAAGTCCCTCTCTTAAAGGAGAAATTGGAGTGAATTTGGTTTGATGTGGTTCTGAAGAATTTACTCAAGTTTATGGAATCACTCCATTCTTAATTTCACAAGCATTGTTTAATCTTACTTTGAATTTTGTAAGGAATCAGTTTGCTCTGGAATTTTTAGAAACTGCTTATTATTCTTTTTAGAAATTACCATCTTTGGTCCTAACCTTTTTCTTTCATATTTCTGATCCACAGCAATTTTATGATAAATTTTTGTTATTTTTTCCATGGTTTGGAGGGGTAGGCCTAAGCCTGTTTTAACTGCATTTGGCATAATAGCTCACGTTGTTTCTTTGAGCTTTGATTCTCTTTGAAGAACATTCTTCCTTGTTCATCAACAAACTGATGACAGAAATATTTTTGTCTTCAATATTTAGTGTCTGGGTTTATTTTGTTTGTGATTGGGACTGTGGCTTCTTTGTACAGATGTTGCTGTAATTGATTTTCCTCTTTAAGTTTTTCATTGTTGAACTATAATTTTATAGGATATGATGCACCATTTAAATTAATTTTTATAATGTACATTTTATTTTTAAATTTATTTACTCCCTGTGAGGACTGCTCACTCCACAAGTGGGCACATGGAGGTCAGAGTACAACTTACCGGAGTTGGTGTTCTTCTACCATGTGGGTCCCGGGGATTGAACTCAGGTAGTAAGACTTGGTGGTAGGCATCTTTATCCATTGAGCTATTTCTCTGGCCCTGTAAGGCATGTTTTAAAGCCTACAAAACAGTGACTTTTAATATAGACAAAGTTGTGCAACCATCACCTCTTCTATCGATGACGGATACTCTTATTAGCAGTCACTCCCTAGTTCCCTCTCCTCCTTGTTCCTATTATCTACTTTGCCTATCAGATTGCCTATGCTGGGCACTTCATGTAAATGAAATCATATAGCAAGTGGCCTTTGTGTCTCTTTCATCTAACATAATTCTTTCAGGTTCACCCATGTTGTAGCATGTGCCAGATTATTAGCCTGATCTTTTCCTTTTTTTTTTTGTGCCTGAACAATATTCCATTGTGTGGATTTACCGGATTTTGTTTATCCATTCATTGGTAGGTGGGCATTTGGATTATTTCCACCATTTGGCTATCATAAATAATGCTGCTATGACACTTATTTACATGTTTTTGCATGAACATATGTTTTCATTTTTTTCCCCTTGGGTATGTGCCTAGGAGTGAAATTACTCCAAATGGCATCACCATGCCTAATTTTTTGAGAAACTGCCAGATTGTTTTTCACAGTAGCTGTACCACTTCTCTTTATCCCAAGCAACGTATGAGGGTTCTGCTTTTTCTGCATCGTTGTCCGCACTTGTTAGGTCTATCTTTTTAACTATAATTGTTCTGATAATATTATTTTGGTTCTGATTTGAATTTCTCTAACGCTTAGTGATGTTGAGCATATTTTCCCTGTATTTCTCAGCCATTTATCATAATTCTTTTTGGAAAATGTCTTTTCAAATCCTTTATACATTTTTTTCAGTACTAGGGATTTGGAGCCAGTGCTTTGGGTATGCTAGGAGAGCACTCTACCACTGAGCTATATCCCTGGCTCCACTTGCCCCTTTTCTAATAATTGTGTTATTTGTCTTTATACTATAAAGGTTTAAGAATTCTTCATAAATTCTGGATATTGATCTCTCTCTCTCTCTCTCGTTTGGTTTTTTCAAGACAGGGTTCTCTGGCTGTCCTAGAACTTACTTTGTAGACCAGACTGGCCTCACATGCCTCTGCCTCCCAATTGCTCGGATTAAAGACGTGCACCACCACACTTGACTGATTTTTTTTTTAATGTTTATTTATTTATTATGCATACAGTATTCTGTGTATATGCCTGCACGCCAGAAGAGGGCACCAGACCTCATTACATATGGTTGTGAGCCACCATGTGGTTGCTGGGAATTGAACTCAGGACCTTTGGAAGAGCAGACAATGCTCTTAACCTCTGAGCCATCTCTCCGGCCCCTGTTTTTTTTTTTTTTTTTTTTGGTGTGTTTTAAGATGGGCTTACTGTGTGTAGTCCTGGCTGATCTGGAACTCTCTTAATATAGGCCAGGCTGGCCTTGAATTCACAGGTATTGCCCTGCCTCTGTCTCTAGAGCGCTAGGATTAAAAGTGTGCACCAGTTTCTTTTTATTTTAATTAAAATAAATTACATAATTTTTCTCCCCTTCCTCCAGTGCCACTCACTTGCTCCCTTAGCTCCTTCCTCTCAAATTTATGTTCTTTTTTTAAATAAATTGCTACACCTATATGAGTAAATATAGTTTGCTGAGTTTATTTAGTGTTGCTTTTATGTATATTTTTTAGGGCTGACCACCTGGTATTGAATAACCAAATAGAGAGCTCCTCTCTGGGAAAAACCAGTTCTCTCTCCACATTTATTAATTGCCTTGTAGCACTTTGTCTAAGTGTACAGCCCCATGACATTTCCCCCATCCATGTTGGTATGTCAGCTAGTGTTGTTTAGATCTTGTTTAGGCAGCCATATTGTTGAGATTTCGTGGGTATAGCTTCCCCGTTCATAGTAATGAGAAGGCACAGTCTCAAAGAAGACTTCCTGGTCCTTTGGCTCTTTCAACCTTTGGCTCTGAATTTTCAACCTCTTTCTTGAGCCATAGATGTGGGTGTTGTGTTCTAGATGTATCACCTGGGCGTAAGTATTTTGACCAGTTGTGGCTTCCTGTAATTGCCTGCATCTGCTGCAGAAAGAAAGTGCTTTATCTAGGGGTGGGAACTCCACTTAGCTGTTGATATAAGGCTCAGTACTTAGAATGCAATTAGGAATTTTGGTGGTTTAGGAGAGTGGCAGTACAACATTTTCCTCTAAGATCCAAGATCTCAATAGTCACTGGTAGATGGCGAGGTGTCAGTACTGGACATGATTTCTCTCCTGTTGAGTGACCCTTAAGGCCAGCTAGACGCGTATTGGTTACTGCTAAGATGTAAGTAGCACTATTGTACCTTCAGGGATATCTTTGGAGTGCTGGTGATCACTATTGTAGATGAAGGATATCACAGCTGGATGGAACTACTGATTGCTTTCCACCCTAAGCTGCTCACATAGCATCTTCCAGCACTTTAAAGGTTAATCCTCAGGAAGGAGGCTTTGGATCAGATCCAGCTTAGTTCCTCAGAGTCCTGTGTCCAAAGTACGTGGTCTGTTCAATAATAGGGAGCTACCATCAGCTTCTGGGAGACAATCAAGGGCAACAGCAATAGCCTGTCTTGTTTTGAGAGTCGCTTAGACTATCATGAGTAGCTTTGGAGCCTGTCCTAGAACTCACTCTCTAGACCAGGCTGGCCTAGAACTCACAGAGATCTGCCTGCCTCTGCTTTCCTAGTACTGGAATTAAAGGCTTTCACCACCTCCGCCTGGCTGCTATTGAGCTTTTTGAGACGTCTTCACTATGATTATAATTCCAGAGTGGCTGCACCAGTTTGTAATCCCACCAACGGTAAATGAGGGTTCACCTTTCTTCACATCCTTGCCAGCATGCAATTTTAGACCTTCGTATTCTTCAGGATTTATTTAAAGTAGAATAACATAAATGCTACCTTGTTCACCACTCTGTTTGCTGGGGTGTGTGTGTGTGTGTGTGTTCTTATTTGTTGAAATGCCTGTGTGGGTGCACATGAGCCTCAGGTGCTGTCTGCCTTTTTTCCAGTGGGCTTGGAACTTACCACATGGGCTAAGCTGCCTGGCCACTGAGCCCAGCCATCTGCCTGTTTCTGTCTCCCCAACACTGGGATTAAAAGCACACATTGTTATACCTGCTCCTCCCCAAAGGGATCTTGGGATCAAACTTAGAATCTTGAGCTTATTGCAGGCACTTTACCTTTTTCCATTTGACCCATCTGCCCTGCCTTTTTTCTTTCTTTTTTTTCTTTTTTAATTCTTTATACAGGGTCTCCCTCTGCTTGCTTATAACTCACTAGGTTGCCCAGGCTGTTCCTGAACTTGGAACAACCTCTTCCCTCAGCCTTCCAAAATGTTACCTGGATTTTATTTATTTATTTATTTATTTATTTATTTATTTATATAATTGGTTTAATAAAGATCCTCCTCCTTCTGCCTCCCGAGTGCTGGGCTTGGGATTTAAGGTGAGTGCTGCGGCCTCTTAAATGTTACTTACAGGCATGAGCCACCACTCCTGACTGTTAAATAAATACAGAGTTCAGTGACATTAATTATATTCATATTCTTACACAACTATCAGCAGTGTCCAGCTGTAGGCCATTTCTATATTCCTAAATGGAAACTTCCTAACTATTAAACAGTAACTGTTTTCCCTGTCTGACACCAGTCTGCTTTCATTGTCTGTGCTGCTGTAGACACCTTAGATAAGAGGTTTTTATTTGTCATGATTATCACACTTAACATAAGTTACTCAGGATTTGTAGCATTTGGCAGGATTTCCTTCTTTGTTATGGCTAGGTGATAGTTCATTGTTGTATATGTCACATTTTCTTCATTCCTCGATGGATAGCGTTGCTTTCACATCTTATCAGTGGTGAATAATGCCCTGACCGAAGGTGCAAGTATTTGAGTGTCTGCACTTTGAGTGGATTGAATGGATCAAATGGTAATTCTGTATTTTAATTTTCCCTTTCTTATCTGGTGTGCATTATGCTTGTGTATATATACACATATTCGAGTATGTATGCAAATGTGCGTGGAATAACAAGTGCAATGTGTAGGCCCAAGTTTGAGTCAGAAATCTACTTTGATAGCTCTTCTACTTTATTGAGTTAGGGTCTCCCAATCAAACCCAGAGCTCACTGATCAAATGACTAGTCCTGCCAATCAGCTTGCAGGAGTCGGGTGCATGGTACTAGGGACAGGGCGTGTCCTTCAGAGACTGGAATTTTACAGGTGAGCTGCCACCTGGCATTTTCATGGGTTCTGGGATTGGAAAGCTTCTCTTTTGTGTATGGCAAGCAAATTAACTTCGGCAGTAGCTCCCAAGTCCCTAATTTAGCTTGTTAAGGAGCTGCCCTTCTGTTGTTCACACTGGCTGTATTGCCCATGTTTTGATCATTTATATGTTCTCAGTTAGTAATGATCAGAGCAAACCAAGTTCTTATTTATTCTCAGCCACTGTTGCTCATATAAACTGTTAAGGTAAGTACAGAATCTCAGGTTTTCTGTTTGTCATGCAGGTAAAGCTTTCAGTAGGTGTCTGAGCACTTAGTGGCTCATGTCTCTGTATTGTCACTGCTGTGTCCTTTGTACTAAGGTTGAGACTTCCTTACTTGGACAGCTTTAGTCATACCCTG
Source organism: Neodon shergylaensis (assembly GCA_025134845.1). Lineage (NCBI taxonomy): Eukaryota > Metazoa > Chordata > Mammalia > Rodentia > Cricetidae > Neodon > Neodon shergylaensis. The sequence goes on from JABTXL010006079.1 coordinate 28,603,159, forward strand.
TTGGCCTGAAATCAACACCCACAATGCCATTCTTTATATTTACAATTTAATGCTTTTGGAAAAGAATTGAACTAGAGAATATATTGTAAGAATCTTTATTATTGTGGGGAGGATTAAGAGCTGTCATCTGTGGCAATCAGTTACTGCCATTTCATCCATCCTGTGAATTGTGCTAATAGACAAAAGAATTTGTGGGCAAAGGGGGAGAATTTATTTGAAGCGTGTCTAAATTTATATTGTGTCCCTTCTTTCTGTGCTGCCCTGGAATAGATGAGAGGTCATAGTGTCTGTGCTCATGGGAGTGTACTGCTTAGTCAGGGTTAGCTGGCTCTGTTAGCTCCCTGAAGGCTGTGTTGTAGCTTTCTCTTTTTTCTTACCTATGAGAGAACCTTTGTTACTGACATGAGCCCCCTAAATCCTCTATGCAGTCTGCAGATTGAAAGTAGAGTTTCTAAGCAAACCAGTATGAGTTGTCATGCTCTTTACAGAGATGTCAGAGATGTATATCATAAAGTTGTAGAAAAGTGAAGTCAGAAGTAGACTGAGATGTGGCTGTAGGTCTGATTATTTCTTTCTCCAATATTTTTGAGATTGTAAATCTATGAGCTTCCTCTCATACCTGGTAAGGACAAGGCAGCTGCAGTGCTGTGATTGCAGGCATGGGCCACTGTGCTCAGTTACCACTACTAACCTTTGTAACTGTTTCTTCAGGTGAAACTGAACCAATTCAGCTATAATGCTCTCTTACACCCGCACCCTCCAACAGCTACCATTCTGCTTTCTGTGTATGTAAACTTGATAAAGCCAGGTAGCTTACTGTTGTGTTTTGAATCTGTAGTGTCGCCCACAGTCTCATGCACTTGCTCACCAGCTGGTGGGCTATTTTGGGGGGATCCATGGAGGCTTTAGGAGGTCAGGCCTAACTGACGAGGAAGATTTCTAAGGGTTGCTTGTAGAAGGTTATAGCCCTTTATTGTTCTGCTCAATTGTTTGTTCTGTTGCCATGGACTGTCTGCTATTGTCATGCCCTTCATACTTACTGAGACCCTCTGAAACTGAGCCAGAAGAATTCTCTTCTCCTGCAAGTTGTTTGAGAGAAGTTAATATCAAAGGAATCTTTTTGTTTTGGCTTGTTTCATTTAGCCTTATGCCTTCAAAGTTTAATCCACTTTATAACTTGTGTATGTCATTCTTCTTAGAGGAAAGGAAATCTAGACCCAAAGTCACCTAACTGATAAATAGGGGAAAATTGAGATTTACACCAAGACTGAAAAACATCTGTGGAAAATAGTTGACCTTGATTTATTTAGTTATAGATATGTAGTTTGGGTATAAGTTAATGTTGGACAATTTTTGATAAACAGTGAAGATTTTTTTTAATGCAGTTGCTCTTGGACCTCCAGATTGCCTTCAGAATCATTGGAGGATATGTTCTTACAAAGACTGCAGAGTGGGTCTGTGGCAAGGGTGCGAACAGATATGTAAAATGTTAACGAAGAAGTTACTTGTGCTTGTAATTCTGTTTCTGTGATAAAACAAACACTGCAGTTCACATTAGGGCAGAAGCTTAAATAGAAAACTATGTAGCCGTGGAAGCATGGATTATTTTTAGGTCTTTCTTGAATATCCTCAGTAATAGCCAATTTCTTTCCTACTGAGGGAAGGTAAGATTTTTAAAAATTACTAGTTGCCTTTATCATGTTTAGTGGATCAAACTGTGTTAACAAGAAACAGAAGGTCTGAGTGTCTCTGTGCCGTGCTGACTTGCTTTTCTCCTGGTTCACTTTTGTCAGAACAGCTCCCGTGCATTCACCTCCGAGCTTTTGGTGTTCATTTTGCCTACAGTTCCTTTTTTTTCCTCCCTCTCTTTTTTTTCTCTTGCCAAAAATCTCACTAAGTCTCCACTTTAGCTTTCTGTCTAAGGGAATTCTCCCTTTTTACCACCCTTTTTTTTCATGTCAACTCATCACTGTGTATGTGTCTGTTTTGGAGACAACACAACAATGTTTTGCTTTTGTGCCTCTGGGTCATGAGCAGTTGAGATTCATCCTCACATTTCTAGGTAAGACCATAGCATCTGGTATGTCGTAGAAATTCAGTTACATTAAACTAGTTTGCATTAGTCTGAATAATAGACTAAAATAAGGTGACGCTGTAGAATAACAAGACCAAATTTCTTGCATGACCATTATACTAGTTACAGATGAGGAATTTCTCATAATGTATAAATAACGACACTATTCAACTTTTCCATAGTGAATGAACTCATGAGCCTTCTGGATCACTGCTGTTGGAATTGCTCTGCCTGTAAATTCTGTATACTGAAGGCGTAAGTCACAAACAATGCCACACCAGTTTGGAATTATGATTAATAAGGTGGTATTTATTCAAAGGGGAAAAAACTTACAGATCACCGTCCCAGACAACAGCTCTCTGCGCAACCAGGAAGGGAGTCTAGTCGCCGGCGGAGCAGGAAGTGAAGAGAGCGAACGTAGGGAAATAGTCACTTTTTAAAGGGGGAGAGACCACGCCCCAATGGGCTGGTATCTCAGCAGCTATTGGTTGGAGGAGCGGAAGGACCTCCCGTAACACCTCCCCCTTCTGTTTAAGTAAGAGAGTTCTAAACCTACTACGAAATTATATACAATGAGTACAAATATCCTATTCTAATTAGCTTAGGTCTTGTATAATAAATAACTTGGCCAAGTCATGAGAGAAAAGTAACTACATTTATAGTCTTCAACCCCATCGAAGATCTGAGAAGGAAAATAATGTTACCTGGGTAATTAGGAAGTTCAGTAAAACAACTTCCAAAACATGCAACAAATCACAGAGACAACTAGCTACCTGGGCAATCACCCAAAGTCACGTTTGCAGCGTTGAAGCAACCAACTTTCACAATAAAACAGATTCAGACAGACCACTAAATGGGTCACAATGTTGGATGAATGTACGTAGGCTTGAGAGAGAGAAAAAAAAATATAGAGAATAAAGTTAATGCCTTTAAAAAAAAAGGGTAAAGTCTTTAAAGAGACAGAGTACAGATAGTTATAGATTAAAAGAAATAAAGAAAAATAAGCCACGTAAAAATGGAAAATTCACAGAGAGTCTGGATTCTTTGTATTATTGTGTTTTCTTTAAATTTTTTGACTGTGAAGGAGCTAAGTACAGAGAGACATTTCATTACATGGGCTGCCAAGCTAAACCAGAATGGATATAAGGGTATTACGATTTCAGAATTTTGGTCTAAGGATATGATGCTTTGGAAAGGGTCTTCTTTTGTTTTCACAGAGGATGTGACCCTATGGATTGCATCTATTCCGATTTGGTATGATAGACCTCGCCCTCCTGAAAGGTTGCTGTGAACATCTTCAAAAAATTTACTTCACTCAACTGCCAACTGAGATGAACCTGGCACACAGGTTACCCCATGAAAGATATGATTAACAGCGCCCCCATTCAGCAGGAAGCAGTTTGGAGAGAAAAAACTGCGCCCATGTTCCCAAATATTGTTTATAAATATGCTTTTACATTTAAAGGGGGATATGATATAGATATGAATAATTTGCATTGGTATGGATTTTAAGGTCAATTTTGTTATATGTATATGTATTTCTGATCTTGATTAAGATATTATGATTGTGTGGTTCATTTTAAAATGTAATGTATAATTAGGAAATATAGGTTGTTAATGGATAATAGTCAAGCTTGTAGTCATGTTAGTTAGATTTTCTAGATATATAGAGATATATTTTAGTTAGATAGGCATTCTTCATATCTTTCAAAGACTGCAGAATATGGCATTTAAATGTTTTAATAACTTAGGGCTTTTTATGACTATGAGACACGTCTGCTCCTGGCAGCACCAATCTACTTCGAGAGGAAGATGGGCATCGAAGAGGATCCTTATGGAGTTTGATAGCCATTTGGGCAAGAAACTGCTCTTGCCTGGACTGTTGCATAAACTGGACACAGAGAACCCACAGAGAGAGGACTACTGAACTTGCCTAAAGGTGAGATGATCTTTCGGGTTTCCTGACTCATGAAAGAGTCTGCAAGACATTCTGCAGGACACAGCAGACAGTGACTGAACTGCCTTTGAAATTTCCTGCTTCATGGAAATGTCGCTGGATACTATGGGCCTGAAGGCTGAAGATGGATGCCCCAACGGTACAGAGGAACTTTGGGTGACTGTACAGGCAGCAAGATGTCTCTGTCATTTCTAGAGTTTTTGATTTCTTGTTTGCTTAAGTAATATTATTTCCTTCTGGAGTCTTTGATGGAGTTGAAGAATGGTTAATAATAGTTATAGTTTTCCTTAGTTATGATAAGAGATAAAATAGATATAAATATTGTAACTGTAATTCTTACTTGATAACTGTTTTGTTATATGTAATTTTACTGTTAAAGTTAAAGCCTTTCTTTTTTGTTTAAACAGAAAAAGGGGAAATGATGGAGGTGGGTCTTGTATCTTATCTGTTGCTTTCATTGGTTAACTAATAAAGAAACTGCCTAGGCCCATTTGATAGGCCAACCCTTAGATGGGTGGAGTAAACAGAACAGGATTGGGGGAGAAAGGAGCTGAGTCAGAGAGTCGCCATGATGCTCCCACTCCAGCCAGACGCAGGTTAAGATCCTCCCTGGTAAGCGCACCTCGTGGTGCTACACAGAATATTAGAAATGGGTTAGATCGATATGTAAGAGCTAGCCAATAAGAGGCTACAGATAATGGGCCAGGCAGTATTTAAATGAATACAGTTTCTGTGTAATTATTTCGGGTACAAAGCTAGCCATGCGGGCGGCCGGGTGCTGGGGACGCAGCCCAGCCGCCCCTGTTACTACAGTATACTACCAGGGAACCTCGCTAATGCTCTGCTAGCCCCAGAGGCCCCATCTCCACTCTGTACACTCATTCATACCCTGTCTCCTCGCCCTCTTACTAGTAACTACCCACAAATAATGTGATTTTTTTATGTCTGTTTTTAAAAAGAGACAGTTTGGTCACTAAGTAGCAGAATTAACTAGTAAATAGAGTTACACTTTTTTTTTCTGTAGTAGTAATTAGTTTTAATTGAAACACACTGCACCTTTATTTCTGTTGTGCTATTGTTAACAGAAAAATTGAACATGTAAAAGCGTGAAAAGTTTGAATGCTTTCAGTGATGTTAATTGTGTTTTCTGTTCCATTATTTCCACATCATATCCTCTAAGATCTTTTGTTTGGAGATTAAAATTATGGAGGAAACTAATACCTTTAGGAACAAACTATATTATGAAGTTTAAACTAGGAAAGGTAAAAACAAAGTAAATAAACAAAATAACATGTTTTGATTGGAAAATCCGTAATTCTAAAATAAAATTGATCTCTTCTAAAGGGTATGAGGAGAACATAGCAGAGCTGGAAAGGTGGCTCAGTGGTAAGAGTATATGCTGCTCTTTCAAGGGACTCAAGTTTGGCTCATAAGCACCTGTAATTCCATATTCAAGCAATCCAGTACTGGCTACTGGCCTCAGAGAGCACCTGTGCACATGTGACATTCTTTTACACAGACATACCTTCATACACATAAATAAAAATAATACAAATCTTTTTTTAAATAACTCTAATTTGGTGAGGTGCTATATACCAGCACTCAAGATGTAGAGGCAGGTGGATCTCTCTACATAACAAATTCTAGACCAGCCATGGTTATGTAGTAAACCTCTATCTTAATAAATCAATAAAAACCATTGGAGGAGGTATTAAAATGTTACTCTCCATGAAATATGAGGAATAATGAATACACAATAGCACAGTATTATGATATTTGTATGAAACTTATAAAACTACCTGGAAAGATAAGATGAAACAGGGATCTTCACTTAAACTTTAGATCTACATGATGAGAATGAGACAAGCTGTCTTCTAAATCTAGTTTACTAGAAGGAAAGCTCTCCCACACTGCCTTCTGCTCTTCCTCAGGGCTTCTGCTCATCTCTCTGGGAGAGTTTACAAAGCAGCCAGTCATGGTGGCTGTTGACAGTCTGTTTGCTGAAAAGAATGAGTAAGAAGTAGGAGTGGATCAGGTTGAGGAATGGGGTTTAATAGGTTCTGTCAGGGGGATTAAGAAGTCCTTGCTGTGAATTTGATACCAACCAATATTACATTTTTTAATTGTCATGAAATTAGATGGCAGATTGTTGGGTGTTATTTTTTTTTTAAAAAGTTGGTATATCTTTGTTAATACCTCAGTAGGAGATTTAGAAAGGACTGCTGTTAGTGATCTTAGAACATGAACGTGCATATCCTTCAAATAGGTATCTTTTTTTTTCTAATAGAAAGGAAGATAACGGGATCTTGTGTTGATTTGTAATTATGAAATTTCTGTTTACCATTGGATATCCTTATCTAAAACTGATTTGAAGATGATTAAAAACAACCCAGGGGCTGGAGAGAGAATTCATTGGCTGAGAGCACAAGTTCTTTCAGAGGATCAGACTTATTCCACGTGGGCCTCACAACCATCTTTAGTTCCAGTTCTAGGGCATCCAGGGCTTTCTTCTGGCCTCCATGGCACCAAACATATGCATGGTGCACAGATATACACATAGGCAAAATGCTCACACATAAAATATTTCTAGTTAAGAAAATAAAATAAGCTGGGCATGGTGGCCATGTCTTTAATCCCTGCACTTGGGAGGCAGTGGCAGGTGATGGATCTTGAGTTTGAGGCTAGTCTGGTTTACAGAGCAAGTTCTAGGACAGCCAGGGCTATACAGAGAGACTATGTTTCTATAATAATAATAATAATAATAACAACAACAACAATAATAATAATTGCTTCCCACTTTAATCCAGGAATTTGATTTAAAACCAAAGTAAACCAACCAAACAACCAAACAGAAAAGAAAAAAACAAAGCTAATGAGTCTTAGAAACCTACGTCTAGCTGGAGTTTTGGAATTCAGTAAGCAGGCATCTTGACGGCAGTATAGCCTGTGAGTGAGAGACTAATGATATCTATATGAATAATAATCTATATGTAATCACATATAATCTAATTTTATCATAGCTTATTTTTGAATTTCTGTCCTGTCCCAAGCCTGGCCAGTAGGAGCTGCTACACTAATGGTTGTTTACATGATTGAATGGAGCATGACACAAAGCTTTCAGGATTTTTAGAGTTGGGCTGGTGTTTTACTTTCTGCTCTAGTTGCAGTGACAAAATGTCCCGACAAAACAGCTTCGGGGAAAAAGGTCTTGTTTAGCTCTCAATTAGGTTATGGTCCATCATTGCAGGGAATCAGAGTGACAGGAACTTGACACAGCTAATCACAGCATTTTAACAGTCGAGAGTAGAAAAAGTGGATGCATGCATGCTTTCTTTACTCAGCTCACTTTCTCCACTCTTCACAGTCGAACACCCAGATCTAGGGATTGATGCCACCCACAGCGAGCTGGGTGTTTTCATATCCATTCACATAGTCAAGGCAGTCCTGGCAGACATACTGATAGGTCAATAATTCACCATTGATTCAACTTGCCCCAGGTGAATCTAGATTATGTCTAGTTGAAAATTATAGACTCTTTTTCTCTCTGAAAACAATTATTTTTCACAGGAGAAAAGTTTATATGGACTTAAATGTGAGACCTAGGATTTTGGGCTTGGGTGCAGATGGAAGGGTATGTCTTTCTGTCAGAATCAAAAAGTACAGGGAAAAGAATTAGTACTTGAATAAGATAGAGGAATGGCCTGTAAACACACTTAACTAGAGTGAAGTTTGTTAGAGAACAAGAAACACAATTACTAATACAGTTCATGTGCATCAAGCAAAGGTAAATAACTTTATAAAATTAAGTAAATGGGTTGGAGAACATATTGTGGCTAGCTGTGAAATCTAGGATGAGGCTTTTTGAGTGTGAGAATGTTCTTAACAAATGGTCTTTTGGAAAGATTAGTGTGGCAATTGAATGTAGATGAGAACAGGACTTGCAGCCACCTTTATTGGCTGAAAACACTTTACCAACTTCTTGAGGTGAAAATCATTCCATTTCATTGCAACTACTTAAGTAGGTGTACTCTTCTGTTGTTGTGATAAAACACCATGAGCAAAGCAGTTTACAGAGTTTATTTGGGCTTATGGTCACAGAGGGTTAAAGTCCACAATGGCAGGGTGGAGGCAGCAGGCAAGTATGATCTCTCTTGAACAGTAAGCACAAAGCTGAAAGAGGAAACTGCAGGTAGGGCAAGGCCTGAGGCTCTCAAAGCCCACCCCTCGTGACGTACTTCCTTTAGGAAAGCCATATCTCTCAACCCTCTCCAAGTAGCACCAGCAGCTAAGGACCAAATGCCCAACTGTTCAAGTCTGTGTGGGGAAGTCTCATTCAAACTACCACCATAGGTTATATGAAAACCATACTATCAAGCCAAATGGTTAAAAGTCCACTTCACTTAATTCGTCTAAGAAGAAAATCATATTATTTTTGTTCCAAGATTGTTTACTCCCTCATTAAGAGCAACTATTTTACTGGGCAGTGGTGGTTCACACTTTTAATCCCAGCACTCAGGTGGCAGATGCAGGTGAATTTTGAGTTTGAGGGCTGCCTGTTCTACACAGTGAGTTCTAGGACAGCTAGGGCTACACAGAGAAACTCTGTCTCAAAATATCAAAAAAGAAAAATTTCTGGGCTGGAGAGATGGCTCAGCGGTTAAGAGCATTGGCTGCTCTTCCAAAGGTCCTGAGTTCAATTCCCGGCAACCACATGGTGGCTCACAACCATCTGTAATGAGGTCTGGTGCCCTCTTCTGGCCTGCAGGCATACACACTGACGGAATATTGTATACATAATAAATAAATATTTAAAAAAAAAAAAAAGAAAGAAAAATTTCTGTAGTAATATCAAGAGATGTATTTCAATAAGTTGATTGGGATATCCTTCTATATATGTGTTGCTTTTTTTAGCTGATGAATAAAGCTGTTTTGGACAATGGCTTAGCAGAGTAAAGCCAGGCAGGAAATCCAAACAGAGATATAGAGAGAGTAGACTGAATTGAAGAGCTGCCATGTAGCCACTGAAGTAGTGACATGACGCACCTGTCAGCCACAGCCTTGTGGCAATACACAGATTAATAAAAATGGGTTAATTTAAGATGTAAGAACTAGCTAGGAATACATCTAAGTCATTGGCCAAACAGTGTTGTAATTAGTATAGTTTCTGTGTAGTTATTCGTGTCTGGGCAGCCAAGAAATGAAAGCACAGTCTCCCTCTTCTAGTAACTGTCTTACTACGTTTTGTTAAATACAGTTAAATTTTTGTTGCCCTTAGCTTTGATAGACTATTTTGTTTACAGTATAAGAAATGGTTACTATAGTTATAAATTCAACCAATCAGTTATGGTCTTTCTTCTTTCCATAATCTTAATAATATTCCAGTTATATGACTATGCAAAGAAATAGAAGAGTCAGATAATCCAACATGTAAGTAACATGGGGGTCAATTTCAGCAAGGGAAAGGCGATGTTATTCTTGTATCTGTAGACTTTAAAGTTCTTGCACTTTAAAGTAGTTATATTCAATGCTGAGGAGACTGTAGCACGATTTCTAATTGGTATTAAAAATCCAAAGTTCTATATAGGGGTTAATGCTGAAGAGCAGAGAAGCTGAGTGCCAGCTACAGGAGAGTTCTTTTACCTCTGCCAGTGCTCAGACCAAAAGGGCTGTCCTGTCCTCAGACTGCATTGAACTTTTGTCTCTTCCCACCTTACATTCCTCTCTCCGCCCAGCCATATCGCTCCTGTCCCCACCTCTCCAGTGCTGATCAAAGGCGTGCAGCTTCCGAATACTGGGTTAAAGGTGTGTGGCACCACTGCCTGCTCCCTAGTGGTTTAGCTCTGCACTCTGATCTTCAGGCAAGCTTTATTTGTTAAAATACAAGCAAAATATCACTATAAAGACTGCTCAGCCAGTAGAATGTTTGCCACACAATCAGGACCTGAGTTTGATCCCTAGGGCTTGGCAATATGTGCTTGTAATATAAGGACTGGAGAGGTAGAGAGGGGATCCTTGAGGCTTCATGACAAGTCAGTTTGGCCTACACGGTGAGTTCCAAACCAAGAGAGAAACCCCGTCTTAAAATAACAAGGTAGATGGCACTTGCTGAATGTCACCTGAAGTAACCTCTGGTTTTCATGTGAGTGTGCATATGTGTATGTATGTGCATCTCTATATGTAAGCAAAAACACAATAAAGTTACATTCTTAGTTGTCTCATGGGCATTAGTGTGTGACATAACCCAAATATGATTCATTCATATTCTTAATTACATTTCTAAAAATTTTCCGCATCTAACCATATGAATAAATGATGTTTAAAGGTATTTAATTTCTTTGTAATTGTTCATGGGCAAATTTATTTCTAATAAATTTGATTAATGGGATGTAATTTGCATAATATAAAACTTAACTATCTAAATATATTGTGCCTTTTTATTGTTTGTTACTTTTCAGTGTACTTACAGAATTATACAGCAGTTACTATAATATAGTTTTAGACTATTTCTTACAGTTCTAAATGGAACTTGGTACTCATAAATAGTAGTTATTTCTCACTCCCTTCTACCACTCTCCCACTAACGTGCTTTGTTTTCCATAGAGTCCAGACTTTTTGTATAAGGAAGTCATATAGAATACGTGTTTTGTCACTGGCTTCTTTTACTTAGCATAATGATTTGAATTCTGTCCATGTTATATCAATTTTATTTCCACCAAATACATTTCTATATTGTGTGTGTGTGTGTTAGTGTGTGTTAAAACTATTAACTCAAAGCATTCAAACAGAGTAAAATGGGTAGGGAAGTTCAGTGGGATGGGAATTAAAGTGGAATGTGAATTTCCTTCTTGGTAAGGTATGATGTATGTAAATGGCTATAAGGACGCTTCATTATTATATCTTTCTTCCCAACATTTTACTTACTGGGGATATCTAGTAATTTTCACCAGACATATTCCTGAAGACCCTGGAGAAAGTTGGAATGATCTGAGTGAAATTGGCCAGGGGACATTGAGGCAAAAGAATCAAATTGGAATTGTTTCAGACAAGGGTAATATAACAGTATATACAAGTAACCTACCAGCAAAAGTTTTAGGTTTTCCAGGAATAGAAACTAGTCCTGTATGGCTGAATTTAGATTTGGGTTGTGGAGGAAGCTGAGAAGTGAAGCTAAAGATATAATGTAATAGGATCATTAGTCACTGTTTTTGGAAGGCAAAGGGAACTGGCACAGAAGTTTAGCAGAGGAGTGAATATTGTTGAGTCAGATTTGTATTTTAAAAAGTTGGGCTTGGTTGTGTGGTCATCAACATTTTGCCTGTAACTGGTGCATCCATTTAACACAAGAAAACAGAAACTGAAAAGCCAGATAAAAGATAATGTCTTTTATATCAGGGGAACACACTGCAGAAGATGGAAGAGAAACAAGCATCTATAATCTAGAAATATTGAGATCATTGGAGTACATGTTTAAAGCAAGAGTGCTAGCAGTGATTGAGAAGAATATAAGGCTCTCCATGTAGACCAGCACTTCCCAACCTTCCTAATGTGCGACCCTTTAGTATAGTTCCTCATGTTGTGGTGACCCCCAACCATAAAATTATTTTCACTGCTACTTCATAACTATAATTTTGCTGCTGTTACAAATTGTAATGAAAATATCTGTGTTTTCTGATGGTCTTCGGCGATCTCTGTGAAAGGGTCATGATCCACAGGTTGAGAACTGCTGCCCAAAGGGGTTGAGAACCACTGGTGTAAAGTTGTCCCTTCCTTGGAAGAAGTTCTTTGGCCATCACCCGCTGCAACCAGCTAACTAACACTCAAATTCAGTGCTGTGGAATAGTTAAACTATCAATACTACAAGGAAGAAATTGTTGATCCATCCTTGTCTACCAGGAGGAATTATTGGTACCAAAGGTACTAACATCAAAGAAGATCTAGAGAACATTCAGATGACAATCAGGCTTTTCTACAAGCAGAAAGATATTTGGAAGCCAGGAGTGGTAGTTCCAACTTTTAATCCCAGCACTTGGGAGGCAGAGACAGGGGGATCTCTATGAGTCCAGCCAATGCTCCACAGTGAGACCCTGCCTCAATAAACAAAAAGATGAAGAAGGTATTTGGGAGCTCTCATCAACAACCACTTTCTTCTCTGCCTGGTTGTGGCCAGGATGGTAGTAAAGCTCAGGTCTTCCCATTCTACCACTGCCACCTCCAAGACATGATACCACTCATTGCTTCATCCATTGTTGGTTTTGTTTTCTGCTCAATAGCCTGGAACTTGCCAAATAGGCCAGGCTGTCTGCACAGTGAGCCCTGGGCTGTGCTGCCTTGCCTGGATTGTTTTACTTGGGTTTGGGGATCAAACTCGGGTCAGCAGGCTTGTAATGCACGCAAACTATCTCCCCCCACCACTTTTTTTAAAGACAGTTTTCAGATGTGCCTAAAATTTTCCAGCCCATTCCCACACTAAATACTGTTTGATTTTCTTCTCCTCTACTGTAGGTGCACCTTTTCGATACAGGCAGTATATATTGGCAAATTTAATTTTGGTGGTTTCTTGGTGGTTTGAAAGTCCATTGCTTAGGAGGATATTCCATCATACATCATACATATATTCATACTTATAATATGCTGGATACTTTGTTGTTTTCAAATGATTGGCTTTACTTTTCAACAGTATTTGAAGAATTAACTTTGGATGCAGTGCTACAAATGGAATATAATTATAAATATATCCTAGAACATTTTGCTGTTTGTTTTCAGTTTAATTCCGTTGTTTTGTTCTTAATCTTCTTGGCTGTTCTTGTATGATGACTTCTGTTCATTCATACTCTGGACATTTGAGTGTTATTTTGTGAGATTAAACAGTCATCCCATGTAAGTGTGTACCACGTTGATTCAGATTGGAGTGTGTGTTCAGCTTCTAGCCAGGTCCTATTTCAGCAAAATGTGGCACTGTTCACATCACTTCCTTATAAACAGTGCAGAAGAGCAACTCCCTGGACCTTAGGGTGCAGGGTAAGGGTCTAAGATAACATGCCCTCCTCTTTGGAGCCTTGTTTTTGGGACTCATTGGACCTCATGACTTAATTTTAATAGCATAACGAGTTGTCTTGGTTAGGGTTTTTATTGTTGTGATAACACCATGACCAAAATCAACTTGGGGAGGAAAAGGTTTACTTCATCCCACAGTATATAGTCCCTCGTCCAAGGAAGACAGGGTGGGAACTGACACAAAGGCCGTGAAGGGCTGCTGCTTAGTGCTGGCACCATCCACAGTGGACTGGGGTCTCCTATGTCAGTCACTAAGAAAATGCCCTACAGGCTTGCTGCCTTCAGGCCAATCTGGTAGGAGGAGGTGGGGGTTCCCCCTCTTTTAGGTTCTGTGTTCTTAATTCTGTGTTCTTAGCATGTGTCAAGTTGATGTAAAAAACTAACATGTAAGGTAATGTCAGTTTTTAGGCAAATTAAACCTGGCAGCATATCTCAATTTTTCTTAGGTTGCATTACTCATGAAACTGACTAGGTGTACCAGAAATCCTCAGCATCTGCACTGAGTCCTGCACTTTCCCCCTTGGCTCCTCCTACCTTTTCTCTTCCTTGATTAGGTCGTGTATTATGACTTAAGAAATTTGAAAGTGTAAGTTAAAAAAAAAAAAGTGGTCATTACTTTTAAGAAGTCCATGTGCTTTTAAGAAATAAGCAAATGAAATATATGTATTTATTACAAGTACTTTTATTTGGATTTACTTTTTCCTTTTCTTTTTTTCTCTTTTTTTTCTTTTGGTTTTTCGAGACAGGGTTTCTCAGTGTAATAGCCCTACCTGGCCTGGAACTAGCTCTGTAGACTAGGCTGGCCTCGAACTCACAGAGATCCACTTACCTTTGCCTCCTGAGTGCTGGGATTAAAGATGATTAAAGGTGTGTGCCACCACTGCCAGACTCTTCTCAGTTTTTTATTTTCCTTTTCATTTCTTTTTTGTAGAGACAGGGTCTCACTTTGTAGCCCAGGCTGGCCTGGAACTCACGTTGTAAACTAGGTTGGACTTGAACTCACAGAGATGAGTCTGCCTTTGCCTTCCAAGTGCTGGGATTATAAGCATCTGTCACCATAGCCTGCTGAATTTTTTTTCCTTAATTTTCTTAACTTGGTCTTCCTAAGAGCAGATCCAGATATGTGAGATACCCAGCTTATTTATCCTCTGGCAGGTTTACAAGTGCTTTGAAGCATCAACTCAAGGTTTTCCAGCCAAAGAATACTTTTGTGCCAGTGTCCTATAGACCTCGATTTCTAGCCTTAGTGTGGTACCAGAGACTGAAAGTAAGAGGTCCCAGTGATAGTGGGTGTGAGCATGGAGAGTCATTCCTTTGTCTCCCTGGACTTGGAAAAGGTATTTAATGGAGGAAGGAACTGTCACTTCCCATAGCAAAACTGGGAGAAGCAGTTCATAAGGAGAGGAGAGTTAGTGACCTTGAGACAGATAGGAGACGGAGAAACTCGGTTACTTTTGACATTGCTATATAGTGCCATTGGCAGAATGAGAAAGGTGTGGGTATGGATTAGCAGTGAGCCGGGGGAGGGGGTGATCTTTTCATTCAATTGGGTTTTAATTACTGAGGTTTAGTTCATTTAATTAATAATAGTTGCTATATTTTAATGAAACTAAATACTTTTCAACTTTCTAAAATATTTTAAAGTTAAAATATAGTTTATGATACCCCAGAATTTACCCATATTTACATATTAGTTGTATAGTTCAGTGAATTCAGTGTGTTTATAATCATCAAACCATCACCACAGCTGACTCCATCTAGAAGAAAGTGCCTTAATACCTACCTCTAGCCCTAGACAAGTACTGAGATGCTTTCTGCTCTTTGTCTTTTCTTAGGTATCTTCTGTTAATGGAATATTGTAATATGTTAGTGTGTGATACATATGTTTGACTTCTTTTACTGAAAATTTGTTTGTTTGTTGGGTGGCCTGTTCATGTTCCTTTCATTTTTTAGCATGAGTTTTATAGCAAACAGCAGACAAATTATATTCTAAGGTCTTGTGAGATGTGTGAGTAAGTTATATGAAGCGAGTAAATGTGGGGAAAAGTTACATATTGAAAGTGGTGAAAATGGAGCTGAAGAGACGGCTCGCTGGTTAAGAGCTTTTGCAGAGGATGCATGCTTGGTTCCCAGCACTCACATGACATCTAAGAACTATCTGTAACTCCAGTTCCAGTAGATCTGATACCCTTTTCTGGCCTCTAAGAGCGCTAGGCACACATATACATACATGCAAGCAAATACTCATACACATAAAAATAAACCCATCCTTAGCCAGTGAAGTGGTGCACACACACCTTTGAATCCCGGGCAGAAGGTGGGTCTCTGTGAGTTCCAGACCAGTATTGTCTATGTAGTGAGTTCCAGGCCAGCTAGGACTACAGAGTGAGACACTGCCTAAAAAACAAAGTTGTGAAATGTCATAAAAATGGTTGTGTTGATGTTAATTATTCCCCGACAGAGGTTGAAGTAACAGAGTCAATAGGCAGTAGTCCCTGTGATTTTTAGAGTGGGAGGCCAAGTTGGAGATTCGTTACAAATATTTGTGGTACTTAACGCTGGAAAGAAAAGGAATGTACTGCTTTCTTTGAATTAAGTTTGTACTACAGGAGTCATTTATGTATACACTCTTGATGGTCTTTGTTAAAGCTAAGTGATAGTGCTAGCTTTAAACTACAGACAGAGGAAAAGAGGGAGGGAATGAAAAAGTTTGTGTTGCTTTTGAAAGTAGTTTGTTTAATATGGTATTGTAGGAAAATGTTTAAATACTTTACCAGACATTTCTTCACGTTAATGGCTTAATTTGATGAGTGTGTCAGCTTCTTGAGACATTTGTGCAAATGCATCAAAGCAAGATATGCTTTGTTCTGCTTATAAATTCCACTCAATTAGTGCACAAACGATCCTCCTAAAAATCAGGTATCTACATTTTCACAAGGAATTACACCTGAAATGATTATTAACAACCAGTACAATCTGGATTATGGATTATTCTTTTTTTTTTTTTTTTTTTTTTGGAAACAGGGTTTCTCTGTACTGGAGCTCACTTACTTTGTAGACCGGCCTGGCCTCAAGTCCTCTACCTCCCGAGTGCTGAGATTAAAGGCATGCACCACCACAATCCGGTCAATCTGGACTATTCAGAGGAAGAACTCCAGTGTAGCGTATTCCTCCTGTCTGCTCACCCTTTCCCTTCTGTGAGCTTCTGCAGGAGCTTCCAAACACTGTCCCTTTCTTCTTCCCTAAAACCCAAGTACATCTCCTACAAGGTGTATGGTAAATCACTAAGGATTTGAAATGCTGATATTCAGACAAACCAGTGCTTGAGAAGAGTCCCAGTAGGTACTGCATCTGGCTGGGTGTTTATGTTTGGTAGAAAGGGAAGTGGGGGAGTAGAGCCCCTCCTGCTTCTCGCCTTGATTTTTGTTTGTTTGTTTTTGTATTTCAAAAGGTTTTTGTATTTCAAGGTTTCTGTAGAGCTTTGGACAGTCTTGGAACTCACTTTGTAGACCAGGCTGACCTTGAACTCACAGAGATCCCCTCCCCCACCCTGCCCCTTCCTCCCGAGTCCTGGAATTAAAGGTGCCCAGTTTTCCATTTGTTTTAATGGCATGATTGCATTAGGAAGTTAGTGAAATACTGCTGAAAACATAAATCAGTTGTTGCCAAGACAGGTGTTTCCTCATAGCTCTAATCACAGGAGAAAAGTAGTACCATCTTGAGATCTGACTTTTGGGTTCATTTTGTGGTTGAGGTTTGAGGTAATACTGCTTGTACTAGTATCATTTTCTTGCATAATAAGTAGTTGGGATTTTAAACAAACACATCACTTTCCATCCTCTATTTGAACCAGTACAGAAAGACCCTACTTTATAGTGCTGTGCTCAATAACGAACATTGCTCTTTTGTGTTTTCTTTCTTCTAGGCTATACTCATCACCAAAGAAAAAACTCACACCAATGCAGAAATCTGTTAGTCCGTTAGTTTGGTGCAGGCAAGTTTTGGATTACCCAAGTCCTGATGTGGAATGTGCTAAAAAGTCTCTTATCCACAAACTTGATCAAACTATGTCAGGTATGTTTATGATTTTACTTGTGAATTTGTTCATTTTCTTTGGCCTAATTGCATATATGTACACAGAATGTGCATATTTAGGCAGGCAATTCTTGCTCGATAGCTTCTATGAATCTCACTGTATACCTTCATGAAGGCTGCATTCATGCCGTAGAGGTTTTTAAAACTCTTAGTCTCACTGTGGCAGATTATATCCATGAGATTATGAATTTTAATCTTTTTAATAATAACCTAAACCAGTTTCTAAAGTGAAAAAATGTTAGTCTTGTGTCATCTTAAATTATCCCTTATACCACACTTGGTAAATAGATTGTGCTGAAAAATATACATGGAGACCTAAGAGGCATCACCTCCTCACTCAAGACTGTGATTGGTCCCTGGCTCTTCAGATCCCTCATACTCGTTTCCTTTCCATTCAGATATTTTTCTTTAAAGATTGTATTTATTTGTATACAGTGTCTACTTGCATGTATGACTGCAGGCCAGGAGAGGGCACTTTAGATGGTTATAAGCCACCATGTGGTTGCTGGGAATTTAACTCAGGACCTGTGGAAGAGCAGCCAGTGCTTTTAACTTCTGAGCCATCTCTACAGCCCTATTTCTTTTCTTTGTTGTACTTGGTATTTTAAATTGCCTTTATATTCTTTTAACAGCATTCACAAAGCTTACAAAATGGTGTTCATGGCTATTTGTGCTATTTAGTGTAACATACCAGTGTGGGTAGAAATACAGGGAAAGTATTGTATTTCTTTGCATTTCTCTCAGTCTCTTTTAAGTGTTTTTTTTTTTAAGTTTATTTATTTCTGTGTATGAGTACTCTAATTGCATGTATGTCTGCGTGAGAGAGGGGGCATCAGAGCCCATTATAGATGGTTGGGAGCCACTATGTGGCTGCTGGAATTGAACTCAGAACCTCTGGAAGACCAGCCAGTGCTCTTTATCACTAAGCCATCTCTCCAGCCTTTCTTTCAGTCTCCTAAAACCCACTATTGATGAAATATGAAGCATGATGAGTAATTCTGAATAAGCTTTCTTTACCTTTTTGGTATGTATATGTATTTGTATGTGGTATTCATGAGGGTGTGTGTACATATATATCTTGGTATAGGTACATGTATGTATGTATGTATGTGTATATGCATGTGGAAGCCAATGATTGACATTCAACTGGCTTAGTTAGGGTATCTTTTGTTGTGATAAAGCACCATGACAAAAAACAACCTCGGGAGGAAAGGTTTTCTTTCAGCTTTATAGTTCCCCATCACTGAGTGAAGAAGTCAGGGCAAGAACCTGGAGGCAGGAGCTGATGTGGAGGCCATGAAGAAGTACTGGTTGCTGGCTTGTTCAGCCTTCTTTCTTACAGCACCTAGGAAAACCAGTCCAGGGGTAGCATCGTCCACAGTGAGATGGGCCCTCCCACACCAATCAAGAAAATGCATCTCAAGCCGTTCTGATAGGGGCACTTTGTTAAAGGAAGTTCCAATTCCAGACAACTTCAGCTTATATCAAGTTGACATAAAAACTAGCCAGTGCATGTGTCTTCCTTATTTGCTGTCCACCTTAGATTTTGAGACAGGGTTTCTTACTGAAACATGGAACTCACTGATGCAGCTATGTTAACTGGCCATGGAACTCTACATAATTCCCTTTCTCCACCTGCTCCTGCACTGGGTTTACAAATGTGTATGTACTGCTGTGCTCAGGATCTTATGTGAGTGCTGGGGATCTGAACTCAGGACCTTGAGCTTGTAGACACTTAAAAATTAAAGAACTAATCTGTATGTGAGAGTATTTTGCCTGTATATGTGCATATGTATGGCCCACAGAGACCAGAAAAGGGCATCAGATTCTCTGGAACTCAAATTACAAATGGTTTTGAGCCACCCTGTGGGTGCTAGGAATTGAACCAGGGTTGTCTGCAAGAGGAGCAGCAAGTACTCCTCTTAGCCACTGAGCCATTCCTGCAGCTTGCAGCTCACTTGTTTTTAGTTTCTCTTTGCATTACAGCTGTGTAGTTAAAATTTTCTGCTTTGGCTTTATTATAGACGTGTGTTCTTAGGTTAGAGTTTAAGCTGAAAGTGATCAAGAACGCAGAAGGAAGACTAGGTAAACAGTTAAGCTGGAATGCTATAAGTAATGGCTATTATGTGCAAATAACTTTAAGGAGGTAATAACAGAGCTGCTGATTTTGAGTCTTTTCATCTCTGTAAGAAACTCTTTGAAAAGACAAATAGCCTGTATATGAGTTTCAAAAGGTTTTGTCTCAGTATGAATTCTTTTAGAATTATACTCTGGAACTTGATTTTTATTATATTCAGTCTGTGATTGTGTGAAATAGATGGTTATAAATCTGTAGATAGCCAGGCAGTGGTGGAGCATGCCTTTAATTCCAGGACTCGGGAAGCAGAGGCAGGTGGATCAGCCTGGTCTAACAAGAGTCAGTTCCAGGACAGGTTCCAAAGCTATAGAGAAACCCTATCGGGAAAAAAAATACTGTAGATAATGTGAAACAACTAAATTTTAGTCAGATGATATTAGACATTCCTTTTTTTTTTTTTTTTTTTGGTTTTTCGAGACAGGGTTTCTCTGTGGCTTTGGAGCCTGTCCTGGAACTAGCTCTGTAGACCAGACTGGTCTCGAACTCACAGAGATCCACCTGCCTCTGCCTCCCAAGTGCTAGGATTAAAGGCGTGCGCCACGACCGCCCGGCTTTAGACATTCCTTAAGAGTATTCTAGGAGGATGAGATGAGCCGGTGGGTAACAACACATTCTGCAGCAAGTGTGAGGACTTGAGGTCAAATTCCCAGTACTCTTGTAAAAAGTACCCAAAGTCAGAGCTGAGAGATGGAGATAGGAGGATTTCTGGGGTTTGTTGGCTGCCAGCATACTGTTGGGTTCAATGAGAGACTCCGTCTAAAGGGAATAAGTCAAAAAATGGACCCCTTGTTCTTGTAAGCCCTGTATGCATGCACTCACACACACACACACACACACCACCCTCGACTTACCGGATGAAAACAAAGCTACTATATCTCAAAAATAGCAATTTTGAATGAAGGATTCTTTATTTTATTATAACAAGGGTGTGAAAGACTGTAAGAGAGCTGGGAGGAGTTTAGGGATCCAAACTCTGATCTTCATGATTGTATAGCAAGCCCTTACCTACCAAGCCATCATGTCCCCAGCTTCTCCATATTGAAGCATAGACAGCTTTGTCAAAATATGATTGTACAAAAAAGGTATGACAAACTCATTAGGGAAGCCAGCAAAGACCCCTTCTGAAATAGGAGTCTTAATCTCTAAGGCAAGGTAGGCTTTAAAAAAAATTCTTTATAGGGTTGGAGAGATGGCTCAGTGGTTAAGAGCATTACCTGCTCTTCCAAAGGTCCTGAGTTCAATTCCCGGCAACCACATGGTGGCTCACAACCATCTGTGATGAGGTCTGGTGCCCTCTTCTGTCCTGCAGACATACACACAGACAGAATATTGTTTAAAAAACACACACACAAAAAGAATTCTTTATAGCCAGCTAGCTCCAAGACAGGGAGAGAATGTTAGTTTCTGAGACTTACCTGGAAGAAGCTAGGAGGGATTTTTCAGGTATGAACTGTTATGCCCAGATCAGAGTCCCCCCAAAACCAACTAGGAGATTGAGTCCTGTATGCAAAAGCAAAGAGCCTTTATTCTTACACAACTTTGCAAACTCGGACTCTGTGTGTCCAATGTATTGGAGTGATCTGAGAGCCCCAGCTCAGTTTGGGTTGGGTTTTTATAGCAGCAAAGATGAGGACGAGAGATTTATAAGGTTCAGGATCCATGCTTCACTAACATTTGTCTAGGGGGTATCCTGGAAAAAAAAAAGGTTGGGTGTGTGCTGGCAGGTGATCCTATCTACAATGGTTGGAATGTTAGGAATTTCCTCTTAATGGTCTCTTCCTGGGTGGTGCCTGGGTAGTCTCAGTTAGTGGTCTTTCTTGGAACCATATGTTGCCTTAGGTTAAACTGCTGAGACTCAGGCTTCTGTTGATCTTGTCATGCCTGGGTCTTACATTTTCCCCTTCACAAGTACCAGTGACAGTACCCAGTCATGGGTCTTGCTCGCCCGTGGATTTAAGGAGATAGTATTGGGACCTAAGAGCCATTAGCTAACAGATTTTTACAATGCAGTGGCCATCCTATCAGACCCTATAGCTCTGATCTTTGCATATAACCAAATTATAATTATAATTCTGAATGTCCTCTTTAGTTCTGCATAAAGAACCAAGGTTATTGTAGAACCATTTTAGTTAATCCATTTATTGACAACTTTGGGCCTACTTTTTTTTTTTTTTTGGTATGTCATTGGGCATTATAGGTAGCCATTTTTTGTCACCCATGCTAGGGAGTTCCCCCTTGTCTCAGCATTTCAACCTATTTTGAGCAGGGAGCATGGGACGTGTTCTTTTCTGTAACTACTTTGGGCTGAAATTGTGGCATTGTTATCCGGGCCCAAGAAGGCTGAAAGGCTAGCCAAAGATAAGGAGGAAATTCAGACAATGAGGCACTCATCAGAAGCATCTTGTTCACAGACTGTTGCAGAGACAGGGAGCACTCACATCAGCTGGACTGGTCCACATCAGCTTTCAGCAAGTCCAGGATTCACAGTCATTTAGAGCAGGTTGTAGTCAGCAACCGATGCTTAGATGTGTTTGTCAGCCAAGTGGAAACCTGTTGAGACAAGTTTAAACTAGGAACAGAAGTTAAAATTTATGTACTTAAAGGAAAATAATTTGAAACTTTTCAGGTCCATATTGAAATCCATATCATAGATAAAAGCAGATAATGGGTATCTGTAAACAGCAGGAATAGACTCATACCTTTGAGTCCTAGCTAAAACTACAGATTGTGGTTAGAAGCATGTATATTTTTCTACTGTCCAGAGACCCAGTTATAGATTGGACAGAGATGTCTTTGGCCTGATGAGAAACACCTTCAAGTTCATATTTAGATGGCAACCAGAATAAATGTAAAATCTTGAGCTTGTGATCCAAACAGTAAGTAAGTAGTCATTGTTCGATTTGCTTATCAGAACTATGCCATAGAAGGGGAAAGAAATCAGAAACATTTTCCATATCTTAACCTGTATTTACATCTTAAATCATTTTTAGACTCTTAAAGCTTATGAGCATTTATATTTTAAAATATGTTTTTAATTAAAAGATCTAGTAGCTTTAGAAAAAGCAAGGCTTGATTTCTGCATATATAAAATGAGCTAACAAGCTGGCTATAGCTTTGTGGAAAGACCTGGATACTTGCTGCTGCTAAGTTGACAAAGTTATAGCTAGCCTAGCCATCAATACTGTCAGAGATCCAAGGATAAATAAATTATACCTGAGTACGGACCAAGCAGCTTCCGAATGGACTGGAGTCCATATACAGTTAGCCATATCCAAGTCTCCATAGCATTGGAGGCAGAAGTACCAGAACATCAGTCTTAAGAGTTTTAGCCAGGCCCATAACGTTATTTTTTTTTCCTTTGGAAGAGGGACACGGAAAAGACTGACCTTATTTTGTCTAGAAAAAAGTGGTAGAATCAATTCTCCAATGTCCTGCTGTTTGTCCACAGTCTGGACCCGGTCCTGGCAGCAGGTGTTGGCACTGGGGCATCTTGCCCAGTGGTCGGCATCATCGTAATCCAGGTGGAGACATCATGGTGTCCCATAATCTTCTCTGGAAACCTTGGGCCACTGCTAGGATCTTGGAGTCCCTGTCTCATATTATAAGCTTTTTAATCATTATTTTAAATGCCATATTCTGCAGATATCTGAAGTATGAGGGCTGCCTAGATATGTCTGATGAGACTAACTTTGTTTCTTGTTACTTGACTTTGAAAACATATACAGGGGCCAGGCAATGGTGGTGCATGCCTTTAATCCCAGCACTCTGGAGGCAGAGGCAGGCGGATCTCTCTGAGTTGGAGACCAGCCTGGTCTGCAGAGCTAGTTCCAGGACAGGCTCCAAAGCCACAGAGAAACCCTGTCTCGAAAAACCAAAAAAAAAAAAAAAAGAAGAAGAAGAAAACATATACAGGGTAAGCCTAAATAAGGCTTACCCCTGTAATTAATTTTATCAGTACTTTAAGGGTGACTGACTAACTTGTATTTCCTAACAGTCTATCATAAGTTAGCAGCTTTCATAAGACAATGTTTTCTCAGGTTTAGCCTACAAAATTACCTGCTAACAAACCACATAGAAATTTCTGTAGAAGACAGGCACTGAGCAGGAAGACAGCATGCCCCACCTTTACTACCAAACAAATCTGGGTGTCACCAAAGCTGGTTATCACAAAGGGGATTAGGTGAGGAGAATGGGTGAATCCAGGATTCAGGGATGCTTAGTAACTTTATCTAATGTTTTGGAATGTCAGGTGCTTCCCCTTGAATGCTGGGCTGGGCCACCTGTTCCTGGTGTACAGCTTTGTCGGGTTCTACCTGTCTCTTTTTGTGATTTTGATATGCATATTATCATTGTCCTTTCCTATGGAATTTTCTAACTATGTCTGTAAAAACTAGAAACCTTATGAAGATCAACCCTTATTCTTCCTCTCTTTGTACCCCCTTTTGCTTCATTTTTTTCCCCTTGCATGAAAAATATAAAAGATGCAGAAGTAACGTGCTTGAGTTAATTTTTTTTTTTACCCTCAGATCCTCGCCTGCCATAGACATCTAATTTTGAGCCTTGAGGGGGTACTGAAGCTGGTACCCAAGACCCACACACACACAGGAACTACCACACCTGGCACCAGCTACTTTTTCCTAAGCTGCTCCTTGCTATTCTTTACCACTGTAGGCTACTCATTCCCTGCACACACGTTACATTTTAAAGATCTCCTCTCCCCAGCCCTTGTCTGTATGTTCTCTACTATTTACCTTAATGTTTGTAAATATTGGAAAAGATGGAAGGAAGAACTGTCTATTTAAGGATTGATTTTTCTTGTTTATGATTTCATTTGCTGTCTTAGACCCAGACTGACTGGTCTTGAATTGGTAGAGATCCTCCTCTCACTCCTGCCAGTCCTCTTCCTCTTACTAACTGGCCCCACTTCATAGCTCTGTGTGTGTGTGTTCTAATGAGTTTCATTATGTTTGTTGACAGGAGTGTGGATGCCTTACTAGTAGCTATCACTGAAGAAAAATGTCTTAGCATCCCCCATCAACTATTAACTACATAGAATACCCAAGAAGGGGTGGAGCCCCCTCATCCTCTCTTCTGTCCGTGACAGGATGTTGACTGCTGAATCTCAGGCAAAGCTCATGTAGGCAGTCATAGCTGCTCCAAGTTCAAGAGTGCAGCAGCCATGTTATTCATGGAAGCCGTCTCTTCCACATCCCCTGCTTCCAGTGCTACCATGACCCCTAAGCTCTGGAAGGAGTGATGGAGATATCTTAGCACTCTCAACAGTCACTCATTTTGAACATTTGGACCAGTTGCAAATCTAGTTATTGTTGACTACTGTACAATGGTTCTTTAGCAAAATTGACAGCAGCACTAACCTACAGACATGAACATAGTGATAGAAAAGGTGATTTAGTGGATACATCGTGTCCTGACTTCATGGATCTTTACTAAGAAAACTTTTTGAAATGTTAACCTTTTCCCAGTTACTAACTTTGATTTTCTCCCTTTTCATTAATGCAGCTCTCAAGAGGCAAAATTTATACAATAATCCTTTCAACTCTATGAGTTATACAAGTCCTTATAGCCCAAATGCCAGTAGCCCTTACAGCAGCGGCTTCAACTCTCCATCCTCAACACCAGTGCGACCTCCTATAGTCAAGCAGCTTATACTTCCTGGGAATTCAGGTAAGGAATGACTTTACCTAATGGGCCTAGCTCAGAAAGGAACCATTCCATCACAGGGTTGGGTCCATTTTATTTAGGAAACTCTGAAACAGTGAGAGAGAATCTCTTTGTGCTCATTTCCGCTCATCCTGTAATGAGCGCTAAGAATCCAAAGGTAAGTCAGTGACTGTGAATTATGTGCATGTCATTTTCTTCGGGGTATACCTAAGTCTGGTTTTTAAATTAGTATTTAAAAAACAGAACCACAAACTTGATTCTTTTAACCAATAAAACCTTATTTACAGCCCGTTGGGGTTATAAAATCTACAGATCTGTTTTTAAAGAGTATTAGTAAGCTTTGATACTATAGTTAAATCATAGCTTATGATTTAATATGATTAATGTGAATATAGCACATTTATGCCAAAAACAGAAGGTGCTGTAATAGATGTGAGGAGGACATACTGCCGTGGCCTGGGCAATTCTTGGTCTGCTATAGACATTTCTCGAGTAGCTTAGTCTTCTCAATAACTCACCACGTCACTCTTAATGCCATCTTTTCTAACTCTAAGTGCAGCTTTCCTTGAAACTGAGTGCTATATAATTGTGTGTGCGTGTGTGTGTGTGTACAGTGCACAGGGAGTCCAAAAGTTGACATCAGGTGTCTCTTTCATTTTCTGCCTTAATTTTGAGATGGGTCAGGCCAGTGAGCTCCAGAAACACCTGCCTATCAGTCCCTTGTGCTAGTTTGCAGACTCTGCTGCCTCTAGATGGTATATTCAGCAATAGGGGCTGACCTTTAACCTCTAAGAGCCAACCAGGGGCAACAGCAATGGTCTATATTGTTTGGGGAGTCACTTATACCTGGTACCTGGGTTTTTGTTAGTCTTTGGTTCCTATGGGGAGCATTGTTAGCCCAATTGGCATAACTTAATTTAAGCTATCTTGCCTATCTCTATGTATATATATATACATATACATAAGTCGTGTATGTAATTTTAGATAAATATAAGATAATAGGATTCCTTGAGGCTTATCAAACAATCTTGGTGTTGTCTGCCCTCCCTCTTTCTTCTGTGTTGCTGTTCTTCTCCATTCCAAGTTGGAACCCTTCCTCCCTATTTTTCTCTTTCTCTCTTTGTATCATCTGTTATTTCCGTCTCTCAAGCTCCCCCAACCTGTGGTTCTTTCATACTTTGCTGGGTTTTTTTTCAGTGACTCTTATGTTTCTATACTCACATCTGAAGATTTGAATGGCAGATGAGAAAATGTGGCATTTGTCTTTCAGAGTCTGGGTTACCTCACTCAATATAATCTTTTCTAGGGATACACACACACACACACACCACATTTTCATTATTCATTCATCAGTTGAAGGACATTTGGGTTGTTTAATTTCCTGGCTCTTTTGTATAGGGCAGCAATGAACATGGCCATGCAGATTTCTGCAGAATAAGATTAAAGATGTTAAATCCTTTCGACTTAGGCCAAGGAATGATATGGCTGGATCATATGATAGATTTATTTTTAGCTTTTTAAGGATTCTCCATACCAATTTTCTTTTTTTTTTTTCTCAAAGTGGCTACACCCACTGATTTATATTCCCACCAACTGTGGAATGAGGATTTCTCTTTCTCCACAGTCTTGCTGACATTCGTTATGTTTTATTGATCTTAGTCATTCTGAATAGGGTAAGATGAAATCTCAAACACGTTTAAAATTTGTCTTTCCCTAAATGCTAAAGATAATGAACACTATTTGAGATATTGTTTAGCTATTTTGATTCATTCTGTTGTGAACATTCTGTTCAGATGCTTAGCCTATGTTTTAATTGGGTCATTTGTTTCCTTCATTCTGGTTTTTTGAGTTCTTTGTATGTCCTGGATATTTAATCTTCTGTCATGTATATGGCTGGCAGAGATTCTCTCCTATTCTGTGGGGTTCTTCTTGACTTGTTTTTCTTAGCTGTGCAGAACCTTTTTGGTTTCTTTTGTTAAGATTTGTTTGCTTGTTTTTGTTTTCTGAAGTAGGCTCTCTATATAGCCCTAGCTGTCCTGGACCTCACTACTTAGACTAAGCTGGCCTCGAACTCTCAGAGATCCACTTGCTTCTGCCTCCCAAGAGCTGGGATTAAGGGCATGTGTCACAATGCCCAGCCTACTTCATAGTTTTATAAGGTCCCACTTGTCAATTGTTGGCCTTAAATACCGGACAAACGGGTCCTATACAGAAAGTTCTTTACTACACTTATATCTTGTAGGGTATTGCCTGTGTTTTCTTCTAGTAGTTTTAGTGTTTCAGGTTTCAAATTGAGGTCTCTGATCTACCTCAAGGTAATTTTTGTGTGAGATGATAGAATACAGTTCCTAATTTCATTCTTCTGTGTGGACATCTTGTTTTCCCAGCACTACTTGTAAAAGATGTTGTCCTTTCTCCAGTGTGTGTGTGTGTGTGTGTGTTTTCCTCTTTCTTCAAATATCAGATAGCTGTAGTTATGAGTACTCATTTTTGAGTCTTCTATTTTATTCTGTTGGTCTATACATCTGGTTTGTACCATATTTTTATTATTTGTATTATAGCTCTGTACCACACTTTGAATTCTGAAATGCAATCCATTCATTATTCTTTTTTCATGAGTTACTTGACTATCCAGGATCGTCTTTCGTGCTTTATGAATTTTAGGATGGTTTCCTATTTCTGTGAAGAATGTTATAGGTATTTTGATTGAGATTGTATCATTGGGTCTGTAAATTGATTTTAGTAGGATAGTTGTTTTCACCATATTAATTTTACTGATTCATGAACACAGTGTCTTTCCATTTTCTAGTGTTTTTTTCTCAATTTCACTTGGAAATACGCACTTTTTTGTTGTAGAAGTCTCTCACCTCTTTGGTTAGGTTTATTTCAAGATATTTTATTGTTTTAATGCTAATATAAATGGGAATGTGTTCATGACCTCTTAATATATTTGTTGTTGGTGTATTAAAAGGCTACTGCTTTTTGTAAATTGATTTTGTACCTTGTCACTTTGCTGAAATTGTTAATTGTAGAAGTTTTCTTCTACATTTCTATATTTTTTGGGATCTCTTAAATACAATATCATATTGCCTGCAAATAGGGATTTTTGACTTCTTTTCTTATTTGTATCACTTTAATTTCCTTCTCTTGCCTTATTTCTCTGGCTAGTGCTTCCACCACTATATTGAAAAGGAGGGAGGATAAGTGGACAGCCCTGTCTCATTCCTGATTTTGATGGGATTGCTTCAAGTTTGTCTCCATTTATGATAATGTTGGATTCACGTTTGTCATATATATTCCTTATTTAGGAGGTATGTCCCTTCCATTCCTACATTCTCTAGGACTTTCTTTTTTCTGCATCTATTGAGATGATCATGTGATTTTTTTTTTTTTACTTTTAAGTCCATTTATATGACTTAATGTTCATTGACTTACATATATGTTGAGCCATCTCCTTGAATTTCTGGATAAAGCCAATATGATCATTGTGATGATCTTTTTGATATGTATTTGGTTTGCTAGTATTTTATTGAATTTAGCATCTGTGTTCATCAGGGATATTGATTGGTCTGTACTTTTTGTTTTTTGTTGTATCTTTTATTTGAGTATTCGAGTAATACTGGCTTCATAGAACAAGTTTGGAGGGATCTTTAGGTATTCATTTTAGTTCTTTGAAAGTTTGGTAGGGTTCTCATGTGATTTCACTGGACCTGGACCTTGTTTTCATTCAGAAAGCACTTTATTACTATCTCAGTCTCCTCCCTTCCTGTGGGTCTGTTTAAGTTATTGGTCTCTTCTTGGTTTAACTTTGGTAGTTTGGGTGAATCAAGGAATAATCTTTTTTTTTTTTTCAGGATTTTCCATCTTAATGGAGTACATGTTCTTTTAAAGTGTTACCTTATAATAATCTATATTTCTTTGGTGTCATAATGTCTCCCTGTTCATTTTTGATTTTGTTAATTTGACTGCTCCCTCTCCCTCAGTCTATCCCTCCATCTTCTCTCCTTCTCCCTTTTTCAATCCCTCCATCTTTCTTTCTCTCTGATTAGTTGAACCAACAGAGTCTTGATATGTCTTCTAAAAGAATCAGCTCTTAGATTAATTGATCTTGTGTATTGTTTTCTTTGTTTCTATTTCTTTGATTTTTATTATTTCTTGCCACCTCTTGGGTTTGAGTTGGCTTCCCAGTTGTTTAGGTTACATTATTAGGATATTTATTTATTCTCTTTAATGTAGAGACTTAAGGTTATAAACTTGCCTCTTAGGACTGCTTTTAATGTATCACAGAGCTTTTGTTGTATTATGCTTTCATTTTTATTTAGTTCCAGGAATATTTTGATTTCTTTCTTGATTTTTTTTTCCCTTTGAACCATTCATCATGCAGTAAGAAGTTGTTTATGCCATGGACTTTTTCCTCCCTCCCTCCCTCCCTCCCTCCCTCCTCCCAGTTTCATCCAGTTTCATCTAATTAGGATTCTGTATGTTCCCTGTATCTTTAAGGATATATCTTTCTTGATTTTGGAAAGTTCTCTTTGATCTTATTAAATCTGATTTATGTCATTGACCCTGAGATTCTTCTCCCTCATCTATAGTTCAAAGATTTGGTCTTTTGATGGTGTTTTTCTGCATATTCCTTTGCTTGTAAAATGTTTCTTCTTCTTCTTCTTCTTTTTTTTTTTTTTTTTTTTTTTTGGTTTTTCAAGACAGGGTTTCTCTGTGGCTTTGGAGCCTGTCCTGGAACTAGCTCTGTAGACCAGGCTGGTCTCGAACTCAGAGAGATCCGCCTGCCTCTGCCTCCCGAGTGCTGGGATTAAAGGCGTGCACCACCATCACCCAGCTTGTAAAATGTTTCTTATATTCTGTGCTTATTTCATCTAGAATCCTCTTCTTTAAGTCCTGATATTCTATCTTCTGCCTGATTTCATTTCTATTTGTAAGGCTTTACCCAGAGTTTTCTAATTGGAATATAGTTTTCAATTCCATCTTCATTTTAACTTGTGTTCTCTTTAATGTCTCTATCTTTGTTGAGTTCAGTTTTCAAATCCTGAATTATCTTTGTCATTTCATACAACCATGTATTTTATTTTCTTCTCTTACTGTTATCCTCTTGGAGGTCAATGAAGTGTTGTCTTTTTTTAAATTCTTGTAATCCTTTGATAAAGTTTATGATTATTTTTTTAAATTCTGTGTCTAGGAAGCTCTCGTTAGAAATTGTTTACATAGTTTTAGTGGGTAAAACAACATGTTGCCTTGCCCGTTCGTGGTTTTGAATTTGTGATTTGAGTTGAGCATGTGGACTTCTTCCTTTGTTTTTGTGTCTATTGTGATAATCTGGCCAGTGCAGGAGATGTATGATCTGAGGATTAGATAGGTACAGGTGGTAGATGAGCTGTTTAATTGGCCTTGCAAAGATGGTCTTCAAGGTCTGGGACTAGAGCATTGGGTGTGGAAATGGCAGCAGACAGAGAAAAGGATGGGAGAGGAAAGGAAGGTCAAAGGTGGCTCTCCAGAAAGTAGGTCACTGATCTGGAAGTAGGCCCGAGGTGTAGAGATGGCTACAGACAGAAGGGTAAAGCTAGGGGCTAGGAGAGGGTTGCAGCTACTACTCGCGAAGGTGGTTCCTGGACAAAGAGGGATCTCGGGCAGGTCGGGAGCCATGCTTGTGGGGAATTGACTATAATGGACAACTAGATGAACATGATATAAAACATGTCAGTAGTCCTCGCACTTGGGAGGCTGAGGCAGGAGGATTGCAAGTTTGAGGCTAACCTAGGCTACATAGTAATTTCAAGGACAGTTTATATTACAAAGTAGAACCCTGTCTTTATAAAAAAGGGGGGGGGTGGGGCTGGAGAAATGACTCAGAGATTAAGAGCACTGGTTAGTCTTCCAGAGATCCTGAGTTCAATTCCCAGCAACCACATGGTGGGTCACAACCATCTATAATGAGATCTGGTGTCCTCTTCTGTCATGCAGGCATGCATGCAGGCAGAACACTATGCATGTAATAAATAAATAAATCTTTAAAAAAATGCTACAGGACTGGAGAGATGGCTCAGTGGTTAAACTGCTCTTCTAGAGGACCCCTGTTCAATTCTCAGTATCCACATGGTGGCTCATGGCTATCTATAACTCCAGTTCCATGGGACCTGACATACTTACCAAGACATACATTAAGGTACATAAAATATAAATGAATGAATGAATAAAGAAATGAATAGATAACAAAAAAATTTTAAGAAGCTACAAACTGTGGCAGTATGTTCTAAATCTGTATTAGGCACGCTAGTGAGAGTGTTGAGCTTTTATCATCGCTTCACAAAGCTGGGTCACATGAAAGTGTTTCCTGAGAAGCATGCTAGGTTCTTGCCGGTATGTACTCCTTGTCCCTGCAGTTTCCTGTCCTCCTTTTGGTCTAGGTAATAGAGTACATTTTTAAAAATATACTTATTTTCTTGCTACCATCTAGTGTACTTTACTACCAAACATCAGAACATTCTGGTTCCCATTTCTAATTTGGCAAACATGACAGATTAACCTAGTGTTCTTTTTTTGGTTGGTTTTTAAATGTCTAAGAAATAAACTTTTCTCAGTTAATTTTGTTGTTTAAGAAAATTAAATTTTTTTCTTGAAGGAAAAGGTTATGGTGCAAATGACTGAATTTGAGAGGAAAAAGCACTGCGTCATTTACTTACAGAATGGTTTCCCTGCGTATCTTGTAAAAGATGAAAGACTCTAGCCTAGTAGTTCTCACCCTTGGGTTGTGACCCCTTTGGGCAGCAGTTCTCAACCTGTAGGTTGGGACCTTCACATGGGGGTCTCCTAAGACCAACGGAAAACATGGATATTTATATCACAATTCATAACAGTAGCAAAGTTGCAGTTATGAAGTAGCAACAAAAATAATTTTATGGTTGAGGTTACCACACAGGAAGAACTGTGTTAAAAGGTTGCAGCATTAGGAAGGTTGAGAACCGCTGGTCTAGCCTGTAGTTACCGAATCAACTGCTTTGCAGGTACTGGCTGAAAGCATAATTGTTTTGTGGGAAATGAGTAAGTTATACTTAAAAGATTTTTTGTATTTGTGACATGGTATGTCAAGGAGTCTCTATATCCCTTTTCTTCTAATGAGGTCAGTTTCTAATTTAGTTTTTAAGAATTTTATATGTGTAAATGACAGAATAAAAACTGAATCAAGGGATGTAATTATTTGGCTACTTGCTGCAACAGATGTTTAACTCAGTTTTTCTCTTTACTAAGGTTTGATGTGTTTTCCTTTTTCTAAAGGTAACTTCAAAAGTTCATCAGATAGAAATCCTCCACTCAGCCCTCAATCCTCTATAGATAGTGAGTTAAGTGCTTCAGAACTAGATGAAGATTCAATTGGATCCAACTATAAGCTAAATGATGTAACTGATGTGCAGATTCTAGCCCGGATGCAGGAAGAAAGTAAGTTTTAATTGTTGAAAGTTGAGATTTTTGTTACTACAGGGCTACACAAACCTAGAAGTTCTAAGGATTTGGAGTGGTTACTTGTTTTTTATTTTGTAGTTCCTGGGGATTCATCTTAATGTGTGCTCTTCACTGAGCTACTTTTTCCAGGGATTTATGGCCTTAAAAGATGCCCTAGATCTTGCCCCTTCAATAGCAGTTTCTCTGCATAAAGTAATGACATAAAGGCCTGATTCTGATTCTAAGATTTTTTTTTTGTGGATGCCAGTAGCTAGTAGGACTTGCTGAAGATGTACTTAAGTCGTCCCCCCCCCCCCCGTTATAACTTATAAAGGTTGTTGCCAATGTATTCTTTCACTGCCTACATAGTAGTTCTTCCCTCAGTGTTCCTTCAGTCCAAGGTTGAGTGTCTATGTTTATATAGTAGAACTTGGTTTTCGCTTGTTTGTTTTAATTTATGGCTTTACGCTGTTACTTAGACTCCAGATTCAAAATGTCTTGGAATTAAACAAATAGTACATTTTCATTCAGTTTAAAAATAACTTTGCATCTTTATATAGAAGGATGTCTGGAAGTAGAAAAAGAATTTTCTTTATACTTAACACTCTTAAGTCGAATTTCTCAATAATCATTTACTTAATTTTTTTTTTTTTGGTTTTTTTTTTTCGAGACAGGGTTTCTCTGTGGCTTTGGAGCCTGTCCTGGAACTAGCTCTTGTAGACCAGGCTGGCCTCGAACTCACAGAGATCTGCCTGTCTCTGCCTCCCGAGTGCTGGGATTAAAGGCGTGCGCCACCACCGCCCGGCAACTTAAATTTTTAAAATATTTAAATGTTTGAAAAATACAATCAAAGAAATAAATAGAAATTCACTGTTGCTAGGTCTCCGGCAAGAATATGCTGCCACCACCTCTCGGCGCAGTTCTGGTTCATCTTGCAATTCTACGAGGCGGGGCACTTTTAGTGATCAAGAACTGGACGCACAGAGCTTGGATGATGAAGATGATAGTATGCACCATGCAGTATACCCTGCTGTTAACAGGTTTTCGCCATCACCACGCAACTCACCCCGACCATCTCCTAAGCAGTCGCCTAGAAATTCGCCTCGTTCACGCTCTCCTGCCCGGGGAATAGAATACAGCAGAGTGTCCCCACAGCCTATGATTAGCCGGTTGCAGCAACCTCGCCTTTCCCTCCAGGGCCATCCCACAGATTTACAGACAAGCAATGTTAAAAATGAAGGTAAAACAGCAGAGTTTGGAGAATAAGGTGTCCATATTTTAGTGTAAAAAGAATGCATTTTTCCCCAAATATTTTTTATTTCAAATAGTCATGTTCACCATTTTATTAATACAAACATGAGAAAAAGTAAATTTAACTTTATGAAGCTAAGTATCTGTCAGTAGTAATATTAGTCCCAAGCCATACTACAGGATTAAGTGGACATGGGAATTTTTAAGGGTTTGCTTTATTTTGCTCATGGAGTGGCCTTTATTTCTTTAAATTTGATGATATAATTTATAGTTTCTTTAAGGGTGCTGTTATTTCATTCTTTTATAGCCTCTGTCTGGGTATGGTTGTTTTTCCCTCCCTCTTTTTTTTCTTCTTTTCTTTTTTTTCTCTTCCTTTTTTTTCTTTCATTTCCTGTTACTTTTACAGTATACAGAAAGAAATATTTAAATATATCATTTTACTTTGAATTATACTTAATATCTGAAAGAATAGCTTGATTTTTTTTATTATTGTTATTTATTTCAAATCCCATTATTGTAGAAAAACTTAGGCGCAGTCTTCCAAACCTATCCCGTACATCAAACACACAAGTTGACTCGGTGAAGAGCAGCAGAAGCGACTCCAACTTTCAAGTGCCAAACGGAGGAATACCTCGAATGCAGCCTCAGGCCTCAGCCAGTAAGTACTTCCTTACACTTTTAATTGGCATTCAGGAGCAGAAAATGAAACTTAGAGACTGATTTTGTGCTGAATAACTATATTAAATTATTACTGCAATATGATTTTGTGGGGCCAGCAAGGTGGCCCAGCCGGTGAAGGCACTTGTTGGCAAGCCAGCAGCCTGAGTTAGATACCTGGAACTCACGTGGTAGAAAAGGTGATGTCCAACCTCTACGCCTGCACCATGGTGCATGCAGCACTCCCTCCTGCCCACCAGTGACTGGATTTAGATTTTTAAATAAAAAATAGAGTAAAACTAAAAAGGTAATTCTGTAATAAAATTTAAAAATTGTCTTTTTATAAAATATTTACAGTTTTTATAATTGCATGACACTCTCTGTGGTTTCTACTTCCTCTTGCTAAAGATCATCTTTGTTTTGTCTTGTTTTCTCTTTTCTAGTTTTGAGACAGGGTCTCTGTATAGCCCTGGCTGTCCTGGAACTCACAATGTAGACTAGGCTGGCCTTGAATTCACAGAGCTCCTCCTGCCTCTGCCCCTCACATGATGGGATTAAAGGTGTGTGTCACCACTCTCAGTTAAGATCCATCAGTTTTTAATATGTAATACTGTATAATTTAAAGCTCTCAAGGAATGTATGTGTTGTGCTATCATAGAAATGCCTGTATTTATGTAGCATAATTCTTGTCACAGAGCAAAAAGTCAAGCTTTTATTACTAATAAGGGATTGAATAAATAATTTTTAAATCTATTTTTTAAAAAGGATAGACTTTGCTTTTATTTATAGAAGTAGGCAGTCACTATCCAAGTATATGTCTTATAAAATAGATTTTCTTTAAAAAATCTTCCCTTTTAGACTTTCTAGAGCTGGAGAAACAGCTCAGTGCTAGTATTTGATGAGCATGTATGAGAACTGGATTTTATCCCCACTACCACAGAAGTAAAACAGAATTAAAGTTTATTATTACATATTTAATGCCATATCATAATAAAAGTAATTGGTTTAATAATAGCCTATTAAATCTGTAGCAAAACTGAACTGTGGCTTTTCTTTGTGAAACAAAAGTATTTTATAAGGATGTGTATAATCTCACTTAATATCTGCATCTGTTCATATGAATTTTGTATTTTTTACTTGATTAATCTCTGTCTGCCAAAGATGTATTTGTAAACAGTATAACATTTAATCAGTGTAGATGTCAAATTAGTCCCTATTTCTAATTGGCTTGTATAATAGTTTAAATTTGAGGTAATAAGTTACCAAAACTTTCATTTTTTAAGAATTAGTCAACATTTCTTTATAATATTTGGAGAATTAACTATTGAGTTAAATTTGAACTCAAATAGAATATAGAATAAATTAATTTGAGGCCTGGTCTGGTAGTTCACACCTTTTATCCCAGCACCAGGAAGCAGAGTAGGCAGATCTGAGAGCTTAAAGCCAGCCTGGTCTACAGAGTGAGACCCAGATGCATGCTCACTATAATTGTATTTTTGGTAACTGGGTGAATATTAACCAAGGAATGTGATAGGTCTTTCTTCATGGAGATAATTTTTTCATATCTTTTTTTTTGTTTGTTTGTTTTGTTTTTCGAGACAGGGTTTCTCTGTGGCTTTGGAGCCTGTCCTGGAACTAGCTCTGTAGACCAGGCTAGTCTCGAACTCACAGAGATCCACCTGCCTCTGCCTCCCAAGTGCTGGGATTAAAGGCGTGCGCCACCATCACCCGGCAATTTTTTCATATCTTTAGCTGTAGTGTTTGCCTTTGTTTTGTGACAGGAAGTATTGTGACAGGGCATTCCTACTCTAGCATGACAGATTTCTTAAAACTTTAAATTGTTCGGTATTTTACATTAAAAATGATGGAATTTGGGGGAGGAAATAGCACTGGAACCCAAAACTTAAAACCCCAGCAGCTTTTTCATAGAGCATTAGCAAAAACAGTAATGGTCCATCAGAAGGAACAGCTGTCATAGTAAAACCATGAAAGTTCTTAATAAAATGGCTGTTCCAGCACATAGCAGCACAGAAGAGTGTTGAGGATAAGTAATGGAAAGAAAGGAGCCAGACTGGTAAGTGTTACAAAGACGACACATGCAGTATAGACAAAGACCAAACAGGTACACAGTAGTGACTTCTAAGTCAAGTTGGCCAAACACAGCCCAAGTAAGGGATTCAGGAATGACTGCACATTAGCAACCATGCATTAGTAACATCTGTGCATTGCATGCAGCCTCATTATAAAAGGGCTGTGGTTTGAAACACTTGCTGCTTACCAACTAAGGTAGGCATGAGTATACAATCAGACCAATCAAGGGATTTGGAAGATGCCTTCCTTCCTTCCTTCCTTCCTTCCTTCCTTCCTTCCTTCCTTCCT
>JABTXL010006079.1:28644104-28667761 GCA_025134845.1 Neodon shergylaensis
GAAGGAAGGAAGGAAGGAAGGAAGGAAGGAAGGAAGGAAGGAAGGAAAAGAAATATGGATGACAGAACATGTGGGCAAATATAGGTGAATAGTATCTTATAATGTTGTGGTTATAGGTATAAAGTAACAGCTTTTTCTCCCCCAAGTCTGGAGAAGTTTTTGCTTATTTGCCTGACCATGTTTGAGTTACATTGGCATCAAATACAATGTCACTACAGTAAGGTTTGCAGTGCTGCAAAATTGAAAGTCAGCCACAGTTTCTTAAAGTTAATTATCTCAGAGAAGTAGTGTTTTGGCTCTGATAGAGATAACAGACTTTACCCTTCTCTCTGGTGTTGCATCCAGTATCCTTTTACCACCTGATGATCTTTTTTATGATGACCTTTTATCCCTACATAGACTTGGAGGAATAGAACATTGGTGTTTTTGTTATTTGTTTTTATTTTTTGGATATAATTCCTAAGGTGTAGAAAGCCTATCTTTCTACACATCCTACAAGACTAAAAGATGGCGATTTCGAACTACTTAACTAGGTGATTAGAGTGGGACTGGAGCAGAGTAACTCTATATTGCAGTAGTTGGCCCTTCTTCACTCTGCACAGTGCTGGGCTGTCTTACATGCCAGTTTTGGAAGTTTCAGTGTAGTCAATAGACTGGAAGTTTGAGAAAAGTGACTTACAGTCCTCCTTGATCACATTACAAAGCAGATGTCCTAACTCATGTAGACCCCCCTCAACACGCACACACACTCACACTCGCACAAACACGCATGCACACTATACATGCATGCATAGGCTATAGGCCCTCAGACCAGACATGCTACTACCCTGTCTGAGGTACAAATTAGTTGGATTTTACATCAAGGTAACATTGAACACATTAAAGCTGCCAGGTTGTGCGAGGACTTGCCTGGTTCTGAGTTTTCTTCTCCTTTTTGAGAATGGAAATTCCTGTTTGATTTTGGAGCAGTAAATCTACCAATAATTGCTTTGCCAAAATGTGCTCTTTTTTTTTTTGCATCAGATGAGTACTGTGTTTATTTTCTATTCTGCGTGCTTATATTCATCACTTTATCATTGTGTTTATATTCTTTGCATCTGTAGCATGTTTGCTGGTAGCTTGTTTTCTCTTTGATGTTCCGGCCAATTGACATATTAGAGTTTTTTTTTAATCTACCAAAAAAAAACTTATTCTAAAAATATGCAATGGCACTAAGATTTCTGCCCCTTTTCTTTTCCAACTCAATGCACGAAGCATCACTTAAAAATCTTGCACTTCTGGAGTTCTAATGCATTTACCTCAATGGTTTCTGTTCCTTGATAGCTTTTAAATTTCATTAAGTGTTCAAGTTTACAGAAGCTGTAGCCTTTACCTTGTTCTTCCTGGCAAATATTACACTTCCTTGTTTTTCAACAGCTTCTCAAAGGCTGAAAAATTTGCCTCGTACTTCCCTCAAAGCCAAACAGTTGCTTCCAACTTCATCTACAAAAAGAGGTAACTACAGCCTCTTGCTTGAGTTTAAATTTCAGCAAGTAATGTAGATCAATCTTTCACCTTCTGGATTTCTGAGTCAATGGTGCCTATAAGCACATTTCAGTTTGTTTGTTTTTCTTAATAAAATAATGCAGATTAATTCCCTGTTGTGGATAATTGCAGAAGAAACCTATTTTCTTCAGAGGTATGTATTGAATTGTTATGAAAGGATTAAATGACAATTTATCATTTTTCCTACTAATCTAAAATCAAAGATATATTATTTTAAATTAATGAGAATTGGACAAATAGGTACTATAAATGTCACACATTCTATTAATATTTTCCCTCAAATATTGGTCTTTGGGTTTACTTATCTGTGGTTAGATAAGAAGGGGAGAAGTTTGCATTAGAAGCTGATTGAAGTTAAGACTCAAGTCTTTTTGGTTAGTGAATACATTTGGAAGACTTAGTATAGAAGTGGTAGCTTTTGTAAGAACAGAATGCTAAAGAAATATATGAAAGTTGGGCACTAAGTCTAGACAATAATCGGTTCTAAACGATTGAGTGTATTGGTAGATAGAGGACAAAAGAATTAAGAAAGCAGTGATGTAGAATAGACTTGTAGTCCTGAGAATAAACACATGTCTCAGAATGGGACAGAACAAACAGAAGCAGTGGGGAAAGATATCTCCCTCCCTATTGAGAGTAAGAAAATTTGAGGAAAGAGGAATTTTGATGTTTGATTTTTAAAAAAATAAATAAATAAAGATGTGGTTAGTATGATTGCAAAACACTGTATTCTTTTAAACAGGTTTAAGTATGTTGACAATGAGTTAGTGTGTGATTGTGACTCCGCAATGACAGTGGGAGAACCTGCATAGGACCAAACTAGGCCCTCTGACAGTTGTGTGGCTTAGGCAGTTTGTGGGGCCTCTGGCAGTGGGACCAAGATTTATCCCTAGTGCTTGAAGTGCCTTTTTGGAGCCCATTCTCTTTGGAGGGATACTTTGCTCAGCCTAGATGTGTAGGGGAGGGCCTTGGTCCTGCCTCAAAGTAATATGCCAGTCAAAATTTTTTGATTCCCCATGGGAAGCCTTACCTTCTCTGAGGAGTGGGTGGGGGAGGTGAGGGAGTGGAAACTGGGATTGGTTTGTAAGAAGAGAAAAGATTGTTTTAAAAATAAAACTTAAAAAAGATTAGAATCTGTAGGAAAGAGAATAGTCAAATAGTAGCATAGGGTGCATGCTTAATGTGCTACGTGCTAGATACTCAGATACACCTGCCGTGTGGTACCACAGTCAGGAAGAACACGCTGTGTAGGGCTAGTTCTTTAGAGTGAGAAAATGATTTGGGGCTTTAGGAAAGGCATCCTATTATCTAATGAGCAAAAAGGAAGTAAAGCATACTCAGAGTCTCTGGCGCTGCTATGAACAATATTTATATCATGATAACATAAATATAGCTGAGATTTAAGCAGTAATTACAGTATAGCTTTATTGAGAGAAAAGGAATTCCTAGGAGGTTGAGGTAAAGAACAACAAGAAAGTTAGATCACATTTACTTTCTGAGAAAGACAGTAGTTGAAATCTAAAACTGATGACTGGAAACAGCTCAGAAGTGAAGAGCACAAGCTGGTTAGGCTTTCAGAAGACCTGAGCTCAGCTCCCAGAACCCAGCACCCATTCAGGTAGCTCTAGAGATCCAGTGCCCTCTTCTGGCCTCCACAGGTGCACACACACACGTGCATACCTACACACAGATACATACAATTAGTTTTAAGAAAAAAACAACCCTTTTATAAGAATAAAAGCTATTGGTTCAAACCAATGATACACAAATATTGCTAGAAAAACAAAGATAAATATGGGAAGGGGGGGACTAAGAATCTCCTTGCTTATTGAAATACTGTTTACTAAAGTCAGCCTTGGTGTCCTAGTGGATGATTGGATCTTTGGACATGTGACCACAATGAGATGCATGCAGCTCTTAGTAGGATGAAATCCCATGATTTGTGACAACATGGATGGACCTTAAGGCTCTTGTGTTATATATAATGACCCAGACACATAGAATATTTTAATCATCTCACTAATGTGTATTCTCAAATAATAGAAAGTAACATAGTGGATATCTGAGATGAAGAGTGGAAGGAAAGTGGGGATGCCAGTGGGTACAAAGTTACAAGTGAACAGGAAAAAGTAAATAGTACTCTTCGTAGTAAGATAAACTATACTAAATACTTCAAAATATCTAGGGAGGCATTGAATTCTCTTACTTCAGGCAATAAATGTCTGAGGCGACGGGTACGCCAACTCCCCTGACTTCATCATTGCACAATGTATACATTGAATGAAAACATTACTTTTGCCCCAGAAACATGTATACTTTTTTCTCTTTTTTTTTTTTTTTTTTTTGAGATGGGGTTTCTTTTCTATGTAGTTCTGACTGTGGAGCTCACTCTGTAGATCAGACTAGCCTGAAACACCAGAGTTCCACCTGCCTCTGCCTCCTGAGTGCTAGGGTTAAAGGCATGTGCCACCATGTCTGGCTATACCATATTTTTAAAAAGAAAAAAAAAATACCTTATGGAATTGTTTGAGAACAGTGGGCTACTTTTCTGAGGTTTCCAGATTTTTGAAAACCTCTTGCTTGCCTTTAGCTAGTAAGGAAGGTGAAAACATGACATGACTAGGGGTTTGCTCAGGGTGGAGAGCTTGCTCACACTTATCAGGAAGGCTCTGGGTTTGATTCCCAGCACTGGAAAAAATAAAAGCAAATTAATCTCAATCTCAGTAGAGTAGTCGGGAAGAGGTATGTGACAAAAGGCATGTTATCCAAAAGAGCAGAGACCACTAACTAGACTACAATAAAAGAAGAACTGTTGCTTACTTAAATCTCCTTGTCTGGCGCATCATTTTTTACTTTTGAATCAAGTAGCTTTGTGTAATTTTACATTTTTGCGAAAAAATTTAATCTCATGAATTTTGTATTAATAGACCAAAGCTTTTGACCAGATTTCTAAAGGATTACATAATTTTTGTGAATCCAAGCTCTTCAACTACAAACAACCTATTCTTTTTTTTTTTTAAATATTTATTTATTTCTTTATTATGTATACAATATTCTGTCTGTGTGTAAGCCTGCAGGCCAGCAGAGGGCACCAGACCTCATTACAGATGGTTGTGAGCCATCATGTGGTTGCTGGGAATTGAACTCAGGACCTTTGGAAGAGCAGGAAATGCTCTTAACCACTGAGCCATCTCTCCAGCCCCCAAACAACCTATTCTTGCTTAGTGATCCAGGCTTTCGTATGTTGTGGTGTGGTGTGGGGGTTATCATTACACCCTTCTCTGTATTAGCTGTGTGTAATGTTAATATACCTGTAACCCCAACACTTGGAAGGTGGAAGCAGAAGGTGTGGGTTCAAGGCCAACCTCAATATGTAGTGAAATCCCATCTCAAAAACCAAGGGCTGGACATGGACATGTAGAGTCAGTGGTAAAGCACGTGACTAGCATGCTTAAGGGTGTGTGTTCAGTCCCCAGCACTGTAAAATACAACACTGGTTCAATTACTGATGATCTTGAGTTTAGAACACCTCTACGTTCTGAGGCCAAAGCCCACTGTACCAAGAATAGCCACTTTTCTCTAAGTGCCTAGTGTCCAGTAATAAAACTACTGTTGCCCTTTTCTCCTGACTTCATTCAGATTGAAGGTGGCACTTTGTATCATTTCCTTCTTCTAGCATTTGAGTGGAAAAACTAACAACAAATTCTTTTTTTTTTTTTTTGTTTTTTTGTTTTTTTGTTTTTTTGTTTTTCGAGACAGGGTTTCTCTGTAGCTTTGGAGCCTGTCCCGGAACTAGCTCTTGTAGACCAGGCTGGCCTCGAACTCCCAGAGATCCGCCTGCCTCTGCTTCCGGAGTGCTGGGATTAAAGGCGTGCGCCACCGCCGCCCGGCACAACAAATTCTTACTTTGGTCTGGGGAGTTGTTTCATTTCTGCTGTTCTTAAACATCTTTATAATGAGTTTAAAATTTATTTTTATGTGTGGTTTTTAACTTACTTGTTAAGTGTGTGTATGCACACCTGTGTGAGTTTATGTGCACCATACTCACATAGGTGTCTTCAGAGGTTAGAGGGCATCATTATGTCCTGCAATTGGAGTTACAGGCAGTTGTGAACCGCCTACTATGGTTGCTGGGAACCAAACCTGGATTCATTGCAAGAGCAGTA
Organism: Neodon shergylaensis; assembly: GCA_025134845.1. Lineage (NCBI taxonomy): Eukaryota > Metazoa > Chordata > Mammalia > Rodentia > Cricetidae > Neodon > Neodon shergylaensis. The sequence goes on from JABTXL010006079.1 coordinate 28,649,816, forward strand.
AACATTCTTAACTGCCGAGCCATCTCTCTATCTAGCCTCTTGGGCAGACTTTTAATGATCTTATTCCATTAGTTTTACGTTGTTTCTGTTGAGAAATCCGATATTTTAATTCCTCTTCCCTCTTTCTCAAATATTTATTTTTATGTGTATGTTTGTCCGCATGTATGTCTGTGTACCATGTGCATGAGTACAGTGCTGCAGAAGGTGCTGGATCCTTCAGGCCTGGACAGTTGTGAGCTGCCTCATGGTTACTGGGAATCAAACCCATGGCCTCTGGAAGAGCCCATGTGTTGTTACTCACCAAACCATCTCTCCAGTCCCCCCCCCCCCTTTTTTTTTTAAGTTTTCTTTACATGGATGTTTTGTCTACATGTATGTATGTGTACTATGTGTATGTCTGGTACCTATGAAAGCTAGAAGAGGGTCCTGGAAACTGCCACGTTGGGCCTGGAAACTGAACTCAGATCCTCTGCAAGAACAGCAAGTGTTCTTAACCAGTGAACCATTTCCTTAGTGTTCCCTTTTCCTGTTTTAAAAATTCTTTGTTGGAAGGCCCTCTATATTAATGTTATTAAAGCACATAGGAACTCAGAGACTGAGGCAGCGTGCGCAAAGCCTGCATTGCATGGTCTGTACCAGCTCCTCTGCATACATGTCATGGCTTCCTGCTGTGTGGTGTCTGAGTGTGTAATAAGTGGGTCGCTGTTCTTGGCCTTCACTTGTCTAACTCCAGTGTGATAGTTTTGTTTTATAAAATATTTTGAAAGGGTTTCATTTTATTATTGCTGTAAAGAAAATTAGGGAATGCTTCATGAATTTGGATGTCATCCTTGCTCGGGCCGTACTAATCTCTGTATATGCCAATTTTGTTGTCTGTGCTGCTGAAGCAAGCACAGAAGCCTGTTCTTTCCTACTAAGAGACAGAAAGGGAATGGTTCCGTATGGGAGAGGAAGTGGAGAGGCCCTGGGAGGAGTAATGGGGAGGGGAATCTGTAATCAGGATACATTGTGTAAGAAAAGAATCTGTTTTCAATAAAAGCAAAAGTTCGTCATTGGCTCTCAGAAATCTGACTGATGTTCCTAGTATAGAGGTCCTGCTTTCTTCCTGTTTTACCCTTCTTACGGGGGGGGGGGGTGTTGTTTGGTTGGGTTTTTTTGTCCATTTAAGTATGTCTTTTTGTTCTATTTATGTGTACGTGTGCATGCATGCCTGTGTGCACATGTTCATGTCTGTGCTACAGCATGAGTGTGGAGGTAGAGGAAGCTTTGGGGAGTCAGTTCTCTCATTCAACCCTGGGTTCCAGGGATCAAACGCAGATTGTCAGGCTTAGCCTATCCACCATCTACCGGCCCTATGAGTTTTTATCAAATATAGGAGTTTTAGAGCCTTGTTCATACACATATAGTCTCTCCCCAATTCTGGTACTCAGGTGCATGGACTAAAAGATACTAGTACTGGGCCTTTGCCCTCTTGTGAGTCTTCTGATGACTCTCCATGCTTTGGGTTGTCATTCCTAATTTTTGGGCTTCTCCAGCATTTAGGTTGCTAGTAATCTCTTAACAGAATTGAGAATTGAACATTTTGAGTACAAGTCTTCATCTTTAAAAAGTTCATGTGCTTTTCCTGAAAATGCGTTTCTCTCCTCCTTACATTTAAACAGTGTGTATCTTTGAGCCTATGTGAGAGTTCTTGTAAAGTCCTTCCTGCTAGTTCAGTCATCACGGTCTCTTCTTGGTCTGTTCCTCCTGACTTCCTTCCTGGCCTTCATTACTGTTTCCTTGCTCTTCTGTGGTTACGTACTAGACAGTGGACAGTGTGGAAGTCTACATTGTTCTGTGATAGATATTGTATTTTTTAAATATTGTTGGACTTTAAGTAATTTTACTTCTTACAAATTAGTTTAAGCCTTTATAGTAGGGATTGATTATTTTCTCAAAGACCACATAGTAACTAGTTTAGGTTTGTTTGTGGACATATGGTCTTTATTCCAACTTCTCAACCTCATTCTGCAACTCGAAATCCCCCACTAAGTATGTACAGCTGGATGGATGTGCTCCAGTAACCTTACAGAACTGGATTTGTTCTCGTGGAGAGCAGTTTTGGGACACATTTATTCACATGTTTGTTTAAAGCTTTGTTAGAGCAGATTCTGGGTATCTTATTCTAGGGCTGGGTGTCCAGTCCCATATGGATGTCATTTTCCTGCTCCCTAGTTAAGACATGATCCTTTTACAGGTGTCCCCTGGCTGCCTTGACATCTTGATTTGGCAAGAACTGTACTGTAGTTGGTTGAAACTCAAGGCACAGTAATTTTGTGTGGCTTCCAAGCTTTTAGTTTATAGTGCTACAGCCCTGTGTCCACAGGCATGGAGCTTCACTCTGCAAATACTCAGCCCATTGTCTAGCCGGAGACTCAAGCAGACTCCTAAGCTGAGTGCTGAAAGTCTTCTAAGCAGCTCTCTCCTCTAAAGCACTGTGTCGCAGAGTTCTGATTTTGTCTTCTCTGCTCATAAGTTTGATCTGCCTGAGATACCCTCTCTAATCTATAGTTCAGAGAGTATGTTCAGAACAACAAAAAGCTATAGGGCTTCAGTACTGTCTCATTTCATATTACTCTTAAAACCAACATTCCAGGCCTCCTCCTTGCAGAAATCACTGTACTCAATGGTTCATGAACCTGTCCAGTCTTATAAGAGTCTAGCAGCAGGCTTATGGAGCCCTACTTAAGCTCTGTTTCAGGCTGTCTTCTCCGTCTTGGTCTTAGAACTTCTGATCAGTCTTGGCAGGGAGGGTGAGACAGAGCAGAGCAGCTCCCATTGGGCGGCCAGAAACAGAGAAAGTGTTTGCTTTAGCTAGCTTCCTCCTTTTCCTTTTATGGCATCCAGCAGGTCCCCAACTCTTTGTCACACCCCCACCCCACATTTAGAGCTGTCTCCCTGCTTTACTTGATCCTCTCTGGAAACATCCTTACAAACACACCTAGAAGTCTGCTTCTCTAACCTTAAGTACTTCTCAGTCAAAGTTAGCCACATATCCTTTCTTTCTTCCCATTACTATAGTATATCTTAGTGTCACTTTGTCCTACAGACGGATTGATAGAAGTGGAGAAAACAAAATAGTATAGAATAACCCACTTCTGTGACCCAAGCTTTCTCTCCATTTGTACCCTCCTGAAACTAAGGGAGGTGTTTGAGAAAAGTGTTGTCTTTCTGCCTCTGGTCCACCCCCTACCTCCACCCTGCCTTATCTCTAATTTGATAAAACATGTTAAGGTTGTATTTGAATTGTGTGTTGCTGTTCATTACCTTCTGAGGAAACTCTTTCAGAGGAGATGTGTTCAAACATGGAGAAGTAGAGAACAGTGGGTGTGTACCCCAAAAGATCTAAACTTAAGCTCAATGGGACTTACTGCCATAATAAAATGTTTTTAAAACTTGACTTAGAAATCAATGCAGACTGTATATTTCATTTCATGTATCTGGCATTTGTTTTAATAAAAAAGCATTTTTCTTAGTAGACTTGGCATTATATGACTTCATAGATTCACATGCTCCTGGACTGCATGTGCGTGTGTATCAGAACAACTTTCAGGAATTACTTCTCTCATTTTGTCACATGTTCCAAGGATCCAGTTCCAGTTGTCATATGTATGTGGCAAGCATCGTGGCCCACTAAATCATCTCAGTGCCTCTAGAGCTAACTTTTACAATAATAGTAACTGTTAATTCCTTATTCTTAATTATACTGAAGACATGTTTTTGAGGCTACAGCCATCCGATTTATGTTTACGTGTATAGTCAACCCTTACTTTTCCCTCTAGACAGCACCCAATGGTGTCTATTTCTTTTTAAATTACTTAATTGTTGTGTTGCATGTGCAGGTGAACATCAGGCAATGGTGGGGTGGGGGTAGAGGTCAGAGGACAGCTTTGTCAAGTCCTACCTTTATATAGGTTCCTCAGACTGAGCTTGAGTTTCTAGGTATTTGTGGCAAGCCCCTTTAACCACTGAGCCATCTTTCTGGTCCCTATAGTGCCCACCCCCTCCTATTGTGGGATCCAAGATACGCTGCTTAATGTACTTTTTTCAAGGACAATTGTAACCTTCTGAAGTAACCTTTTTTCTATTCGCCCAGAGAAATCCTCTATGTGAGGCTCATGATTAGATGCTCTAGTGCTCGATTGTCACGGTAACAAAGCATTAACTTTGCTGGTGCTTGGTTCCCTCTGGAAACACTGGTTTTCCTTTGCTGTTCTGCATGCAGTCCCTTCTCCAGGCAAGTTCCGCTCCCCCGCAGCACCATCACCGTTGGCTCTTCGGCAGCCAGTGAAAGCATTTAGTAACCATGGCTCTGGTTCTGGTGGCCAAGAAACTACACAGTTCACACAAACCACCTCCTCACCTGGACCTCCCGTGGTGCAGAACACAGGCCCAGCAAACCCTTCCAGCAATATCAACAGCGCCACTCTAACCAGACCTGCAGGGACAACTACAATGAGGAGCGGCCTGCCCCGGCCGAGCGCCCCTTCTGCGGGGGGCATACCAGTGCCTCGCAGCAAGCTTGCACAGCCTGTTCGCAGGTAAGCAGTAAATGTGCTCAGCACACTTGAGCCTGTGGAAGTCAATATTGTCTCCCTTAAGTACTGAGTGTGGGGACTAATGGTGGCTCCCCGTACCTTAGGACAGTTTCAATAAAGCATTACCTCCTTGTTCTGAAGAAGTCTTCAGTTGGACATAATACTCTCTTGTTTCAAATTAATTTTATTCAAATGCCTAACAAGATTAAGCATCTCAGGAAACTCCTAGGACAAAGTTGTTAAAGACACTTGAGTTTGTTGTGATATTTGTTCATTTGGGGAATGACAGCGAAAAAGATGAGAGAAGCACAAGGGGATTGAAAAACTTGTGCCTGCACTGAGCAGCTGCTTTTCACACTGGTATAATTCAGAATTGTCTATGGAGTGTTTATAAATGGAGACCTAGCTTCTACCTCAAAAGATTCTAAGCCTCTCCCCCCATTTTGTTGCTTAATCTTGAAATGATTCTGATCCCAGGGAGGTTGTGACCCAGCCACATGATCTCTACCCTTCTAGAAGGGGATTAGCACCATCAGTAAAGAGAGACGTCAGCTATCACCAAAGTTTCTTTTCTTGAAACAAAGACGTTCCAATCTTGTAATTAAACTATACTCTGTACTTGCTATATCTTAATATAAATACAGTTTCAGATCTAGTTGTGGAACGCAATGGTTTTGTATTGTGCACTGCACTAAATAACTCCTGACCTTGTCTAGCTGTCACAGTAGTGAGTTCTTATAGACGAATTTAGTAAAATTAAGTCATTTTTGTGAAGACATGCAACTGCTAAGACTGTCGGTTACAAGTTTATCTGACTTCAAAACCCTTTCCCTGGTGCCCACACTTCCGGCCACTCCGGTGGTGGTGGTGACACTAATCTGAGTTGTCACAGTTGTCATTTCGTCTCACAAGACAGTAGGTTAGAGTGAGACTTCCTTTCCTCTCACTTTAATTCTATAGCTACATTAACAGAAAAGGAGAGGAATCATCTTGGATGTAGTAAAATTCTGAAAGCTGTGAATGAAGATGCTGAGCAAGGAAAGATTGTTCTGAAAGTCATTTAAAGCCATGGTCTCATAGCTCCCTGAATAGCCCTCATGGGACATTGTGTTACCTGAAAAGTAATGAAGACATGTAACAGAATGTATGTAGTATTTTGTATAGACATTTTAAAAAAAGATCATAAATTTCCTTTATTTCAGATCCTTGCCAGCTCCTAAGACCTATGGTAGTATGAAAGATGACAGTTGGAAAGATGGCTGTTACTGAGCAGCAGAGACAAGAACGCAGAGGTCCACAGCTTCATGAACACCCCTTCACCAGACTGAAACCAACTTTTCTATGCAGACTCTGCAGATAGGACTCTTGGGGTTGTAAAACCCCAGCCCTCTCTGTCTAAAATAGCACAACTGGCAGAGATGACGAAGCAGCACTTTAATACCATGTAACATCGGATGTGTTTGGTAATCATGCAATCGCTCTCCATGGAGTCACTCTTCGTTTTGCTCACTAGAAACACGGTTTATTTTTTATTATTTGACAGAGGCCACTATCTGGGCAAATACCTAATGGATGCCAAAGAGAAATGCCCATTTGTAAAGAGAGTACCTTTGTACATGAGAAGGTGGTGAATTCAGGCTGTCCATAACGTCACATTCAACCTACTTTACTGTATCAATAAATATTGTGTTAACAAGAACTAATATTCTGACTAGTTAAATTGTTTTATTAGTCCTTCAGGATAGAGTAAATTATAAAGATTGGGAGGGAGAAAGGAAAGGAAAGACTTGAGCTAAAGACTTAAAACATGCTACCTGTCTTTAAGAGAGTTGTATAAATTACTTTTGCAGGCTCATTGGAAAAATTATCAGTCTTTTAAATGTTATGTTTTAGACATAGTCACATACAGCCACCACCAAATGGCGTCACCGTGCAGGCCCACTGCGTTGCGTCAACATCTCAGACTTTTGTGTGCTTGTTTTGACTGCCAAAAGGGCTTACTATCATTTGCACAATCTCTCTAAACTTTACAGATCCTGGCTCAGGAAAGGTGGCTTTTGCTACTGAAGCCCATTTACTCACACGCTGTTTTCTGTCACAGAACTAAGCGATCTTGTTTCCATTACCAGGTTTCTATGATGTGAAAGAACAAGTTGTATGTGTTTTTATTCTTTATAAAACACCACCTCAGAGCTTACAACCTGGAATAAAACCATACTGCAAGAGGAGGGGAAATCTATGCATTTAACTACAAATATCTCTGGTGATGACGGTTGTGTTGTTGCTCTTAAGTGGCAAAACGGTCTATTATGTGGTTGTCGATCCACTTTAAGCTGAATAACTGTATGAACTATCTTTTTTAAATACTGTCCCTTTTGACTTAGATTATGCCTTACATCAATGTTTGCATCGTTTGGTAAAAACCATCTGACTCTAATTTGCTAGATAACTTGCACTCTAGTGGCATACGTGTGTATATATCCCCTTGAAGTCAACTGTTTCAGTTTTATTGGATTATTACCAAACTAACTTGAGCTGACTTCTCATTTTTGATAATGAGGTCTGTTTTTTAAATACTTAATCTGGACAGATCTAAAATATTGGCAGTTGGGTCACATAAAGGTGGAGGGCTGTGAACACGTTTCCTGTTAGTAGAGCATGTTCTGTAAGTTGGAAGTAGAAATGGAAGGGAAGCTTCCTGCTCAGGAAAGCATCAAGTTAATGATAACAAAGACCCAGGCTGCCAGGACTGATGCTGGACCAGCAGGGAGACCTTGAGCTAGCTAGCGCAAGTAGCTGTCCTTGCCGGGAGCTGGAGTGTAGAGTGGAAGAACTTGTATCCTTGCATTTGAAGGTGGTGAAGGGAAAGGAGGGGTTATCCATAATGATGAACTAGATCTAGAACTGTTGCTTCTCAGAGGAGGAGGAAACAGGTGCTTTGGTGGGGAGTGTCTCGTGTAGATCTAAGGAACAAAGAAGTAGCCGCTGTCTGTGGAGTCACATGTGCACACAGACAGGTCTCTGTTTCAGTGTGACATTTCAAAAAATAATAAATGCTGCAATCTAATAATCTAAAAGAACTTTTTAATGAACCATCTATTACATTTTTAAGTTAGATAATCAGTTTCAAAAGGAATATTCAGGTTATTTAATGTTGTTTTTAAATGGCTGCATCAGAAAAAATATCTATTTTTTTTTAATTAAACTATTTCATCACTTGTTTAAAATTGTATTTGGGATCTGAGTTTGGTGATATTATTTTACTTGCTGCTGTACTACCACAGACTATTGACTTTTAGTTTCCTAAAGAGAAAAATGGCCTTTTTACTAGAAAGCCTTTGCATATTGCCAGTTTTTCTGTTTGGGAAAATCTAAAGATTTACTGTGGTTAGTCATACAGAAAAAAAATGTGGATTTGATAAACTAGTGCCTATGATTTTAACTTATGTTTGATATATAGTAGTAAGGGGTTATGAATGTTGATTATTTTGTGCCAACAGCCCAGAATTGTCACTTATATGTCAGCAGAAAACTATGACCTCTGCTTCCAAAGTTATTTAATTTTCTCAGTGTTTGGATGTTATTTTTTGTAAGTGTGTTAATAAAAGTGTAAAGAATTGGAAAAATATAAATATTCTTAAGCATTTGCTGGATCATTTTTCTACAAAACTTGTTTGTATATTATAAAACCCTCGGAAGCGTTGACTTCTCAGTTTTCATACCCTGGAAATCACATTTTGTAAAACTGGGACCATTCATAATTGTCAAGATACTTTTTTAAATTATCTCAGAACATCGCTTTTATAAAAAGTTTTTTTGAAAGCAAAGAAAATGAAATACATATGTGGCCCCAGGTGTTTGTATAACTAGGATGGTCTAGACTATGTATGTTTCAATTGACAATTCACTGTACAGGTGTTCAGTTTTGACAGTACGATGCATGGTCCGTTTAGATCACATAAAGTTTGATTTACAAACATTTCTATAGCCGAACTTGTAATATGTGGTTGCCTCCTTAATAAACAGCCTGACCATAATGTTTATATTAAATTTATATTCATTTTCAAGTGTTTTATTAATTTCTGAATATGGGAAGAGTCCTTTTCTTCCCCTCCTCCACCCCATTGCCTCCAGTTGGTCTTAATAAATTTCTCAGTCTTTTTTTAAACACACAGACTCTAATCTTATTGCCCTTTCAGGTCCTGACTAGAAGTCTAGGGTTGGGTCACTACAGTCTCTCTCTCCTTGTTTTGTATTTGAATCATTTGGAGTGATCTCAGTTTACATTGGGTTTGTTCTTGGAGCTTTTCATTGGCTCTGAATTGATCTGTAGCTGGAGGAGCATCTGTAAAGCAAACAGGAGCTGTTATCTGGGGTTTCCAACAGGAAAAGCCCATGCATTGCTAAACTGCGTAGTTTAGCTGAGCATGTGACTCTTGTGGCTGGAACAGTGGAGGCTCGTGAGAGCAGTGAGTTCTGTTTGTTGTGTTAGGAGGTACTTGCACCTGCATTACAGTTTGTCTTACTGATGACACGGAAGAATAGTACCCTACACTGGAAGTCCTCTCCCTAGGCAGCTTAAAGAACCACTTGAAGAATTGTCGGTATGCTTATGTCAGTTATGAATGAGAAGTTTATCTAAGCCATGTATGTCTCCAGCATGAAGACCTACGTGGAGGCTCTTAGGAAATATTTCCTGTAGTAGTGTTTATTTGAAAGACAGGCAAATAGCACAGACCTGCTATCCTAGTACTGAAATAGAAATTGTGAGTTCAAGGTCAGTCTGGACTACATATAGTGATGCTGTCTCAAAACAAAAAAGGCCTACTTAGACTAAAGGTTAGAGAAGACAACATAGTGGGAGGGAATAGTCCTAAGAAATCTAGGTGGGCTAAATAAGACAGATTGCTCATGGCTGTATTTACCACAAATTACTTAAGACTATGCGAACTACATACGAATTCAAACTAATTCTCATCTACTTTAGGTCATTTTAGGAAAGATTGATCAACAGTTAACTAAATTACAGCTAAAGGGACCTAAATTCTTCTGTTCTGAGTGCATTTCATAGTCAACAGTAATGTATGTCTCAATAACTGGAAGAGCTATATTGAATATTCTCATAAGAAAATTATAATATGCTATATATTCGATTATAAATTATATACATGCATCAAAACATACCTTAAGTCCTCGATTTATATAGTTGTCAATTACTAGCAAATGGATTACAATAAAAAGGAAAATTTATTTTGACTTTTTAAAAGTAATATATACCTGTTGCTTTAATAAAACATTAATTATAAAGTCAAATGACTGTTTATAGTTCTACAATTCAGAAATTAATATTGAAGCCTTTACCAAACATGGTTATAAAATACAAAACTGAAGGGTAGAAAGTTTTCATTTAAAATGAGAACATTTTTCTCATTTAAGATTCGGAGTGCACTTGCTAGGATATGACTCGCTGCTGTGGAGAGTGGTGTGTATCTCAGTTTCTCCCTGTGACATCCTTATGCACATGACTTATTGCTGAAACAGATTTGTTCTTATAAACATAGAAATTAGAATACAGCGAATCAGAAGGGAAAATCGATCACATTGGTATTCAACTCGATCTTAGGAATTGGAGGCTATTTGTTTTCTGTCTGTGGAACTGGGATCAGTCATGCTCGACAGTTGCCACTGGTGACCGCTGTGATTCACACACTCCGCTCGTGTGAGGCTCTTGGTTCCAGACATACGGGCAAATACTAATGTCTTTACTCCCAGCCCAGGCTCCAAGCCATGATGACAGGATTGAATGCAGTGGTAGTTCTATAACAAAATCTCTTGTGTGTGGTCGTCTCCTTCCACCTTAGTTTCTGAGATGAGGTCCCTCACTGAATGTGGAGCTTGATGATTGCACTACAGTAGGTGGCCAGCAAGCGCCTTCCTGTCTGCCTCCCCAGTAATGGGATTCCAAGATCACGCTGCAGCTTTTTATATGGGATTGAACTCAGGTCCTCACTCATGCTTTAGCAGCAAGCACTTTCCAACTGAGCCATCTTCCCCAGCCCATAAGCCAAAAATACTTTTTAGAGAAACAGCAGACACCAAAGAATTAAGATGTCTATGTTCAACTTTAGAATATCCTGGAGGGCTGCTGGAACACAGAATTCTCTGTCCCACATCCAAGAGTACCAAAGTCAGCATTCCCCAAATTCAGAGGTAGTGGATTAATTGGGTGTGGTCAGAAAGTTGGAGTTAAGTTAAAATAGCATAGCTCCCATGAGAACCTTGAAAGTGGAGTGGAGGAAGATCTGTTCGTATGAAGGGTGCTGTCTACATGAACAAGTTTATGAGCAAAACACAAAACAGGTCTGCAGCACAAATGCCAGAGTGCACAACATAAAACAGCTTTTCGTCAGGAAGCACAGGGGATGCCAAGGTGCCGGCAGTGTTAGTGCTTGAGACCCACTGTTCATAAGGCCAGCACCACGCTCCTTGGCATCCTTATAAACTTCCTCCAGAACATGGGCCAGTTTCAGCTCAGATTTTGTCATTTGCAATCAAAAGGACTCATTTTTCAAGTGGTTCTGAAATTGATACATAAAATATGTCCCATTAGAATTCTAACTAATCTCAAACACCTTGCAAATGCAAGGCCCAGCCACCCAGACAGTCCCAACAGGACGCTCGCTCCCATCCTCCGCCTTGCAGCTGTCCTCAATTCTAACACTAATAATAGAGTTTTGAACTTCAAGTAAAACCGTACAGTTTGTATTTTCTCCTTGGTTGAAGGCTAAACACGGTTTTCTCTCAGATTCAGCCACTTCACAAAATAAGGTTCACCCACGTTGCCGTTGTCACCATGGTTTTTCATTCTCGCAGCTTTGTCCGTGCCATTGTGTGAGTAAATCACGGTTTGCCCTCTCCAATAAAGGCAGTTGTCTTCAGTTGAGGGCTCTTAAAAATAAGAGACAAAATAACACCCCACTGAATGAAATCTGTTGGGCCAAAGGCAGCTGAGAACATTGGGGAAATAAGGCAGATTGGAGAGGGGAGTCAACCCACAGAAAAGCGAGTTTCCCATTTCTGCCTCTTTCCTTCTCTCCTCACTGAGCCCAAGGAGGGCAGCCGCACCTGCTGCAGCCACAGCTCTGCGCTATGGAAGCTGGTGTGTTCATAGGGCGTGTGGAAAGCCCCACAAAAGCCTGCTTCACGAGTAGTGTCACCAGCTGCAGCGGATGGGAGCCCCCCCTTCCTGGACTGGTTTTCCATTTTCTCCCTCCTGAGAATGGCCTGAGTTGTGCAGTTTGAAGGGAAATACAGTATTTTTGTCCAGAGAAAAAGGGGGGTACTTTGTGGGGCAAGAGGGAAGCCCCGAGAAGAAAGATAGGGAAGGAATCACTTCTGTTTAAATGTTTTTATTTTTGTTTATGTTTTGAGACAGTGTCTCTTTGTGGAGCCCTGGCTGGCCTAGAACTCTCTGTGTAGACAAGACTGGTATCAAACTCAGATTTACTTGCTTCTGCATCCCAGGTGCTGGGATTAAAGACATGCACCACCACACCCAACTCCTTTTCCTGTTTCTAGTTAACACAGCCTAACCATTCCCCTAAACTACAGACACCAGACCTGAGACAGCCCAGCAGACTTCGAAAACTGAGGTGCAGAATAGTCAGAGGAGAGACAGATCCAGTCTGTAGAGCCCTGCTGTGCAGAGATGCAACAGGCGGCACAGAACTTCCCGTCTGAAACTGTCTGGGTTGATTTAAATAAAAACAGTCCTGGACTACCTTAACGTGAGGAGTCTAATACTGGAACCCAAACCCAGCACTTTATCTAAAACTATATGACACACACAGTTGAGAAAATATGATACTCAAACAAAACTACAGCAGCAGCAAAAACCCCACCTCAACACAAGTGATCCAGTTGCTGCAATTAATAGTCTTGAAGGCAGTTACTGTAACATCAAGTAGGCTCTACAAAGTGGTATCTACGAAGGAAGCGTACTGGAGCAGAAAACCAATGCACTTAAAAGTATTGAAATTATACAGTGCATGTTCTCTGATCATAAGAAATGAAAGCAGAAGTCAGCTACGGAAAGGTCCCTGAAAAAAAAATCTGGAAATCTTAAAACACTAGTTATAAATAGCCTAGCATCAAAGACAAAATCAGTAGCAAAGCCAGAAAATTCTCCAGACTGCACAAGACAAAAGTATAAAAGCAGAATTTGAAGGAAATTAAAGTGACTAAGAAAACATATAATAATAGATTCTTTTTTTTTTAAAGATTTATTTATTTATTATGTACACAGTGTTCAGCCTCCATGCCTGCAGGCCAGAAGAGGGCACCAGATCTCCTTACAGATGGTTGTGAGCCACCATGTGGTTGCTGGGAATCGAACTCAGGACCTCCGGAAGAGCAGTCAGTGCTCTTAACCTCTGAGCCATCTCTCCAGCCCTAATAATAGATTCTTTTATCAGAAAAAAACACATAAGAGGCAAGAGTTGTAGCCTTCTAAAGACTTGCCCCCCCCCCACGGGTAGCATGTGACTGTATTAGGTTACCTGGCACAGGAGACTCAGGTGAACCACAACCATCAAGGATTCTCCCACCCATGTGCTCTGTTTTCATTTTCAGAAGTGGGGGACATAATCCCAATTTGCATTTTGTCTATGTTTCTGCCATCCTCCCAACCCCACCCCCGTGATAGGGAGTAAGTCTCAGGTTTGTTTGTTTTTTGTCCCCTGTAATAAATTTCTATTTCTCTGAAATGGAGTCCATTTCCCCTTGCATATGTTTGTGTGTGGGGGACTCTATTCCTGTCCTTCCACAAGGAGCAGAGGGAGTTGGGGAGCCCACTCTAACCCCAGCCAACCAACAATTACAGAGACCCAGCCTTGCTCTAGAAGGGGCACACAGACAACTTTACACTGATAGAGATGGGGAGGGAGGGGAGTCACCGGATAGGAACCCCCCCAAAAACCAAATAAAGTCCACCACCCTGAGCATCACGGCCTCCCCAGCTCTGGACCACTGTCTACCCCAGGAGCTGGCAAGCTTGCCAGTGAACACATTTGCTCTGCACTGAACTGTATCCCTAACTCTTTAACTCAGGGAGAGAAGAACTCACCTGCCAGCTGCTTGGCTCCTGTCAGGATGATCAATTGCAACAAGTGTGTTTATTCTAAGGCCTGTTGTCTTCTGGAAGCTGAAGGCTTTGTCTAGTGCCAATGCTTCCACTGGGCCGGAGAAAACGACAGAGAGGAGAGCTTGCTCTTCTGTAGTCCTCAGTGTGCTCATTGTAGAAATACAATACATTTTGTCTTTAAAGGAAGTGAGGAACATGTGACAAAGCCATTTTGACTTTTTATTTTTGCGAGTCTCTTTGTAGTCTTGGCGATCCTAAAGCTTGCTGTGTAGACCAAGCCAGCCTCGAACTCACTGAGATCTTCCGTCTCTACCTCCCAAGTGCTGGGACTAAAGATGTGTGTCACCATGCCCAGCCCCAGTTTGACATTTTTTAAACCAAATATCCATTGTCTTCTTGTCTTCCAATGAGCTGTGTAGGATGCTGTTATCTACATCGGACGCTAGGGGGAAACCTTGTCTGCTCTTGGAATGTTAAGTGTCCAGTTTCTCCAGCTTGCTCTAAATTCAGATTGTTTTGTCTTTCTGTACAAATGAATCGGTGTGATATTTTCATTATTAATTAAAGTGAGGGTACACAGTGATCAAATGTGGTACTTTGTTCATAATCTTGGAACAGGATAAAGCAAATTTAATATTATAAAAACTGAGGAAGTATAATGAAGTTTAGCTAATAAAAATGACCCACACTGGGGTCAAAAGAGATGGGTCAGCAGTTGAGAGCACTGGATACTGTTCCTGGGACCCAGGTTTGATTCCCAGCACCTATGTGGCAGTTTTCAACCATCTGTAACTCCAGTCCAGGGGATCTGGGCTGTTGTGGCCTCTGTTGGCACACATGTATAAAGACATACATCGGCCTGCCTGCGTCTCCCAAGTACTGGAATTAAAGGGGTGTGTCGTGCCTGACAGAGAAAAAAGCTGTTATAGATGAGAACGGAACATAACTTGATTTTGTTTCTTCTGGAGCCATGAACAGCACTTTGAGAAGAATACACACTCGGGGAGGTTGACTAGTAGAAAGCAACCCATGAGAATGTGAGTGACCAGTGGACACAAAGATAAACATTGTACAAACATAAGCATGCCCCTGGGGTCCTGCAGTCCAACTATGACTAGTGCACGCTAGGCAAGTGTCTGTTACTGAGCTACAGCCCCAGCCCTACCAGAAACCCAAAATTTGAATCCCAATCCACAGATGAAGCAGGGAGAGGCTGTTGGAGCAGAGTCAGGTGCATACTTCCACAAACAGCCCAGGAAGTCCGTGTCAGTCCTGTTAACTCACGTGTGTGGCTCATCTTGAGGCCCTCCTCTCTCATTCACAGAGCCGCTGTTCTTACAGTGTCTCTTGTTATTTCAGTCCCAGGATCCAGACTCACTCTCCCTTTCCCGTCCCCTGGCCCATTTCCTAGTCCCTCAGGGATCCACTTTCTCACCCTCTCATGTGGCTCTGCCCCTACACATGGTGTGGGGAGTCCTTCTGTATATGTGTTGCTTTTATTGGTTAATGAATAAAGCTGTTGCAGCCAGTGCAGACTAGAACAAGGCAGGAATTCCAAGCAGATAGAGGAGGAAAGAAGGCGGAGTCAGGGAGAAGCCAAGGAGCTGCCACAGGAGACAGATGCCAGACACCGGATGTAACTTTACAGGTAGGCCACAGCCATGTGGTGATACACAGATGAATAGAAATGGGTTAATTTAAGATAGAAGAGCTAGCTAGGAATATGCCTAAGTGATGGGTCAAACCGTGTTTTAATCAATACAGATTTCTGTGTGATTATTTCGGGAGTCTGGGTGGCCAGGAAATAAACGAGCAGCCTCCAAATACATACGTGGAGCTAGGGATTCCTTCCCTGTAACTTGAGGGGTCAGGGTCCACATCTGTGGTTGTCATTAGTCACCATCATATGTGAGCATCAGTTCTCTTGCCTCTGGGAAGAAGGTGAGGATTCAATATTTACAAGCAGAAACAAAACACTGAGCAAAAGCTTTTTCTTTTTTTTTTTAAGTTCAGGGTTGTATTGATAGCCTTGTCTGGCCTGGATCTCACTATATACAACAGACTGGCTTCAAACTTCTTCTTCGTTGTTGTTGTTGTTGTTGTTTTTGTTTGTTTGTTTTTTGAGACAGGGTTTCTCTGTAGCTTTGGAGCCTGTCCTGGAACTAGTTCTTGTAGACCAGGCTGGCCTCGAACCTGCAGAGATCTGCCTACCTCTGCCTCTTTAGTGCTGGGATTAAAAATGTGCGCCACCACCGCCCTGGGCAAAAGCTCTTAAGAGCTGCTCTGTGATGCCTGTTTTCTCTATCTTCCTCACAGAAACAACCACAGGTGATGAGGGGCTCCCTCTCCTGTGCTTGAATGAGGACAGTGTGGAGCCTACTGCCAGCCCGCAAAGGACGTAGCACAGCAAAGGAGAAATTGCCTCTGTAGTTGTTGTTTTTAATGTATACAGAGTTCCTCCTGCAGGCCAGAAGAGAGCAGCAAATCTCAGTATTTGGTTGTGAGCCACCACGTGGTTGCTGGGAATTGAACTAAGGACCTCTGAAAGGTCAGGGAGTGCTCTTAACCTCTGAGCCATCTCTCCAGCCTCCTTGCCTCTGTAGTGTTAAAGCACTGAGATCTGGCGCCTGTTACTGCAGCCTAGGTCAGCTCCTCCTGAATTTCGGACCATCTGCCCAGCTCCTTCCATGCAAAGGGAGTTGTAATTTCCCCCAATTTCACTTGTGAAGAGACAGAGGCAGTAACGGATTAAGGAGCTTGCCCAGCATCCTGTAGCCACTGAGTCCCGAGGCCAGCATGAGTGGCGGTTATAGGGCAGTCTCCTGCACTCAGATCTCTCCTTCCATGGTCAGGGATGGAGCTGGGGTCATCGGACTTGGCAGCTAGTACCTTAACCCACTGCGCTGTGACCCCTGCTCTTCTTCTGTTTCTTAGTTTCCTTCTTGCCTGCTGAAAATTCCAAGAAGCTGATAGGAAAAGGTTCACAGTGAGAGAAGGGGTAGTCTTTTTTTCAAGAGGTAACGTCGTTTCTTCTTCCTTTGCCATTTGGTGGCCGTTATGTGTCAACTTCCACGGGCTACGGTGTCAGATAGGAGGTAAAACCACGTTCTGGATATTTCTGTGAAAGTGTTCGGGGCACAATTAACAGAGGACTTTCAATAAAGCAGGCTGCCCTCCATAATGTGAATCGGCCTCATGTCCTCAGTTCAAGGCCAGAGCAAAACTAGACTGAACTCCCCAAAGAAGAGAAAAAACCGTCAGCTTTCAGACTTGAACACAGGTTTAGTTCCTCTCTACCCAATGCTGTTAACCCAGCAGGCAAACTGTCGTCTCTCCAACACCCATAATCACATGAACCAATTCCTTCAAACAGATCTTACTCATCTCTTCCTATTGGTTCTGTTTCTGTGGGGATTCTAACTTGTACACGTGTGATTGATAACTCAGAGAGGAGTATTCTCCCTAGGCATACTAGATCCTGGGAATGTTGGGGCCATTCCTCGATGGTCCCTCAAGTATTTCAGGTTGAGATGAAAGTCTTGCTTTTGCTGTTGCTTTGAATGCGATGTACTTCCCCAAGGAAAAGAACACTTTGTCCCAAGTGCTTTGGCATCCCATATGGGGAAGGTGTTAAGTTTCTTGGGGGACCCTCCGTGGGCCTTTTGAACTTGTGCTGATCCATTCTGGAAATGTTCTTCCAGATGGTAACAGTTGTGGAGTCAAGGGCCGTGTGTACCTGGTTCAGGATTCTTTCGAGGGGCTCTGGGGAAGCACCATGATGGAGCCCAACACCTAGTGAGCAAATCTGTGAAGGATCGAGCACTCACAGAGGAACAAGGTGCTTTGGGGTGAAGGCATCAGGCTGGATTTTAAGATCTGCCAAGTCCTAGGCAAGTTGTAACAAGGAGCCTGGGCCATGAAGTGTATTGGGAATATGGCTTTAGGGAGTTCGCTTGTATTTGGGACATTATATATTGTATAACCTCTGTACAAGGATAAGAAATGGGCTGTGAGTTGGAGGCACTTGAGGAAAGGAAACCTGTTTCCAAACAAAGGCAAATCATGAGGAGTTCTTTGCTTCCCAGAAAAACTGGGGATAGAAGAAGAAGAAGAAGAAGAAGAAGAAGAAGAGGAAGAGGAAGAGGAAGAGGAAGAGGAAGAGGAAGAGGAAGAGGAAGAGGAAGAAGAAGAAGAAGAAGAAGAAGAAGAAGAAGAAGAAGAAGAAGA
>JABTXL010006079.1:28676410-28691481 GCA_025134845.1 Neodon shergylaensis
GAGAGAGAATGGGTGTGTATGTGAGAGAGAATGGGTGTGTATGTGAGTGTGTGTGAATGGGTGTGAGAGAGAATGGGTGTGTTTGTGAGTGTGTGTGTATGTGAATAAGTGTGTGCGAATATGTGTATGTGTAGCCGGGCGGTGGTGGCGCACGCCTTTAATCCCAGCACTCGGGAGGCAGAGGCAGGCGGATCTCTGTGAGTTCGAGACCAACCTGGTCTACAGAGCTAGTTCCAGGACAGGCTCCAAAGCCACAGCGAAACCCTGTCTCGAAAAACCAAAAAAAAAAAAATGTGTATGTATGAGAGAGTGGGTATGTATGTGAATGTGTGTGTGTGAATGAGTGTATGTGAGTGTGTGCAGGCGTGAGCAGAACTCTGCCTGAAGCTCTCCCACATCTTCAGCAATGCTTGCACACATCTCCAGACATATGTGGAGGACACATGGCTGCCCTTGCTCCGACTGTAAATGTTGGGGTGTGTCACAGGTGACTTAGTAATAACTGAAGTACCAAGGTTCCTGAGGAATAAGGTTTTCCGTAACTTGGAGTGGATTCATATCTTGTTTTCTGCTTTTTAGTATGCTTTCTTGAGGATGTAAGTCCTCATATTTGCTACCCATGGGAAGACAGCAACTTTACATAGCTTCATGGGCAGAAACCCAGAGTCACAGATCTAGACTGTGGTTGTGTTGCTGCCAAGAAGAGGTTTCTAAAAGCCATCAGAAGGTGAGCACAAACTCACCAATCTGCCTACCTGATTAGGTCACTGGAGCCCTAATCGCTCCACCCACCCCTCCCCAGGACAGGAGCACCCTCATTCCTCCTGTATCTTCACAGGCAATACTGCTTCTCTGGCTGGAATCTCTCTTTTCTTGCCCCTCCCGGGCCTCTCCTCCCCAGAAGACAGGCTTTGAACAGTGACAGTGTTTGGCTGGTAGGTGGGAGACGGATGGTGAAGGAGGGCTGGGAAACTCCGAGCTATGAGTTCCTGATCACACCACTCGGCACTAATTCCTCCTGGTTTTCCCTGGGCATCTTGACATGTCTTAATGCCCTCATTTTGAGCTTTGCAGTATCCTTCTGCTTTGTACGTTGTTCAAAGGCAGAGATCTTGTCTTATTCATCTTTGTACCCTCGGGGCCGCTACGCTGAGAACAACAGAACATAGCATTTCGTCCTTTCTTAATGGAGCAAGTCAAAGAATGTCACCTTCTGTCCAAGTGTTTTTACAGCCATCTTTCCTTTGGTCAAAATGACCCCAAAGGATATTCTTTGGGTTCAAAATAAAATTATTTGTGTTCCTTGGAACTCTAATTTACCACACAGATTTTTTTTTCTTTCCAGTTTTGGTTACTCAGTAGTAACAAGAATTCTGTGTGTCAGTTCCCTAAAGAAACAGGAGTTCGTCGGCATACATATCATAGTTCATTTGCATGAAACAGACATCAGGAATCCCCTTGTTTGGCCAAACTCAGCAGTGCATAGGGCCAGGCTTTTAAAAAAAGTAATTCATTAGCTTTGGAAATAGGAAATGACAAGGGGTAATTGATCTATTTCAATTTGCTCTCTGAAGAGATAGCTTTTATTTCTTTGGCCCATGGCCCCTTTTGATTTAATGTATATATTTTCCAGAAAATTCTCCTCCCCCTCCCAACTCTCGGGTAGCAAATTTTAGATGATTTAGACTGTTTTAAATTATACAGTAGACTCTCTGTCTTAGCCCTTCCCGCACGATAATTAAATATAGGAATCAAGCTGTACCAATGTCCCCTGCCTTGCCAGTGTTCTCATCTCAGCCCTCAGTCCAACCTTTATTCCCTGCTTTCCCCTCCCCCACGGAGATTTTAATTTCGTTAAAACGTTTCTACTGCAGCTGGGAGCCAAGCAGCCCGGCAAGCCGCGGAAACACAATGTCATTTAATATTCCAGCCCACAGCCCAGACAGTTGCACATCGGGTCATTTGGAACAGCGCTCTTGAGACTGCTTTATTTGACAGTGATTGGCAACACCCTGCTGTTTGAAAAACAGCCACCATGTTCCGAGCAATAGCTCCGCTTTGGGAACCAGACCATAAACAGGAGCCACATTCACAGACGTGAGTGTGGTCAGCATTGTAGCTACAAAGCTACACCCTGAGTCCCTCGCACTGGCTGGATATAACATATCCACTCACGAGTCCATCTATCCATTGGTCAACCATCTCCCACCTGGGCTGCTGCAGGAGAGACTCTCTAAGGCACCTGTAGGCTTGGGCACAGCTCCTCCTCCTGACCCAGCCGGACTTTTGGAGAAAGCTGGGCTCAAAAGAGAGTCCGCAGGTCTGGAAAACCAGACGATATCACCAAGGTCACAGGGCAAGCAATGAGTGTTGAGGGGGAGCCCAGAGAGAGTGAGTAGAGTTAAGGGTGGAACTGGATTTTTCTGGATTGAGGATAAGGAGTGCATCTATGTCCCACCAGAGAAATGGCCATGGTAAGAAGGGAGAGGATGGACAGGGAAAAGGAAAAGGACCCATCCTGCTTCCTGCCTAGTTTATATGTCATGGATTTGGGGGTTCAGGTGGGGCTAGAAATGTACATTGGCAGATCAATAGTATAGATTGTAGTAAAAGCTATGAAATCACCTAGAGACATACTCAGTGAGAAGAAGAAAGCGCTCATGACTAAATCCCAGGGTCAACAACAGGTACAGTCAAGGCTGAAGAAAAGCCACACAGGAGGAAGCCTTCAGGAGGGAGAGGACCTACTAGGCTCAGAGCAGCCATGGGGGCAGCGACCCACTTCACTTTTTTTTTTGTTTTGTTTTTTGTTTAGATGTTCTGAGTTTGGTTTGGGTTGGGTTGTCATACCTGCCCTTTATCCAGATGAATAAATTTAGATTTTTCTTCAGTTCAATTTCATCTTAGAAGAAAGAGCAGAGCTAAAAGGCATGTGACTTGTTTATTTAAGGATTTCTTGTGGGGCTGGGGAGTTGTCTTATTGGTTAAGAGCACTTGTTGCTCTTGCAGAGGACCCTGGTTCAATTCCCAGCATCTGCATGGCAGCTCACAACTGGTTGTAATTCCAGTCCTAGGGATCAGAAACCCTATTCCAGAATCCTCAGGCACCAGTGCACATACATACATGCAGGCAAAACACTCATAAACTTAAGATAAAAAATATATAAAAGAATCTTTCTTGATCGCTTTAATTACACTACCCTATGTCTAGAACTTGTGTATATTTTAAGAAACCATCATTTTCCAAATCAGTTTGGTCTTCTGGAAACTTGGCGTCTTTACTTTGATTTTAAAAACTATATTCTTTTACTTTTTCTGTTTTTATTTTGTTCTTAAGACAGGGACTTTCTATATAGCCTCAGCTGTCCTAGAACTCACTATGAAGACTAAGCTAGCCTCAAATTCACAGAGATTCACTTGCTTCTCTGCCTCCCAAGTCCTGGGGTTATCTTCTCGTGTTATAACCTGCCTTTAGGGAACTGTAAGGTCTGGGTTGAGGGCCTGGGCTGTTTTTATTTCTTAGTTTCAGTGCTCCTAAGAGATGATAGCAAGAGAAATACCAGGGTGAGTCCTGTTTGTTTGTTTTGTTTGAGACAGGGTCTCTCTAGGTGGTCCTGACTGTGCGGGAACTCAATATATAGACCAGAGATCTTTCTGCCTCTGCCCCTGGAGTGCTGGGATTAAAAGCTAATATTCCAAACCATGCCAAGGTAGGCCAACACAATGGCCTAACTCCTAGAGTGAAGTCCCTATAGGCTGCAAATATCAGAGAGTGTTCTGTGGCAGAAATATGTACATTCAAGTTGGCTTCAAGATTCTACATGGCAGTATTGAAAGAGAAGGTAAGGAGAAATTTCTATTTTTACTGCTTACAGTCTACAGTAAACTGGCCTCAGCACTCCATTGGGCTACAGTGAAAACTTCCCAGAGAAAAAAAATTTTTTTTTTTTGGTTTTTCGAGACAGGGTTTCTCTGTGGCTTTGGAGCCTGTCCTGGAACTAGCTCTGTAGACCAGGCTGGTCTCGAACTCACAGAGATCCACCTGCCTCTGCCTCCTGAGTGCTGGGATTAAAGGCATGCGCCACCACCGCCTGGCAAGAAAATATTTTCTTTTTGTGACTTAGGAACTTGTGTGTCTTAGTCAATTTCCTGTTGGTATAGTGAAGCCCTTAAGACTGAGTACCTGCTAAAGAATAGGGATTCCCCCGACTCCTAGTCCTGGAAGCTGGGAAGTCCTGGAACATGGCACCAGTACCTGCTTGACCCTGAGGCAAGACCTTACTGCACTGTGACATGGTGTGTGCATTCCATGGAGAAATAAATGGCGAGCCTGCTAGTTTTTCTCTCTTCCTCTTCTTATAAAAAGCCATAAGTGCCCTGTTGGTTGGTTTAGCTTCATGATTTCATCTGACTCTAACTCTCTCCCAAAATAGATTATTCCCCCTAGATACATTAACTTATAGATATTGAGATTACATTGCAACACATGGAATCTTAGGGGACATAATCAAATTGTAGCTCTGATTCCAAACATAAAGGAAAAAAAGTAATTGTCATTGCTTATAGGTAGATTTCTTTTTCCTGTTCCAATCTTTTACTTAAAGGGGTATTATTTTGACATTTTGTTTTATAGGGTTTTTTTGTTGTTGTTTTGTTTCAAAATTCAGAAGCTTTTTGGAAAAATCAATTGTATTTAGCCCACTATTTAGAAAAATATTTCAGTGAACATGGTAAAAAAATAGGACCAATTGTTTATTTTTTTAATATATTTATTTTTAAAAAAAATCTTCTTGGGTTTATGTGTTTATCTTTTATGTGTTTGGACATTTTGCCAGTATATGTTATCTGTGCCTGGTACCAGCAGAGCCACAAGAGGGCATTGTGTCCCCTAACTGGAATTACAGAAGGTTGTGAGCCACCATGCAGATACTGGGAACTCAACCCAGGTCCTCTGCAAGAGCAGTTAGTGCACTAACCCCTGAACCATCTCTCTAGCCCCACAGGGCTAATTTTTAATCCTCCTCTTACCGAGCCCTCATTCCATCCTCTCTTTAAATCTTTAAAGGTATTTTGCAGGCATGGTGGGAGAAAACAGTGACCTTCTTCTCTATCCTCCCTTGATCAATATTCTGAACAAACCAGGACAATGGCAGCAGGGGTGGGAGCTGGGGACGGCATCAGTAGCGATAATGTAAAAGCAACTCTCGAATGGCAAGATGAATCCTCAGAGTAAGAAGAGATGTAGAAACCGGGAGGTGGTGGCGCACGTCTTTAATTCTAGCACTCAAGGAGGCAAAGGCAGATTTCTGTGAATTCGAGGCCAGCCCCCTGGTCTACAGAATGAGTTCCAGGACAGCCAGAGATACACAGAGAAGCCTGTCTTGAAAGAAAAAAAAAACAACCCAAAAAAGAAGAGATGCATAAAACATCAAAATGAACAAACCACTGTCTTCTTAGGACCACAGGAGAGCAGTGTTTTTTAGAGTGTCCCAGCAGAGAGAGGCTGAGGGCCTGCTTCTGTGATTCGCTTCACACGGACAGAGAGGTTTCAATCAGAAAAATCCACCTTTGTAGATATTGACATAGCATTTTCTTGGGGCTAGGAGGTAGCTTAGTGGTTAAGAGCATTTGCTCCTCTTCCAGAGGACCCATCTTGTTCCCAGTGCCCATGTTGGGCGGCTCACAATCACCTGTCATTCTCCAAGGAGTTCAATTCCCTCTTTTGGTCTCTGAGGGCATGCAACCACAAGGCACAAATTAATATAGACACATACATATGCACATAAGCGAAGTGATAACAATAATAAATTTTGGTGGCACATGCCTTTAATCCCAATACAATGGAGGCAGGAGTAAGCAAGTCTTTATGAGTTTGAGGCCAGTCTAGTCTACACTCCAAGGTTGGGCTACACAGTGAGATCCTGCTTTGGCAGAATAGTTAATTCCTTTATTCCTTTCCTTTGCATAAAGTGCAAAGCCTTGAAGCTTTCTATAAATGTTTAGGCTAAATTCATCTTCACTTTACCATCCTGCTGGGGCTTTATGGATACTTGTTTTTTGTTGGTCAGTTTATCAGATTACAAGCTCCTCCTCTATCCCTAACCCCTCTGTGATGTGGTCTCACACTGCAGCTTTTGCTGGCCTGGAACTAGCTATGTAGATCAGGTTAGCCTTGAATTAATTGAAATCCACTGACCTCTGCTTCCTAAGTGCTGGGATTAAAGGTCCAGCCAACAGTATTTTGTGATATTTGAAGGCAGTATGTGAGGTCCCTAGAAAATTCCTCTAAAGCATGCATCAAGATCAGGATGAATTTTTAGGTTAAACTATAGGTGAAGAGAAAAGTGGATAGTTGGCCAGCAGAAGGGTAACAGCAGAAGGAAGAGTAATGGGACCTTATTTTGGATAATGCTGGCTCTTACCAGGCATATATGAAAGAGGCCAAGGGCTCCTCTCACGCAGACTTGGGGATAACATGAAAGGAGGCCTGGGTTCATTCCCATCTCTGTTGGTGGGCTAGGACATGCCCCATTGAATCTCATGATTCAAGAGATGGGAGTTTTACAACACTGTTGTGTGGGAATGGAGCAAATGGGATTAGCTGGGGACGTCAAGAAAGAACACACAAGCTGAAGGCGAAAGACTCCCAGACCCCAAGATGATTCAGTCAAAAAGAACATTAGCAAGACACCAGAGCTTTCTGCTAGCTCTCTGCGTTTGTAATGGCAATAGCATCTTCAGGGACAGAAGACCGGTCATCCTCGATGATTGATAAGGCAGTAGCCATAGTAACTGTGCAGCATCCCAGTATAGCCCATTTCCCCCTTGACACAGCCATTTAAGGTGGTGAGCCATAAATATGGGTTACTTTGGGATCCCTAAAATAATAGCTTTTGGCTTCCAAATATCACTTGTGACATTACTGGATGCAGAATTCCTAAATTTTTTCTTTCCTTTACTACCATTTAGTGAAAATGGTCTTCTTATTCTTGGTGTAATTTGGTGCCATTTTGATCTCGTTTGGCTAAATGGTGAAGATTAATGTCGACAAAATTTGAAAGGTGAGGAATGTTGTTGAAAAAGATCAGACCAGGGACTTGGTGTGACTCGCACTTTCTCAGCTCCCAGGAATTGTCATGACTTGAGCATCTGGAACAAAGATCTAGAAGTACTTTTTGTGTAACTGGCCCCTAACTGCAGACTGGCCCATTTACTTGTTACTGGAAAAGAGTTTCATTGTGGGCCTTATTAACGTGTGTGTGTGTGTGTGGTTGTATGTTTAAAGATTCTCCAGAGTGATCTTATCTGCAAGGGGTTTCTCCACACAAGCTGACATCAAACTCTAAGCTGTGTTTATTTCCCCCCTGGGTTTTGTGCAGCTCAGGAGGGCACGGGAGGGGGGTCCAGTTGCTCAGTAATGACGGGCAGTTCTGTAGGATGGTACTTTAGGAAGAGAGGGACTTTTGTTTCAGCTTTGCGTTGAGAATTTCTGCAGGAATAAGTCCCTCCCTGAACAGAAGATGCGTTTCCCATGAGAATGAAGGAGATTTGCTCAAAGCAGAACAACTGATGTCCACATTTGACTGACTACCAGATCTGTAGTGTCTCACAGTAGATATGGAAGACTACAGACATCATCCTTGGTTTTGATATTCTTGGGTCTCATGTCCCTTCATTGTTCCTTCCTGTGGCTCTCTCCAAGGCTACCTAGGCCACTTCTATTATGAAGATTACAGTTCACTTCGTTCCCAAACCGCTGTCTGTTCCAGTGCCTGTGTGACTCCTTGGCTTCCTCTCACATCCACCAAACTGGAATATGGCCATAAAATATACTGAACTCTGACCCTGCAGCCCTGCCCTGTAGAACAGGCTAGTGTTCCCCTTAGATGAGACGTCAATCCTCCCTCATGACACCCAGAAGCGTCCTTAATCAAGTTTTGTACCTCTGTGCCCATCTGGAGTGTCTCCTGAAACTGAAGGTTTATTTTCTGACTGCTTGGAGGGTACCACCCTCCTTCAATTTTCTGATGTCCTGTGTGTCTAGATAAGAGTGCCAAAAGAATATGCTCACTTAGCCGGGCGATGGTGGCGCATGCCTTTAATCCCAGCACTCAGGAGGCAGAGGCAGGCGGATCTCTGTGAGTTCAAGACCAGCCTGGTCTACAGAGCTAGTTCCAGGACAGACTCCAAAGTCACAGAGAAACCCTGTCTCGAAAAAAACCAAAAAAAAAAAAAAAAGAATATGCTCTGCTCACTTTAAATTGCAGCTTGCTGTTTGTTTGAAGTTCAGATATAACTGGATAACCCCCCCCCCCGCTTTCCCAACAACCATGAATATGTCTGCTGTGGTCCTTTGATGTGACCTCTACCTGTCTACTGGGCCACCCCAACATTCTCCAGTATATTTTAACACAGTTCACCATGAGCTGCCATTCCAGGTCTTCTCTGACTTAAACTTTTACACCAGTTGCCAAGAGATAATACAGTGGTTCAATGTTTTAAGTGGGCATATATGTTGTGGAATGTTACCACACATACACTTCTTGCACATGTGGGCGTATAGGTTTTAACTTATCACTTCAGATAGTCGTGGTTTCTTCTTCTTTTACTAACTCTTCTCCTAAATGTGTCTTGGACCCTCTTAGGAATCAGAAAAGGCAGTGTGATCCACTCTCCCAAAACAAAACAAAAGCACAGAGAAGCAGACAGCACTTTAGTAGAATCCCAGGTTCATCCATGGACTAGATTAAGAACTCTCGGGGGCTGGAGCGATGGCTCAGTGATTAAAAACACTTGCTGCTCTTTCAGAGGAGCTGGGTTCAGCACCCAGCACCCACATCAGGTGACTCACAGTTGTCTCTAACTCCAGCTCCAGGGGACCCAACATCCTCTAGCCTCCAAGGGCACCTTCACGAATGGAGAGCACATAAATTTACCCAGGTGAACGCACAAACATAAAGAAAAATAGACAATACAAATTAAAAATAAAAAGGAACTTCTGGGAGGTTGCTCTATGGTAGTGCCCTTGTTAGCATACGCAAGGCACTGCAGACAAGGAAGAGAAGTCCTCCAGCTGCAGGGCATAATATTTAGCATCTGCCTACCTATTTCCTGGATTACTGCCCCCTAGTTCATACGACTGCAGGCCAACGTGTTTGGAAGGAAGCATTGCCATCCAGCTGTGTGTGTGCGGTGTGTGGCTAGGCAAACCTGAGTGAAGTTGGATGCAAAGACTCCAGAGAAGGTACCACACGCACTAGATACTCATGTGGTACTAGAAGTTGTTTCCACGTCCCTAATTGTTTCCTTGGGATAAACACCTGGAGACAGAATTGCCGGAAAAAAGTGGATACACATTTGTAGGGCAGGTGTTACCTGCTACCAAGTTTTCTTCTAGAAAAGGAAAACCGACATGATGAACGGGGAGCTGGTTGCAGCATGCCCCTGCTCCCTCACATAATCCTATTCATTTGAATCTTTTCCGATGCTAAGAAAAAGCGCCCTCGAATTGTTACAATTTGATTTATTTGGCTCTAAGCGCATATGAGTGTTTTCTATAAGTGTAACTGTTTGCATTCCTTCTTCACTTGTGTGTGTTCTTATCATTTGCATTTTCCTATTGCACTTTGATTTGATTTTTGCCAGCCCTGGGTACTGAACCCAGGACCTTGAGCATACCAGATGAGCATTCTCTTACTGACTACTTCCCGGCACTGTTTCCGTTTTTCACCCATCGGACAAATTGCCTCCCACATTTCTCCCCAAGCCCCAAGAGGAGCTGGTTGGTCTGCCTGTAATTACTGCTTATTTGATTTGTGGGTTTTAATATCTTTAACATGAGGAGGAGGCATTCTAAAGCAAACAGGCTTGGTGGCTCATCAACCGAGCCCCAGCTGCATCCTCTCCCGTGTGTTCTGGGCTTATCTCATGCCGTGGCTTAAGAACGTGAGCCTGTGTTACTGACCTTTTCATCACTAAAACAAAATAGCAGAAATAACCTACGAAGGGAAGGGGTTCGTTTTGGCACATTATTTTGGAGGTTTTAGCCCATGCTTACTTAGCTGTATTGCACTGGAGCCTCTGGTGAGGTGCACATCACGGTGGGAGAAGACAGTGTTCATCTTATAGTCAAACTGTTCATCTTATAATCAGGAATCAAAAAAGTGAGCAGTACACCTCATCACAGACCACTTCCTCCAAAACTTTGCCCAGTAGATGCATCTTTTCTGAGTTCAGTGTGATAGAAAAGTGTGAGGGCACGACTGTGATCCTAAATGTGTGCTCAAGTTCTACCCTCTTTGAATTAACAGCTTCAGTACATTTATGGTTTGAATTTAGTCTTATTTTTCATTGCTCTGCCATTTGAGACTTGGGGAAACAGAGATGCGAACATCAGAACACAGGGGATCACTGGGCAATGGAGTTCACCCTGTCACTCTCGGAAGGGGACAGGAGTCACTTCTTGGGGGGAGGAATTCCCTCTGTCATGGCTCGGGAGGAACCCTAGCCTGGGCTCTGACTTTAGACTGGACATTTCCACGCTGGCTCATACAACTCGACTGGCCATCACTGCTGTGGACACCCCTGGGGCATTCACTCCTCCTTAAGAGCTGCCTGCGCTCTGTTTAGCAGCCATCCTTCCCTTTGACATGCATAGAGGGAAGGGCTCCTCCTTGCTGCTGCTCCATTCTTATAACCCTGATACCCTGATTTGATTTGTTTGGGGATCAGCCTGTCTGAAGGTAAGAGTCTCCGCACTTTGTTTCATTTCAGCCCTTTAATCCCAGGGCTGAGTCTTGACTTCACAACACTTCATAAATCTGCAACCACGGAACGTCTTCTTCCCGCCTGTCAATGACTTTTTAAATTTTTTTTTAAATGTTAGAAGCTTTGTTATATATATTTTAAAAAAAACCCTTTCATATATATAAAAATTCACAAACCAGAACAAACCAAACCCAAAGTCTGTACAACTTAGCCTACAGTTAGAATAGGCATTTGCAGCAGAAGCTGCCAATAGCTTTCTTAATACACATTTTTTTTCCACAGAGACTTTTCTCAACCCATTGAGTTAGGCACTCAAAAACTAGGGGAAACAAAGGTGTCCTTCTGCCTCTGGTTGTAAGATTCAGACCATGACACAGGATAACTGGTTGGCAACAAGCAACTGAGTATTTCAAAATGGGGACTGGAGAGGATTCAGTGTTCCTAACCAGAGACATTGCAAATGTGTGCCGCTGATGGCTATGATTTGATCATGAGCTCAGTGTGTGTGATTAAAATGTTATACCACACACAATAGAAATGTACAATTGCAATATGTCAATAAACAACTTTTAATGGAATTTGTAGACAGAGTATCCAGCCCATGGGGTTGCCCTGGTTCTGAAACAGCACCAGGCAGAAAAATAGGATCATTATTATTGCTTTTTAGTCCGAGACTGAACATAAAAGCTTACCAGTTTTGTTTGCAAATTTGGGCCAAATGCATGTGCTGCTTCCAGACTGGATCATGTGGAGCCAGGCCTTTCTATGTGCAGAGCTGTGAACCATTTACATTGTTTATATATATGACTTATGTGTATTTAGATAAGCATTTTTTTTTCCATTTGATGAGTCTGGCTCTCTAGATTTCATTACCAAAAAGACCATGTTCTGGCGTGTGACCGCTGGGCAGGGTGACTAAAGATAATTGTGTACTGTGTATTTGGAGAACCTAGGGGAAAGCGTTTTGGAGTGTTTTCATCATAAAGAAACTTTAAATATTGAAGGAGATACGTTCAACATAATTTGACAAGCGTGTACATATATCCAAACATCACGTGGGACTTCGTGTTCAAATTTTACTTTTGAACTAGATAAAATATTTTTAAAATTAAAAAGAAAAAGAGGCAGGGTCATCAGAGAATTTGATGGGCAGCCAGGCCCGGTCTTCTCCGCCCTCTTGGGCTTTGTCGGGTCTTTGTTCCGCCCCTGGCTGCGCTGGTACAGAACCACTTAGCTATGATTAAAAGGAGGGGACCGGGCGGCAGGGCGGGGCCTGCGGCGCGGGCGGCGACAGGGTGCGGGCTGCGTGATGCTCAGTGCCAGCCGCCGGGCAGCATGCATACGGGAGCGAGGACCGGCTCGCCGCACCGACGCCACGGGGACGCCTGACCAGACAGACAGGTGGCGGGGACCGCAGGACCGAGAGAGGAGGCGCAGCCGGGGACAGTCCCCGCAGACCGGGCCTCGGCGACAGCGCCATGGACGGCCTGGACAACGCCACCCTGCTCCTTGACCCGTCCTCGCTTCTGCCGGACAACTTCACCCTGTCGCCCAACGCCAGTAGCACGAGCACCGGTACCCTGTCGCCTCTCACTGCCGCCTCCAGCCCCGGCCCCGGGCTCAGCCTCGCTCCGAGTTCGAACATGGGTTTCAGCCCCGGGCCGACCCGGACCCCAGAGCCCACGAGCAGCAGCCTCGCAGTCAGCGTGGCGGGCCATGGCTCCTCCGCCTTCCCCCGGCCCTGGGTCCCCCACGAGACTCCGTTCTGGGACACACCGCTCAACCACGGGTTGAACGTGTTCGTGGGAGTCGCCTTGTGCATCACCATGCTGGGTCTGGGATGCACCGTGGACGTGAACCACTTCGGGGCACACGTCCGGCGGCCCGTGGGCGCGCTGCTGGCGGCGCTCTGCCAGTTCGGCTTCCTGCCACTGCTGGCCTTCTTGCTGGCCCTCGCCTTCAAGCTAGATGAGGTGGCCGCGGTGGCGGTACTCCTGTGTGGCTGCTGTCCGGGTGGAAATCTCTCCAACCTTATGTCCCTGCTGGTGGACGGTGACATGAACCTCAGGTATGGCCGCTTTCCCACCCCAGCCCACAGAGTTCTCAGCAAGAGGGGTGTGTGGAGCTCTGTGGGATGAAATACTGAGGAGGGAAGGATAAAGGGGCGGAAGATACGGAGGCTTGGTTTTGAAATGGTGGCGGACGCTTAGAGATTGTGTGTCAGTGGGGAAAGATGTAGCCCCGGATCTAGCTGGTTAACGGTCCTGGGATTTCACGCATAGCCCCTTCCGGGAGGATCAGGCTCCTCTAGTAACTGTGTCTCTAGTAACTAGAAGGCAAAGAGAAGAGGGAAGTCTGAAGCTAGAACTCAACGGAATGCAAAAAGCCAGTCAGGACTGTAGTCCCGTAAAGAAAGTCATCTATCTCTTAAGGAATGCCACCTAACTGAGCTTAACCCAGCAAGTAGCATCCACCAGTGTCAGCATCTCAAGGTATTTGGTAGGATTAAAAGAAAAGGTTTCATGTCCTCAGAATCAATCAGTTTCCAGGCTTTATGAGGTTTAGGGCAGCCGTCCTGGGTCCTAGGTCATTGTCTTGGCTGGGATTCGCGTTTCTATCACAGCAGGATAAAATAGACTCTCTGCAGACTTCAGCCCTGAGACTTACAGCGCCCCCTTCTCCCTTTCCCTCTATAACAGGTAAGGAAAGATGAGTCTGGCCTTCTGGCTCAGAGCCCTTTCTGACTCTGTTCACACCTTTTTGCAGCATCATCATGACCATTTCCTCCACGCTTCTGGCCCTGGTGTTGATGCCCCTCTGCCTCTGGATCTACAGCCGGGCTTGGATCAATACCCCTCTGGTGCAGCTGCTGCCGCTAGGGGCAGTCACCCTGACTCTCTGCAGCACGCTCATTCCTATTGGGCTGGGCGCCTTCATTCGGTACAAATACAATCGGGTGGCCGACTACATCGTGAAGGTAAGGTCCCTCTTCCCTGCCAGCGGCACCTACCAAGAGTCTGGTCTCTGAAGAGGAGTTGTCACGGTAGGAGGTTTGGACAGCAGGGAAGGGAACAAAGGACTTTTAGGCACATGCTTGACAAGTTTATACGACAAGCCTAATTAATGACAAACCTCAGTGGGATAATAGGTCTAATTAAGTCCCAGCTAAAGTTGGGAAGAAGGGTGCAGATTGTAATCCCAACACTCAGAGACTGACACAGTAGGGTCTGGAATTTGAAACCATTCTGGGTTGCAAAGCAAGAGCCTGGCTCAATCCCTTCCTTATTGTTTCTCAATCTGTGGGTCACAATCCCTTGGCTCACTCTCTAGCTCCAAACATATTTACATTACGATTCATAATAGTAGCACAGTTACAGTTATGAAGTTAACAGTGAGAATGATTTTATGGTTGGGGACCACCACAAGATGAGGAACTGTATTAAAGGGTCACAGCATTAGGAAGGTTGAGAACGACTGCTCTACCATATCTGAAAATTAACGATAGTGTGAGAGATGCTAGTACCCATAGTGGGGATACACTCATGGGGACGCAGTGCAATCAAATGGCAAGCACTGCAGGGCACAGTGGCGCACGCCTTTAATCCAGGCGCTTGGGAGGCAGAAGCAGGCAGATCTCTGTGAGTTCAAGGCCAGCCTGGTCTACAGGATGACAGCTAGGACAGCCAGAGCTACATAATGAGAACCTGTCTCAAAACAAACAAAACAATAACAACAAAATGGCAAGCACTTCCCACTAACTGAATAGGACTAAAATCCAGAGCAGATTGGATAAAATTATTCAAAATATTTTATAATGCATTAGAATATTTTCAGTGGAACTCTAATGTTGAGGAAGGAAACACAACCTGAAACAGGTAACCTTAAAAAACATAATTAAAAAAGTCGAAGTTAGCAGGACATTGGGTCAATATAACAGAAGACACAGAATGTTGGTCTCAAAACATAGAACAAAACTGGGTTCTGGGTAGTGTGGATTCTATTGTCATAGCGAAACCTGCGCATCTTTTATCTTTTCGGACACATTATTTTATATGGCTTTTCAAGTTAATGAAATGATGAGGGATTACTGTTATTAGGGAATATTTCTAACAGTGCTTTATTTTAAAAATGGATATTTTATCAACATATACTTTCAATAGTTGACCAGAAAATTTTAATTAATTTTAATTCTTTTGAAAAGTGAAAGAAGGTGAAAACAAAACCAAAATGTTCATTTTTCAGAAGTAAGCTAACTAGAATACACAGCTAACTAAAATACACAGCTAACTAAAATACACAGCTAA
>JABTXL010006079.1:28691987-28849294 GCA_025134845.1 Neodon shergylaensis
ACACAGCTAACTAGAATACACAGCTAACTAGAATACACAGCTAACTAAAATACACAGGACTTTGTCATCTTTTCTTTCTTCTTTTTTTAAATTTTAAATTGCTCCAAGGAACTTCGTAGGTAGAATCCTCAGATGAAGAAATGGTATTCCTGTCAGTGCTTTTTAAATGATACACATTGTAAATTAATTAAAAAGTTGATTTGTAATAGGTCACTGAAAATTGTATATGTATTTTTATATGCCGTAGGAAAATACTTCAATATCTTCTAGAGTAGAATTTTTGATCAGCCTAGATCAATTAAAAATTTTTTTTTCCTTAAGACAGGGTTTTTCTGTGTAGCCCTGGCTGTCCTGGAGCTCACTCTGTAGTCCAGGCTAGCCTTGAACTCAGAAATCTACCTACCTCTGCCTCCCAATTGCTGGGATTAAAGGGGTGTACCAGCACCGCCTGTTTAGTTTTAAATATTTTCAAAAGAGCA
The DNA here is from genome assembly GCA_025134845.1 of Neodon shergylaensis. Lineage (NCBI taxonomy): Eukaryota > Metazoa > Chordata > Mammalia > Rodentia > Cricetidae > Neodon > Neodon shergylaensis. Next base: position 28,692,467 of record JABTXL010006079.1, read on the forward strand.
TCAAGTCCGTGTTGATCCCAGAGGCTTCAGTAATATTTCATCTCTCATCTGCTTTCTCAGAGAGGCGGAATTTACTTCAGCTTTCTTGGGATCGCTAGTGCCCTCACACCTCATGGGAAAAGCACAACTTCACTACCCAACTCCAGGAGACTAGAGACATCTTTAGATTTCTTCCTCATCTCTGTGCTTCCTCTTTTACTTGAATGAGGAAATGTACCAGTCAGAACAGTGAGAGGGTGCATTTCACCCAACCAATAGCAGTGTTCCTGAAACCTCCCTATTGCAATACTTCCTAAGAATCGTTAGAAACTTAGGAGATTTTTTTTCATGGACAATTCCAAGAGTAGAGTTGCAGAATTATAAGGAATTCATCATATCTTTACCTACATTGTTCTCTGATATAATGAGTTGATAATTTTTTCATTGATATCAATGAGCAATTATCAGTATTGATGGTATGGTCAGTCATTTTTGGAACTATACTTTGAAAGTTAAAAATATCCTAAACTAAGTTAATTCTTATTGTAAACTTAACAGCCTTTTATGTCATGTAAAATGAGAACTAATTTCATGTGGAAAGCACAGGGTTCAGGAGAGGTAAAGATTAAGTTGTCCAGTCTAGTCCTCAGTCCATAATAGGTTCTTGGGTTCAATTCTAGCTGCTCCATTTTAGAGGCATGCATGCCAGTAAATTAAACACATTAAAAGTCATATGACCTAGGCTAAGAGGCTGAGGGGCAGTCTGCCTAGAAACAGTAACCCTCCCCTGATCACTAGTTTATCGATTGAAAGACATTTTAGAAGGAGTAGTCTGTTCTTTTATCGCTCCATCCAAGGCCACTGCCAGAGCTCAAAGAAGGTAAATGCCCATGGACATCAGGCCAAGCCCCAGAGCAATTCTGTCTAATGTGGAGTCCCAGCTTTGGACATACTCTGTGCAGGAGGTCCCATCCCCTTGTCTGAATTCCTCCTGGATGATGTCATTGCTGATGGTTTGCCTATCTACTGTCTCTTCTAGGTTTCCCTGTGGTCTCTGCTAGTGACCCTGGTAGTCCTCTTCATAATGACTGGCACCATGTTGGGACCCGAACTGCTGGCAAGTATCCCGGCAGCTGTTTATGTGGTCGCCATTTTTATGCCCCTGGCAGGCTATGCCTCGGGCTACGGCTTAGCTACTCTCTTCCACCTTCCCCCCAACTGCAAGAGGACTGTCTGTCTGGAAACGGGAAGTCAGAATGTGCAGCTCTGTACGGCCATCCTCAAACTGGCCTTTCCGCCACGCTTCATAGGAAGTATGTACATGTTTCCCCTGCTTTATGCGCTCTTCCAGTCTGCAGAGGCAGGGGTTTTGGTGTTACTATACAAAATGTATGGAGCTGAGATACTGCATAAGCGAGATCCCCTGGATGAAGATGAGGACACAGATATTTCTTACAAGAAACTGAAAGAAGAGGAAATGGCGGACACCTCCTACGGCACAGTGGGAGCAGAGGACTTAGCGATGGTGGAAACTACCCAGACCTCCCTCTGAACGTGGAGAGAGGGGCACAGGAGCCTCCATGTGGCTGAATTATCACTTCCTATTTATGCCCTGTGGTAGCTCATATGGGCCACATCCAGGATAACGATGGATTCACATTCCGTGTAACAGATTCGATGGCCCCACTGTAACGTTGTATCTCAGTATTAATCATGTGTTTTTATAAGTCACCAGTGTTCCAGGATTGCTTGCACCTGGGTCAGCTAACGCGCACCTCCGCTGGTTAAAGTGTGCTGTTTGGTTCTTGCCATTTCCACGGCTGTTGCTACAGATAAGCACTGTATTAGGAAAAGGGGGCTGGAAATATGGATGTCTGGTGCATATATGAGTAAAAGTGTAAAACAAAAACACGTGTTTGCTCAACTTACAGACACCTGCTGACATTCAACACTAGCCTGTATTGAGACAAGTCCAAAACAGGTAAATGAAACCGCAATATAGCATTATATTGTCCAGCTGCTATCAAACCAGAGAAAATCACATCCACGTATCTGGCTACTTAATCTAGAATTTATTTATTGTTAATGCCCACCAGCGTTTGACAAGGATACAGGCATTTTCTTTCACCCATTTCCTGCATCTCAGATCCATGTATCCTTTGAAGGAATGGTTTACTTAGGAAAATTTGTAGGCCTCACCCCGGAGGAGAGAAAATGGGTACCTCCATTCACCCCTGGGGAAGGGCGATAGCTACAGGCTCCTAAGGTGTGTCCCTTCTTGAAAGGTTTGTGGGTGGACACTGCTCCACCGCTCTGAGCTAAGTGAACTGAGGCGATAGATAAAGAGCTCAAAGCAGGCCCCTAACCTTGGTATTTTGCTCCCTAATCAGACACCGGGCTTGCCTCGCCTTCCTCATGGCAGACACCTGGAGCGATGAGGGCACGGGGCCACCTGGCTCCGCTAATCCCGGTGATGATTCTCGGGTGGAATTCTCACCTCGGCGAGTTCCCTACAAATTGCCCCGGTGTGTGGCAAGGAAAACAATCTTTCCGCATCCTCGAGGGGGTCGCCGCCCACCAGTGCAGGGAAAGCCTGGGGAGGGTTTCGCTCCGTGCGGCTAAAAGTGGTAGGGTTTAGGGCTGCTCCCGCCGGTGCCGCTGCCTAGTTAGTGGGGTGTGGTGGACAGCTGGACCGCGCTGATGGCTGCCTGGGCGGGAGAGGCGCGGGATGCACACATGTTCCCGGCGAGCATGCCCCATTCCTGCCCGCATCCCCACCCGCAAGTCGACAAGGCCCAAGAAGGTTGGCGGTTTCGTGCCGGGGGTTACCGGCCCGCGCCCCCTTCCTTCTTTCCCGGCTGCGGGCAGCTCACCGCCGCCGAGTACTTCGACAGCTACCGGCGGGCGCAGCTCATGGCCCTGTTGTCGCGGGTAGGTCCCCGGCCGGTCTGCAGCCGCGATGCTGCGGTGCAGGTGAACCCGCGCCGCGACGCCTCGGTGCAGTGCTCGCTCGGGCGCCGCACGCTGCAGCTTGGACAGCGCCGACCTAGCCCCGAGGTCCGGTCCGGTTCCCGCCAACCCTGCAGCCACGCCGGCGCCCGGAGGTCCCCACGCTCCTGGCGCACTGTCGCCGTGTACTCGCCGGTGGCCTTCTGTGGCCTCTCCTCCTCGATGGAGGTCGCGGCGGGCGAGCAGAAGCCCAGCGACGGAAAGCAGAGGCCGGCACCGGCGGAGACCCGGGAACCCGAGCTGGGAAAGGGAGAGGTGGCGGTGAGAAAAGCAGTCCCCAAGCCGTGCTCCAAGGAGGGCGACGTCCAGGACGAAGGGCAGGCCGAGCAGGAGCAGCCACTGCGGGAGGACCCGGACAGTAGGGCGACCTCGCAGCCTGAGCCCGAGAATCAGGAGCTGCGTCCTGCCCCAGAGTCGACTCAGGACCCTGGTGACCCGGCCACCGTGAGAGACGGGGCCTCCCCGCAGAGCACCGAGCAGGACAAGGAGCGCCTGCGCTTCCAGGTGAGGCTTGGTGGGCCCCAGATGCCTCCAGAGTTGAGGCTCTCCTTCGGGAGGCCCTGGGGGATGCATGGTGGCATAGCATTCTTCAATGTCACTGTGTACGCTTTTACTTATTTATTTATTCATTCATTCATTTATTCATTTGTTATTTATTTGTTTATTATGTGTATGGGTGTTTTGCCTGCGTTTATGTCTCAATTGAGCGCGTGGTGGTGGTGGTGGAAGGGTGGGAGCAGAAGGAGGGATGCCCTAGGACTGGAGTTTTACAGATGGTTGGAAGCCGCCATATGGGTTCTAGGAACTGAGTAGAGTCCTCTAGAAGAGCAGAGCGTGCTTTTAGCAGCTGATCTAACTCTCCAGCTTCGAGGTAAACAGGATTTTGCCATTGCTGACTGTTATTGCAGAGGGAGGTGTTTACACAATACAACCAAATGGCAGTCTGTTCTGGGGAAAGCCAGTGTAATTACTTTATTCGGCTCACATGCACACGGTAAATAAGGCCCCGTGGAGTCTGGACCGCGCTTCAGACGACCGAAGGAAGATAAGTACACACACAACAAGACAGCAGTTAGTGAACTTTATCGCGGGAGAATCAACTCCCAAGACCCCGTTTCTTATTTTCCCACCAGATGTGGGAAACTGTCTCAGTGGCTTAGCCGGATCCTCCTACCAGATTCTTCCCTCTGTTTCTGAAGCTGTCAACTGAGGCTTCTCGCTCCCAAACTTGCCCAGCTTTAAAAAGCTCCCCATTCACCCAGCACTGCTAAGCCTTTGGGCAGTCCTGAGTTGTTGGCCTAGGCTAGACAAACGGGCGGGGGCGGGGTGGGGGTAGGGGCGGGGGAAGAAGCCAGTTGTAACCCCCATGGAAAGAGATGAAAGGACTCCGAGGAAGTCCTTATTCTATCCCTGTTACCTCAAGACTTGTGTTTTAGGTAGAGGGAGAAAAGCATTTGGCCATTGCCATTCACAGCTGGATGTGATCTAGGCAAAAAATTTTCAGCCTTTTACGGCCCCCTGTAGTGTTTGCTAACCTGTAAATTGCCTTAGGTGCGCCTACCCGTCCTAAGGCCTAATGGGGGTGGGGGTGGGGATGACAGAGGACACTTGTTCCCAGCTTGTTTGTCACAAGAAGGAAGAGGGGAAGTTAGAGAATCAGGTGCCGATACTGCTTAGCTTGTACTAAATGTAATCACAGATACGGAGCAGGACTTATTGGGAAACTTAACTAGCGCGTGGAGAATTTAATGTTGAACACCTGAGAAAGTTTGGAAGCGTCTTTCTCTTTCAGCCTAGAGAATAACTTTGCATCTGTGCGATTCCCAAGGTCATGTGTCGTCCCACGTGCACGTGAGAGGCCTAAGAATACTGAGCTCAGGCAGCACTAGACACGTGGCCTTTCCCTTGTCCGGGGGTGGGGGAAGGGAAAGGACTGAATGTGTCCGCCGGCCCAATGAGTCTGGTCTATAAGCTGTTTTGTTAGCTCTTGGTCTGCGTATTTGTTTGATTGAGCTATTAGCTCACCTGATTAATTTAGAGGTTGGCCCATACCTAACCTTCCTTCCCCCGACCATGATCTAGCAGGAAATTTGGTCGTTTTAAGTATCGAGTAGAATCTGTCCCAGGCTCTGAAAGGGTCACTCGGGCGCCACGTGGTTAAAGTCTGCTGTCCTTCTGTCCAGTTCTTAGAGCAGAAGTATGGCTACTATCACTGCAAGGACTGCAATACCCGGTGGGAGAGTGCCTATGTGTGGTGCGTGCAGGGCACCAGCAAGGTAAGACACAGCGCGTGGCCGTCCTTCCCGTCCCGTTGCTGCTGGGACGCTGAGCCTCCCCTCCATGTGCTGCGTTTCCTGTCCCAGGTGTACTTCAAACAGTTCTGCCGAGTGTGCCAGAAATCCTACAACCCGTACCGAGTGGAGGATATCACCTGTCAAGTAAATCAAACATTGGCATTTTGGGAAGAGGGCTTTGTGTGTACTTTAAATATATGTCCTCAAAGAGGCTAGGCTCCCAGTAGCTGTAGGCTCTGTATGTTTGTTTTTTGTTAGGGAAGGTAGGTAGAAATTCCCTCCACTGTGGAATGGGGGGGGAGGGGTTTCTTCCCTTCTGCTCCTGTAGAACCTGATAGTGCCGCCTCTTTTGAACCTGTTACCTCGTTTGTGGTATAGAAGGTTTGATCACCTACCACCCCCCATTTGGCGTCTGGGAAAATATACTCCGAAGCAGAATACCTTTCTGCTAGCTTGAGACGGCACCCTATTACCTAATGCTATGCATGTAGGAACCACATAGCCACGCTCTGAGTATGAAACACATGCATCGAGCTTCAGGCTTGCTCGAGAGCTCACTGCAAGACTGTTATAAGCTGCCTGTCCAGCTTTACGCATTTCACCCAGCTGTGGTGGCTGAGCTTACTGTGGTGCTGGCTTACTATTAGTTTAGCACGGTGCCGAGGGGCTAGATAATGTTTAAAAACAAAGAAGTGACGTCATTTACCTGTTAATGTAATCAGAGCCAATGGCGCCCACATGTCTGACTTAAGTCAATGCACTTAAGTTAGTAATTGGAGAAACTAACTACCCTGCGGTGGGCACTGAGAAACCGAGGTAAAAACCCATTTAGACTGCATTTAGAATAAAGGGGGTAGTAGGCACCTCTCTACCATACGGTGCCTGAAACTGCCCTGCACTCGGCTTCCCGTGCCCAGTGCTGCCTCGGCTGTTCTATACTGTCACCTTCTTTGAAGCTCCCAGAAGCAGGGGGACAGGGGCTCATCCTTTCTACTTTTCACTCTGATTTTTCAGAGTTGTAAAAGAACTAGATGCGCCTGCCCAGTCAGACTTCGCCACGTGGACCCTAAACGCCCCCATCGTCAAGACTTGTGTGGGAGATGCAAGGACAAGCGGTTGTCCTGCGATAGCACCTTCAGCTTCAAGTACATCATTTAGTGAAAGCCAAACATGGTTCTGCTAGCTTGGGGCTAATGGAGCGGGCGAGAGAGCTTTCTCCCAGGCCCTGTCTCCTCTCCACTTTTCCCTTCTCAAAATATTTCATGAAAGGTAGTGTACTTTGATAAAGCCTGCAAAATAAAAGGTATTGCAAAAACAGTTTGAGGCTTTATCCAGTTTATGTCTCAGGTTGAGGAGAGCGTGCGCTGAAAGTCGGGACCTGTCGCCTGTACTTAGTTAACGTCCGTTGATGGCAGAGTGGACCAGGCTGAGTTAGGGAGGTTCCAGGCACCTGATCAACTCTTAGACAAGAACAGGCAAGAATCTACAGCTTCAGTTTACAGGACTGAGGTTCTGTTACTAAACAGAATCAACACACGATAAATTGGAACGGGGTACAATGTGCTATTTAAACCAGGTCTCCTTGGGAACCTTGAGAGCCCCTTGGCAGATAACGGTGCTGTGCGTGCAGTCTCAGGTGCTTCTATCGAAGCAAGGTGTTGGCTGTTGGTCTAACGCAAGCCTCACAGTTGGAATCAGGTGGAAACTGCTCTCCATTTTCTAAACACTTGTGTTGTGGTGGTAGTGCCTCCCTCCCCCGCAACCCGGATGCTAGTCTGACATCTTGTACACTAGCAAGTATTCACAGCAATGTGCCACGTCCAAAGTGAGCTTGAGGAGGCTCTAGTGGCCTTGTGTGGAGGGGACAGGTCCACCTGGGCCCAAATGAATCCAGCTGATGTCTGGGCAGAGTGCTATTAGCCTGAATCACATCAGGGGTGTGAATCTCACGGGGGCGTGGCTAACAAGTACGCCAGCCAACAGCAAATACCTCCATCCTCAAGGTGATTTTATGCAAACAAGACCAGGACCGACCTGGTGCAGAAGCTGCACTTAGCTAAATGCCTCAACAAAGGATTGTCTGACTTAGACCACCTGAGCTGAACTTTTGAGTCTATTGAGTTTGGACGTGTTTCCTGTCAGGACAACATGTGCAAAAGTCCTGTGGTAGAGAAAACCAGAGATGCTAAACACTATAAGACAGCAGGTGACACTAGCAACTCAGACTGGGGAACATTCCAGGCCCTGCCTGGGACTGGCCATTGTGTAGATATGTATGAGAAGGCACTAAAAGGTTATTTTCTTATTTAGTTGATGTGTATGTGTGTTTTGCCTGCTTGTGATGTGTACTACATGCATTCCTGGTGCCTGAGGAGGCAAGAAGAGGGTAGCAGATCTCCCTGGAATGGGAGATGCAGATGAGAGCCACCATGTGGGTGCTAGGAACTGAACCTGGGTCCTCTGCAAGGGCAGCCAGTGCTCCTAACTTCTGACCACTCGCAAGCCCCCACTAAAACATTTTAAAGGTGTGTTATGGATAGTGGACCGTGAGGATAAATTGCCTTTTAAAGGAAAGCCCCAGGTACGGACTTTTAGGGACTAAAGTGGCGGTGGCGAAAAGTGAGTGTTAAGAACTGTGTGGTTAAAACTGATGCGTGCACGTGTGCTCATGGGTGACTTCTTAGTTGGGCCCAGGTCCAAGCAAAGGCAACCCAGTCGACTCCCATGCTTTGGGTGGGGTGCAATACGCAGAACAGGTACTCAGTAAGTACCTGCCAAGGGGATGAGTGAAGTTAAATCTACCTGCAATGAGTCCTAAGACAGATCCACTGACTGCTAAGGTGGGCAGTGAAGTCATCTGTTAGTGTAATGCTGTCATCAACTTTCCGGGGCAGCTGGCAAGGATCTGTTTGGCACCAATCAGAATGTAGGCACTCGGATACTGAACAAAGTGACAACGTTTTGGTCTTCGATGCCAACATCCTCGCACTGAGGTGCCACATTGTTGATGCATGCAACCCAAAGCTTAGAGAGCATCAGATCTCTGGCAAGAGTGGAAAGCCAGCAGGAGCCACCCAAGTGCCACCTCTGCATATGGAGCGGATTGTTTGCTGTGGAATCCTTTTCCAAGTTAACCACAGACCACTTTGAAAGCTGGGGGTGGGAGAGGGAGCCACATAGTAACTATTAGCTCTTTCTCCTGAAGTGTAGGTGATGCTGCCACTTTGATAGATGGGGTCTGGGCGGGGAAGCCACATAGTAACTATGGCCTTTTTCCTGAAGGGTAGGTGGGAGCTGTGACAGTAGCTCACTGTTCTGGTGGCCATCTTTCCTAAAAGGTCCCTTGGCAATGCTTCCAGCCACTGTAGCTGGTGGTTAACAGCTGGACCCTCTGGGTCACTACAGTGGAAACAGCTCTGTGCTCTGGCTTCCTGAAGAGCTGCATGAGGAAACCGCCATATAGATACCATAACTGTTTAAAAAGGGCTGATTCTTTGCTATTTCAGATGGTCAATTTGGTGAAGAGAGTTGAATGTAGCAAACACTGGGTTTTCAATGTAATAAAGCTGATTAAAATTAAGCACTAACCTTTTGTTAGTAAATGCAACCGGGGAGAGGAGAGTGTAGGTATTGTAGGGAAGACAGTCCTCATGGGTCTGTTTTCTATTTTTGTAGGTGGCTTCACATGTTACATCACCAGAGTAGTTACATACAAAGTATTCAAAGATGGCAGTCAATTTAACTTCTGCTTTTTTTCAAGTGAAAGTACACGTGAGAACTCTGCAGGTAACAGGCCCTCTATAGCGTCTTTCTTATTTTCTTTTTCTTAGAATAACCACACAAAGCAACAGCTACAAAGCTTGTTTTTTGTTTTTATTTTTAACAAAAAGGATGTAAGGAGGGTGAGAGAAACGGAGGAGGGGATGTGAAGTGTGGTGTGTCTCTGGACACCACCCTGTGCCTGCCCCCCAACCCGAAAGTTATTAATAATTTAAAGGACACCATTTACAGTACCAGAACACCATTAAAATAATTGTTTTTTTTTTTTATCTGGGTCAAAAAATACAGTGATTATGAGTGCTGTGACCAGTCATGGAATCTTACAGGAAACAGAACTATGGCCAGGCAGTCCAACGGCGTGCACAGTGCAGCGTTGCAGTTCTGTCCGGGTCCTTGCCCCCAGGAAAAGGCAGAGCTAAGCAATTCATTTCTACATTCCAAACTCTGCAGTCAGAGCCCAGTTTGAAAATAAAAGTCACAGTGGATAAGAGATGCATATAAAAAATACACGGTGTTCCTTTCAAATCAGGAGTCGTGGGACTACATTCATTGCCTTTACAAAATGCTATTTTTTAAAAAAAGGGCAGAGGATCCAGTTTGTGTTATGCTACAGACTTAGACAGTGGAGAAGTATATTGCATGTTTTGGGAGTCAGTCTTCAGGCTTTTCTGTCTTTCCCCCATAGCTCCAGGGTTCCTTGAGCCTGAAACAAGTTGAGCCCTGCATGAACACACAAGTCATTTGCATCTCTTCTCTTCAAGTCTGCAGCCTCCAGAGCCTGCAGAAAACACAGTCCACCGTCAGTGACCACAACTTCTTTCTCCTTTAGCTTTGTACTCGTACTCTGGCATAACAGCACGTGGCACAGATGTACAAGAAAAATCCAGGTGTTTAGTCTATGCAGTGTCTATAATAATTATGGAGTAAAATAAGTTAACTTGTCTAATGAGGAGTGCTGACGGGCAGCGTACATCTGTATTTTACAGTTTTAAGTCTCTGCAGGCATCTACTTTGGTTAGTTATCAACAATATCCACAGAAGCACTGATCAGAGAGCTGAGCAGCAGAGTCCAATAATATTAACAGATATATTATTTCTTTTTTTTGAGACACTGGAAAAGCCCAGTTTTAAAATATTATTAAAGTGTTCTAACATTTACACACTATGAAGAGTTAGATCTAATAAAATAAAATTTTTTCAAAAATAATCTCGCAGTGCTCTTTTAGGCATGCTCTGAGAAGCTGTCACCGGACATCTGACATCTGCCACACACTCGCACACCCCAACTCACACACACATAATTCCTTATACAGACCGAAAAAAAAAAAGCCACAAACACACACCCCAAACCCTTTTCCCGTACGCTGGGAGAAAATAAAAACAAAACCCTAGACCCAATGGTTTTTGCAAGTGAAGTCTGTTGTCTGTCAGACTGGATGGCCATGGTTCTGGACGACAGCTAGGAATCCCAGCAGCGTGCGGCGGCGGGTCTTCAGCTGCGATGAATTGGCCCCGACTCCAGCCTCATTCCCCGCCCTGCAGTGTCTTGGATTATTGCAAACATCCTCGGGATTTTTTTGTTTCTCCAGAGTAATGTACTTGTATGCATCACTTTTAGCCCTTTTTTCTTTTTTTCACATAGGTTAATTTAAAAAAAAAAAAAATCCTTCTTCCTACAGTTACTGTGGAGGTACCGGCAGCGGTTAAGCAGTTAGAAACTTCAGGCTTTTGTTTCTGACAGTCTGACGTTAGTAGACTACGATTGAAGGTGCTGCCAAAAGAGTTACCAGTGAACCCCACGGTTCACACAAGGTGCTTGGTTAACAATCTTGATCGTTTGCAGCTCACTCCCGCTCTCGAGTACGGGAAATTGCTCAGAATCCAGTGCTCGCTGTGTTGCCAACCGACTTGGCCTGTGCTAGAAGCGGGTGTGCCTGCACCATGCGCAGAGACTCTCTGATCTCCAGGTTCAGCTCCATCAGTTTGTAGTTAGCTTCTGACATGTCCAGGTTCGAGCCGATGACGGCGAAGCTGCCCGTCTGGCCTAGCGTCTGGTGGTGGAAGTAGATGTGTAACAGTGTCTGCACGGGGTCATCCTCACAGCTGCCGAAGATGTCGTTGGGCCACAGGGTTCTGGAAATACACAAGGTTAGAGTGCTGAGGTTGTGTCATGACTCTGCAAACTACATTTTCAGTTAAGACCTGTGAACAACTGCCTGGGGGGAGTTCTTGGTCTCTGACTGTTATCTGTGAGCACACTTCGGCGCTGTGCGGTCTACCCACTCACCTAAAAGCTTTGACTTGTGCGACGGCGGACACAAATTCCTTGTTCTTCAAAGTTTCAATCAGAGAATGAATGGCGGTTTCTATTGTGGTCTGTGCGGCTTTGGAAATATCGATCTCTTCATTTTCCGAAGCAGCCTCGGCTTCCTTAAGGATACCTTCCAGCTGGGCAAGCTCCTCTGACATGTTGATGACCTGCAACAAGGGTGTCTTTAAGGACTGATTTTTACGGTCAGTCGTATATGGTCACGGGTATAAGCTCATGGTAGGAACATCCTAGCTTTCGGCAGGGATATAAAAAATGAGCCACCAAAGAAAAAGAAAACCAGGCAAAGTATCTTCTCATGTAACCTAGGCTACTCTGAACTTTGAAAGCTTCCTGTTTCAACTTCCTAAGTACTGGGTGCCCCTAGACCAGGTTTAGATAATCTACAGCTATTGGGTTGCAATAAATGTTTATACTATATTTTGGAAGATTGTAATTGCTTTTGGACAGTGAAGGGAAGTGTATTTTAGAAGGTTATTTACCCAGGATACTTTATATAAATGTGTCTATGTGCACATTATATACATATATCTATATGTACACACACATATACACACACACACATATATAATTGTATATATAATATAAAAAATTTGACCGTTTTCCCAATGACAATTTTGGTGTGAGTAATGTAAGGAGGGGAAAAAAGATTACAGTCAGTAATTGTGACCCTATATATTAACCTCTGCATTAATGTCTCGGGCATTCATGCAACTCCAGAAACAGACGAGGGATGTTAGGGACTGTTACGGATGTCACGGTGCAAGCTCTATATTTGATTATAGATTTGTATCTGCTACCAAACCTGGGGTATCAGCTCTCGTTTACTACAGTGTGAACACGAGCTAACTGACCCATCGAAGCAACCGTTCAGTGTGAGCGGCTTTTGACCTTAGGCGCTCTCACAGGAAACATATACATAAGCACACATTACACACATGCATGCGCGCTCACACGTATGTATTTACGGCTCCCAGAGTGTTCTGATGCCCAGCGGAACTCACCTCTGCTTCGTTTTTGATGGTATTCACTTGGCCGATGAGCTTGCAGTAGGCCTGGAACAGGAGCAGCAGCTGGAAGTGAAGCTTGTACAAGCGCCTGCAAAGCTCCAGCTCCTGGAAGTAAGCAGGGGGTGGGGTGGGGGGGATGGAGGTTAGCCCAGGGCTCCTTTTCGCGGCTCTGACTAGACAGCATACTTCCAGGGAAACATCACAAACATGTTAAAATCGTCCTGGCTTTTGTGCTTCTGCGGTAAGCAAGTTAATACGGTGTGAAGCTGACGGGAGGCGAGGGAGAGGTGCTTTGGGGCTGGCATTCAGGGACCAAGGCTTGCCGCTGGTTACACCACCCCTTTTTTAGTAGGAAGCACATGTTCACACCGGACAGACAGTGTCAGGAGGCAATGTGTAGGCTGCTTTGGAGGGGAGGGCTCAACGCAGATTTAAAGCGTTTGAAGTTGAGGATGGGAAGAATTTGCAGATGCACACGTGGGCTTTGAGCTCACTGAGGCTCTCGATGCATCTGTCAGCTGGCACAGAGCGAAACTGGGTATCCTCTTACCAAAATGAAGGGGCTTTTAGAGAAACGGACTCCTCTTTAGGAAAACCACTGGATGATCTCATTCAGATGAGACTGTGAAGCTGACAGCGCAGCTTGAAATGTAAAGGGGGCGATGGCAAGTTACAGGCGTAGAAAGAACGCAACTGCTGGCTGCATGTGCATAGTTATTATAAAGTCTCACTGTTTCATTTTGCAGGACCAGCATGCCATGGGGGAGGGCTATGTAAAATTGAAGCACACACTACTTTTCAGAGTGGTCAATGACAAAACATTGCTAGGTCACAAGGGGACACATGGCAGATGAAAACCAGTTTGTCTCACAAGGATAAGGGATCTATAAATCAAGACAGGCCACTTACTGCTAGAATTCCCATTTGCTAAGCAAGGTGATCGGGTCACAAAAAAATACAAAGAGAAAAAGATGAAGAATTAGTGTAAGAAACCATTGTAACTACGGTTACAGACGCCCCACGCAAACTGAAGAACACATAATCATATCCCGAAGAACATTTTATGAGGCCATTTCTAAACTACTACTTTCTAGACATTTACAGTGTTTCCCTTTGGCAGTTTAGTTTTGTATAAAAGCCACAAAACATAGAACAAAGTGATCTTGGGAGCCCTAGCTGTTGTGAATGTCCTTTAAGCTGGATTCTTTTTGTCTCTCTCCCAACAAACCCAACTGTAGTTTCCATGAGTGCAGTGGAAGCTTCTTCAATGAATCATGATTATTATTATTTTTTAAATATTTATTTATTTATTATGTATACAATATTCTGTCTGTGTGTATGCCTGAAGGCCAGAAGAGGGCACCAGACCTCTTTACAGATGACTGTGAGCCACCATGTGGTTGCTGGGAATTGAACTCAGGACCTTTGGAAGAGTAGGCAATGCTCTTAACCACTGAGCCATCTCTCCAGCTCCCTGAATTATGATTATTATATTAACCTAGGGATTGGCTGAATTGGTTCCTAATCTTACATAGGAAGAAAATACTTACCCTACCCAGCAGCAGGCTCTCTGCTGTGGTCCATTCTAGACTTTCCTGCCTGTTAGTCTCTGCCTAGACCTCAGGCTGTCTACTCATCCCGAGTACTGAGAGCAGTGTGTTTTGCAGTACACATCTAATGTCACGTATGTCAGAAGTCTGACCTAACTAGGCTTGAGTCAAGTGGAGACGATGCATGGGAGACCCATGGTGAAAAGCGTGGGATGAAGAAGAGGGACCGCATTAAAACAAGGCTGTTGGTGCATACACGGAGCTTCTAGAACTGCTTTTCTGAAGTCTTCTCTGAAGGGCTTTTTTTTTAAACCGCATTTATTCCCGTCAGTTTAGAAAGGATTTACTCAGCAAAGGTGAACTTTAGCTCCACACAGCTGACCATAAATTACGCAAACAGTGGCCCCAGTGACATTAGCAGAGCACATTCCAAATGTCAAACAGCAGGAGGTTTTACTTCTAAGGTTTTATTTCATTTAGTTTATTTCAGGTGGGAATTCAAGTTTTAAATCTCCTTCCTCCTTCCTGTTAGCACGCTGAGTGGAACCGATCCCACACATCCACACCAGTGGTGTCGGTTTGGCCATGCCTAGATAAAGCTCAGTCACTACAGTTGCAGGCAATGGCACAAACTCTACAGCTGTGAACCACCAGAACTGGCAGCGATGAGCGGAGAGCAGGTCTTGAGGAGGACACATATACACATTTTAAGCACATTGATATTGGCATGATAGAATTTTGTCTTTATTAAGTGAATAAAATATTTACTGGCAGCTTGCATAGACTGATACACAGGCACAGGAGGCATGAGGCGTGTAAGAAGGGGGGAGGTACAAATCAGTCTTAAGTGTAGCCCCCATTTTTCACTCAAAAGAACATCTCCAGCTGCTAACCGAGTCTCGGAGATTATGGAATTGTTTTACAGGTGGGAAGGTCTATAAGAACCACTCAGCATCTCCACCTAGCTTACACGATGCCCGTAGGTATCATTAAAAACCCCCACTGGGTTCATTTCTTTACTCATGACTTTAATTCTCCTTTAAAATAGCATGGAGTTTAGAATTACCCGTCTAGTTTGAATCTTGGTTTCTATTGCTTATTTATTAGATAAACTGGCCCCTCTGAGCCTCCCTTCCCTCATCTTCAAAGTGGGAATAATGAAGGGGCTGTTTCACCGAGCTGCAAGGAGAGGATTATGAAATTATGGGCTGGCATTATGCCAGAAAAGCTTAGTAGTTAAATTATCTTCTCCAGATTTCATTCTGATACTATATTAGTATAACTTTTGCAAAGATACACTATTATAAATGCCACTGGAGTTGAAAATGTGGGAATTCAAATGTCAGGTGTGGAAATGGCCGAGCTGCGGAGGGCTTTCTCCTAGTATGAAGTTTCTCCCACTGGAATAGCACATAGGTCTGAACATACCATCCCTAGTGGGGGGAGATGTATTATGGACACAATGTGCTGCGACTACTTGAAACAACTAGAGGAAAACAACCACAATTTCACAGAGTAACAGGGATATAGAGCACATTGCTCTAGGCTTGGTTTCTCTCGCCAGACAGGAAGTATATCCACAGAATACTAATGGACAGCCATTATTTTCCTCTGAGAGGCAGATGCAACTAAATGTCGCCCCGGACTGTCTAGATACCCATCAGGCTTATCTGCTCAGTGTTATTAAGCCTCAGTCACAAGCTGGTTGCTCATTTTTATTAAAGTGAAGTTTTCATTACTAAGCCAATATTTCATTGAGCCTAACTTTCAGACAGATTGTTCTGATAAACCAAAATGAAAAAGGCTTACGAACATTCTTTCTAGGAACCTCGAGTGAGGACAATCAATCGCGCGCGCACACGCCGTTTTATAATGCCCAATGTCATCACCCAGCAGAAAGGAGACTTACTTGGGCATTGGTGTTTATCCTATATAAGTCGTCCTTGGCACCGAACGTCCTCTTACAATTCTCTAACCACTGTGGAAATAAGTAAGGGTAAATACATTTTGATACATCACAGAATGGACAATGTAACTAGCACTACAACAGGTCTGTCTATGCAAAACCAGAAACTGACTTGAAAGGCCAGCACTGGCTGTTGACAGAACTAATCTCCACCCCAGGCCAATCATCTGTGTGGAACAAACAAGGGATCGATACAACAAGATGCACGCCCTGGCTTTATTAACAAAGACGCGATCAGAGTTCCTGGGAACCCTGGTGTCCCTAGCATAGGAGCCTTCGCCTTGTAGATTTTATTGGAAATCTTCACTGTTTCTCCCTGACCTTTGTGTCTAAATGTGAGGTGCGGAAAATGAAAGATCCACCTTCCCTTTGGTCAATTTAATAAAGGCAACTTACAGAAAAAAACGAGCTAGGGCTGCCTGCTCATCTGAAATGTAGTTCTCTGGAGATGCATGCCAACTTTAATTAGTGAAACAGAAACCAAGATCCATCTAAATCCTGTTTCTATTTGTTTTCTTTCTCTTCGGACGGTCACTAATGACGAGCATGCTATCTCTGAGGCATTTTAGACACAAAAGCCAAATGTAAGTTTTCTTTACCCAGAGGCTGCTATTACAGTTGACACTAATTTAAAGTAAAGTAGCATTGTGGATGTGTATAAAGGTGGAACCCGAGTCTCCAGAGTGAGAGCTAAGGCCTTCAGAGGACACTCCTGGGCTGTGACAGTTGACGCTGTCGGTTCTGCTGGCTGACCGGGTTTGCCGTTTTGTTTTTGGGGTGTGTGTGAAATTATTTTTTTTTTTTTTGGTGTGTGAAATTATTAGGTAATCAAATCAGCCACTCAGACTGCTTCCTTTGAGCAAAACTACCAGCCCATTAAGTAGCTCCCTGGAAAACATCTTACTGCTAGATATTTAAAATCCTCAGCTGTACCTTACTATCCTACAGGCAAAGAATTAAAATTAGAAATGGTAATTATTTCAAAAACCAATCTCTTTGAACTTCTGCCCCTTTCATCACAAATCACCCAGATGACACTGGCCCTTGGGTTATTCTCTTGACAGCATCTTGGAATAAAAACATGTTAAACCTTTCTGGTAGAATATGGCTGGTGACAGTCATTGTCAGAAGCTATCCGCAGACCTCTTGACTGCAGCCAAATCCAGCTGACACCTACACCATGGAACTTAGACATTCATCTCTATGCATGCAACCTGTCAAGATACACTGAATTATAACTACTTGCCCAGCCTGTCCACGTAAACTAGTAAAACGGAAAAGATTATTTCAGGTGATTATTTACTGCCTATTCTAAAAAGTTTAAATATTGCATACCCTATCTAGCATTTTAGGGAACACTAATGTCATTATTTCTGATCCCTGTGGCGGTCTACTGGCCTTTCACCAGCCTGTCCAGATGCCGCAGAGAAGCCGACTCCCACCTGGGCGCGCTCACCGTATTTTCTTTGCCCAAATGAAGGTGAAAGTGTAGCTGTGCGGGAGGCTCTAAGTGGGGCAGAGCAGATTATGTACAGCAAGCAACTGTTCAAAGACAGTGACAGACACTTCGGAGAAGTATGGGAGTGAGCCCTGCACCTGTCCCTTGCTGCAGAGGGTGGACAGATGGTGGTAGCTACAGGTTCATGCCCTACAGTTTCTGGGGGCCGCAACATGCAGTTATCTATCACTGAGAGTGGGGTGGGTACCAAGGACTGAGGCACTGAAGACTGTGCAGCTTCCTCTTGAGGCCCTTGCTCTGCTAATCAAGTGTAGGAGAAGGTGCTAGAAGAAAAAATCAGTTTCTAGTCTCATGGTGCCGGGGAGATAAATGTTCATTTCCTTCTGGGACTTTGAGGTCCTGGCTACCACCTGAGGGCATCTATCACGTCTGATCCATAGAGGACAGAAGAACACTGAACACGTACCACAAATACTAGTTGGGGCCGGGGTAAATCTCAGTGGTGGAGCCCTTATCCTGGCTTTTGAGGTCCAAGTCCTCAAAAGACTTGGTTTACAGAAAATGAGCAGTGGGCCAGACGTGAGTGGAAAGTTAGAGGTCCCTGACCCTACGGTCAAGAAGATTGTGCAGTCGCAAACCAACTATATATGTTTCTACACATTTTAGAATTGCCATTATTATGATGTTTGGTTTTCAAATACTTTTTTTTTTTGTTTTCTCTGTAGCTTTGGAGCCTGTCCTGTACTAGCTCTTGTAGACCAGGCTGGCCTTGAACTCACAGAGATCCACCTGCCTCTGTCTCCTGCGATTAAAGGTGTGCGCCACCACTGCCTGGCTCAAATACATTAATTCTATCTATCGTTACAAAAATTGGGACTTCCGACACAAAAATGAAACATGGCTTGGTCCTGTGGATGGCCTTTCCTTTGTCTCCCGGTAATGTCTGAGGTTTCTGGGTGAAGGGCCAGCAGATGATTAGCTAGATGTCTCTGACGGATGTGATGCTGCCTCATGAAAAGCAGTTACCTGTTGCTGTAAAATCAACCGCCCTCACATGTAATGGCTGAAAATAACAATGAAAAGAAAATACTATTTGTTGTGCACGTAACGGATATCAGATAAATGTATGTGCCGTTTCTTCTTTAACTAGGATCAGCCATGAGTCTCCGGTTATCTGATGGTTTGACCAGGGTCTCTAAGTTCCAAGCAGGCCTTACTCCTAAGTGACTTGTGGGCTCTTAGCTGGGATGCCTCTCTTTTCCCCTATGTGGCCAGTCATCCTGTAGTGGGGACCAGAGTCTAAGTCTCCTGCAATTTCCCAAAGCCTCCCATACGCGGATGAGTTTGGTTGCAGAAGCAGACACTGTGGAAGGCGTCTCCAGCTTGTCCTGGGAGTTTCAGTGTCTCGTGAATTCTGGTGGTTAGAGTCAGTTACAAGGCCATTCCAGTTATGCTGGAAAGGAGTGTAGACCACAGAGGCCCTAGTTTACTGGGCCATTGCGGTAACAACCACAGTGTCTAGGATAGGCAGTGACTTCTGAAGACCCACAAGGCACAACCACAGTAGACTGAGAGCTTGCATTTAATTAAAGCGGAAGCTTCCTGGTCATCGAAAGATGCTTCAGCGTGAAAAACGATAGCCCCAGAAGAAAAGGTAACTTCAATATAGATATATATATCCGATAAAAAGCATGCATGGAGGGCCAGTGAGAAGGCTCAGTGGTTATAGGCACGTGCCACCAAACCTGATGACCTGAGGTGGATCTCTGGGTCCCACAAGGTGCCCTGTGACAACTACATGCATGCCACTGCATGCCCCTTCCTTGCCCGCAAACTATAAAGCTTATATTTAAAATAAAGACTTGTTATAAACACCTAAGAACAGCTCATTTACAGATGTCACAAGCTACTCTTATGAAGATATCTATGCTTAAATATTAGCGCTGAAGGAAATGTAAGGTAGATAAGAAATCGACTACATACCTACCAGAATAGCAGAAATTACAAAAATCAGTATCTTGATGACCAAGAGATGAAGTGACAAGTTTTTTAGTAAGATTGCTTGGTAGACCACACTCACACCTACGACCTAGCCATTCCTTTCCCAGATAGTTCCTCGGCAGACGCATGGACATCTGCGTGCAGACAGCAGGATTTGTAGGGTGCGCTGATCGCACCTGGCTGAAAGGGAGAACATTTCTAGCTCCCCTCTACCCCCCCACTGTTTTTCTGCATTTGTCAACTGAAAACACGCTGGACTGACTTAGGGAACCGGGCCAGTGTTTAAATGGCTAACTATAATGTGGAACTTCCTAGCAGGCAACATCTGTAATCTACTCCAAGCTTGTCCACCCTAACACCACAGTGATGCTCTGTCACTTGGAACACCATTTCTCACCCCTCCTGCTTGCTGCCCTGTGCCCAGCTGCTGTCTCCCACTGTGATCTTAGGCTCCTTTCTAAAAGCCAAAGACAGCAGTTCTCTGGACGGAGAAGAGAGGCCAGCAAGAGAGCTGCGTGTCCGTCTGGGGTACACCGCACCCAGGTCAATGATTTTGGTGCGTGGAGGAGACCGACCTGCTCGGCTGCTTCTCTCTTGGTGTTATAGGTATCCAGATGTTCCTGCAGCTCCAAGACACTGAACTTGAGTGTTTCCAGCAAACCGCACGCCATCAGCTGTGAAAGCAGACACATGGATTTGTCTCGGAAGGTCACGGAATAGCTAGCTGCCAGCTGGACACGCTCTGCTGCTGGACCAGTGCACACCTCAAAGGCACTGTCCTTCTGTCCTTGAAGCTTTTAAACATGCAGCTGTCTAACCTTGACTACTTGTAGCATGGAAGGAAGACCAAAGGGCTCTGGATATTCTGCGACGAGAGGTATCGCCATCTACCATGTTCTGTTCAAGGACAGGAAAGAACACACACCTCTAGAGTCTAACACTTCAGCTTCCTCCCTCTGGATTTTACATATATCGGGAGCGGGCAGGATCAGCCAAGCCTCAGACAGCATTTCAGACACTGGAATGGTGGTTTTTTTTTTTTTTTTTTGAGACAAAGTCTTACTATGTAGATCTGGCTGGCCTGAGCTTGCTATGTATATTATACTGGCCTTGAACTCAGAACTCTGCTTGTCTCTGCCTTCTAATATTCCACCATGCCTGAATAGAATGCCATTTTGCTACATATTTATATCAGAATTAAGATATAAACCCTCGCGTTTCAAGATTGAAAATTTTGAAAAAAAAAAATTTTACAAAAGTCAGTTAATGAATGACACCTCTCCATGCAGCCATCCTCTTTGTTTTGTTGCAGAGAGGTGGATGGCTCAGAATTCATTAGATACTCCGTGGTTGTCTTCCAACTCTCCACCCTTTTAGCCCAGCCTCCCAAGTGCTGGGGTTTCCAGGTGTGTGCCACCATGCCTGGCTTACCGTTTCGGCATCCACGAAGACGGTGGGGCATTCGGAACACGCCATCATTACTTCCAGGGAGCTTTTAAACTTGGTACCAATGCGCTGTAGACTCTCACCAAGGAAGCCAACTGCTTCCTTAGTTAGCTCTCCAAACCTCCTCTGAATTGTCTACAAGGCAAGGCACGAGAAAAGCTTAGTGTTTTATGAAACAAAAAAAGGCCTTTCCCGCTTTCATGAACAGAAGTATAATTGACAATGAAATTACTGGAATGACATACAGGATTCTACTAGCAGATCTACTAAGTTTCTATATTTCTTTAGGAGATATGCCAACAGACAGCTCATGTGGTTGGGTGCAGTGGCACACACCCGTGTTCCTAGCTACTTGGGAGGGTCAGGTGGGAAAGTTGCTTGAGCGCAGGAATCCTGGTCTGCAGTGAGCTAGGACCAGCAGCATGCATACAGTGGTCTCCATGAGCAGGGGGTCATTTGGTTGCCTGGGGAGTGGCCCACCAGCTGGGTGTAGGAAATAGCCAATGCACATCCACACACACGTGTATAATGCTGTTGGCGGGAAACTGCCGCTATCACTGGGAAGGAAGGAATACAAACAGAAAACCCAGGGCAGCGCAGTAATTGAAGAAGGTTGAGTCGAAGCTCCCACTCCCGAGCACTAAAGACAAGGAGGAAACTGGAGGCTGGAGTGCACTGGGAACGTCAGAGGAAAGTGCTTAGCTGGGTTCCCCAAGGCAAGACAGGTGGTGTAGGTGGCGAGAAGGATAGCTGACGGGACTGGGATCTCTGTGCCGTGGGCTCTCTCCTTCCCCACACAATGCTCAAAATGGTATCCACGTGCCATGGTGCTGTATGAGAGTATTTACTGAGAAGCACCAGGCTAGCGCTTGGCACGGGGTGGACAGCCATTATGCGACAGTCCTTATTGTTACCATTACCTAAGGTGGACAGCAACTCCAGTTCCTTGGTTCCTACCGTGACAAAAGTGTCGTTTAGCACCTCGTTATACACATTTCGAACCTCCTCGTACCAAGCTGGGAGGGCAGGTACCATGGGGTGCCTTCATTTCTCTGGTACCCATGATGGTACCCAGCACACTACAGAAAATCAGTCGGTGAAGCCGGGCTATGGTGGCGCACGCCTTTAATCCCAGCACTCGGGAGGCAGAGGCAGGCGGATCTCTGTGAGTTCGAGACCAGCCTGGTCTACAGAGCTAGTTCCAGGACAGGCTCCAAAGCCACAGAGAAACCCTGTCTCGAAAAAAAAAAAAAAAATCAGTCGGTGTTGTGTCGGAGGCTTGCAGCAATTTTACTGCAGGTTTTCACATCTGAGCTAGCAACTGAGAAACACACCAGGAGTACATGCCACGCTGCAAATAAGAGAATGCTACCTTGACAGAAACTAGTGTTTGTTTGCTAAAGGAAATCAGCAGGAATACTAAAGCCTGAGAGGTCAAGCAGAGAAGCCTCACTTGACCAGATCACTGGAATGTGCACCCAGACACCTTCACCTCCACTGACCTGAAACAGCCTGGAGAACACGTGGAAAGTAAACACCGCACATGACCCATCCGTGTCCGACAGCATCTGGTTGACATGGCACCGCCAGGCTTCTTCCTCGTCCTCGTAAGCCACTGGCTGAAATGCCGCTATTATGGCAGACAGAAAGGGTGTTGGGAGAGGCGACGTCTGCACTTCTGGAAAGCCGTCTTGCTCATCCTCCTCTTGACTGCAGACACAAAACCCACGGTAGTCAGCACGCTGCCTGAAAAGTACCGACTCACAGCACCGTGTCCCATTCAACAGAAACTGTTCTTAGTCACATACACACACACACATTTAGAGAACGCAGCCTGAACTTCCGAGGCTGTCACAAACAAATGCAGGGCCGTCCTGTTTTAGAACTCTTTAATTTCAAGCAATTATCTTAGCTCAAGTCTACAGTATGTTACTACTGGATTAACACTAGTTCCGTCCACAAAGTATATGGATTAGGGCAGGGTGCGCGGGGGGGGGGCGGGGGGGGCGGTGTACTTGGGAAGCAGAGGGGACTGATGCTCTGAGAGTTCCAGGCCTGCCTGCTCTACACAGCAAGTTCCAGGGCAGCTAGGACTATGGAGAGAGCCTGTCTCGAAACACACAATCAGTATGGGCCAGAGCACGTTCACATTGTGATCTACTTTGGATTCCTTTGTTTTATGCATTTAGTTTCAACTGTCTGTCTACTTGTTCTGTGTGTGTGTTTGTGTGCATGCAAGCACAGGTGTATTCACATATATGCCACAGCACATGAGTGGGGAGGTCAATCCATGGGGAGAGGTTCCTTCTGTACTATGTGGATCCTGGGACTTGAACTCAGGTCAGCAGGCTTTGGGGCAAGTGCCTTTATCAACTAAGACGTCTTTCTAGTCCTGAAACACCCCCCCCCCCGCCATTTTTTGAAAAGCCCTTTGTTGGTGGTCACACTGAGAAAGTTTTGGTTGTATTCTTCTGCATTAAGGACTGAGCTTCACAAAGAGTTGTCAGGCAAATGAAAAAACAAAAAGTTTAGTAGATCAGATAATGTGACTGAGGGGCTAATAGGAAAGGTGAGGATTTGAACCCTGGACCACAGGCCCAAAGCCCACAGCACCAGCCACAGCATACACTCAGCTCAGTCATTTCAGAAGCAACTGTGTGTGCCTCGCAAGGGTGTGGACAGAAGGGGTAGCTGTTTCACCTCGGGAATTTATCATTCCTACATGAAGACAGTCATAAAACCTCAGCCATGGAAAAAGACAAAGTTATGTTTCTGTCAGTCTCAGTATGACTCACACAACTCCATAGAGAAATGTTACCCGTCGTCTTGATAGGTTACCGAATGGTTCCTATTACAAGATGGCAACTTTACACTTAAAGACTCAAGGAACATCAAGGAAGACAGGGTGGAAAGATTTTAAGTGCCAGAGTCCAGGATGCCTATTGCTAGATAGTATCTTCTAGGCTTGATAGGGAAACTGCTCCTATGAGACCTAAACAGGAAGGCTGCCTAAAACCCACATAACACCACCAGTAGCCATGATGGTGTGATAGGGAAATTTCACAAGGCCCCGTCCCTCACGAACTACAGGCAATTAACAGCTGAACACACGGAGAGGAGCCATCTCTTCAGACGTGAGCACCTATAGGATATCTGATCCCAATGCTCAGCCCTAAACATATACACATAAGAGCAGCACTCACAGCAGCGTGTGTGTATGTGTGTGTGTGTGAGAGAGAGAGAGGGAGGGAGCAAACAGTTGAAGGAGGAAGAGGGTGGGTACAGATCTGTACATACAGGCGGTGTTCATGTATGAAATTCTTGGAGACCCAAGTAAGGCTTGAGCATATCGAAATACTCACCTGAAGCATTTTATAAGCTTTTACCTTATAAAGAATCACTGAAGTGATTGATTGAACAAAATGTGCCACACCCTAGACCCGTATGCTCGGTAGACATGCAATGTTCTGTTCGGTTGTAGAAACTTCAGTTGTAGAAATGGACCAAAGTCAACTGCTTTGCTTTAGCCTTGTAGGATGCCAAAAGCCTGACCATTTTCCCTACAGCATTCTGTCAGCCTAAACTTGTGTGGGACTGCGCAGGCCTTATAGTCAGGTGGTACAATCAGAAAGGTATGCTCAAGAGGGTGAACATCTGCATATATACGTTCAAATACAGGCAAACATTCTATATGTATTGAGAGTTAAAAAATAGGACTCTTTACCATAAATATTAGTTTCAAATATTACTTTTTGCTTTTCTGTAAAACAAAATACTTGATTATTAAATATTAGTTTCAAATATTAGCCATTGTCAAGAGTGCTGACTTTGGCAATGGAGAAATAAATATACTTACAGAACATGTGAAGTTAGATACTTTACCAGGAATCTCATGGCGAACCACAAATGGTCATAAATAACAGACATTAGACAATATCTTAATTTAGGTCATAGAACTGATTGGTGTGCAAACTTTCAAAGAGCCACAGGGATTCCCTTTAAGAACTTATGTAATAATTACTCAGTCCACAAGCAAAGATAAGTCTGATTGGGAACTCTTCCCATTCTGATGATATATGTTTAATGTGCAGCCCAGAAACATCTGAGGAGAGCAGCGTGTCACCCTTTGGTACCATCGAGTGGCAGCTCGGGCTTCCTACAGTAATCTAACTAAGCACCTGACCCCTGACAGATGAGACGTTTTGGAATTATTTTAGGTTTATTTTAGGAACCCAGAAATTCATTCTACTATTGATTTTAACACTTGGCTGTTTGGTGTTCTGCCCAAATAGGCATGTGTGTGTCAGGGATGAAATGCTTTTACTTTGTATGGATACTAACAGGAAAGAAGAGAGAGAGGGAGGGAGGGAGGGAGGGAAGGAAGGAAGGACAAACAAATCATAGTATGCCTTATCTTTAAAAATGAAGAGTATGATTATAGACTAAATACCAATTAATCAAAATTCATAATCGGGAGTGGGGGAGGGACACGTTGGGAAGGAGTGGGGCCACTGCAGAGACTCATTTCTCTCTGTGACCATGCGCACCTGGACAACCCAGGGAAATCGGCCTCCTCTTCCTCACACCGTTCATCCAACTCTTTCAAAGCCAGGGTGACGTCCTCTTCGCAGACGGACTCGGGGTAGCTCTCAGGAGCCAGAGGCTCTGGCATGTCAGTTTCTTCTAAATCAAGAATCCCACGACACACTAGCTGGTCCTGTCGGTCTTGCATAATGTATGACCGCTCATCTTCAAAGGCTGTAACATGTTCCTCCTTCAATACTGAACTTGTATCCTGTAAAATAATCACAGCTTGAGCAGACTTCAACCACACTACAAGAAGTTTATCAGTGCAATAAAAGATGACTGCCAAGGTCCCAGTCCCATTTACATCTTCTAGTTTGTATAGTTTTGGAACAGTGAATGCATACAATTGTCTTCTAAAATGTTGCACTTCTTTTTCCTTTTGTTTTTTTGCTAGTTTAGAAAAATGAACCCGGGGCCTCACACGAGAAATGTATTACTGACTCAAATCTCCAGCTCTAGAATTTAAAAGTTATTATTATACAGCCATCTGTTCTATAAAAACACCAAACACTTTTTCTTTTTTTCCTTATGTACAGGATTTGGGTGTTGACTAGAATATATTTTTTTTATTAAAATACCTTCTATCATATACATTATATCTCTACACAAGAGAACTTGGTGTTATTACTATAAAGTCTCTCTTATTTGAACTACCTATCATTCCTTTAGTTTTATCAGAACACAGTAAATTCTGGCCATAGGTAGGCTCAAGACTGAATCCATTGGTAATATGGGTCTGGGCTGCCCACAAGTCATAAAGACTCAACTCAAACCACCATGTTCACTTTCCTGCTATCTGTGATATGGAGAGCTGACTTCAGGTAAGAAGACAATAGCTCATTCCAGCTTTGAGACCCAATAAAGCCTCATGGCTGAGATGGAGTTCACAAAAGATTAGGAAACTGTAGGTCATTAGCTTTTGAAATTAAATGGATCCCATGTGCATTTATTAAACAAGAATGGCTGCATTCCCTAACCCTCAGCAAATGAGCAATCATGAAAATTCATGCGATAGAGTCAAAGTATATATCATAATGGTGTCAACATTCACTTCTAACTTGCATGGGTATTAGTCTGATCCCTTGGAGTTTTGACTAATAACAGCACCGGTTTAGAAGCCAAGATAAGCTTTTTTTCGGCATTAGACCATCGTCACTTTTTTTTGTAGTACTTTTTAATCTTTCTTTTATGGCTTAAAAATGGAATTTTCCCCACAAAATGTGAAAAACACGCAGAAGTTAGAGCCCTGGATTAGCCTGAGTCCTAGTTCACTCTTCTGAAAAGAATTCTGAGCACATTCTAGTCAGGTGCTCTGCTACAAATTAATTCTTGATTATGAGTCCGCAATCTTGTAACGGGCTTAGGCTAATATGCAAATGGCGACAGCACACACTGGCATATGGAATACAGATGGTAAACAGCACCAGCCACATACAAGCGCCTGCTGGTACCCAACTGAAGAGGGAGAAGAGCATGGTGGTCGGGGGCCCGAGACCAGTCTTTGAAGGAAACAGCTGATGGTGGGCTTAGAGAACTGCGGCTAGGGATGCTATTCTGGGGAAAGACACCACAAGATCTCAAAGGCCGAGGAATATGGCAGAGAACCAGGAAGTACATTAAGGAACATGGGTCTGGATGTGGTGCGCAGTGAACCTTGACCTCACGGAGCAGGACCTAAGTCATCCTAGTGGATTATATTCAATACAGCTGCAGGTTCCGTCGGAAGTTACGTTTTAAAGACCTGGCTATGGGAGAAACAGACTTAGTAACCTGGAAAGATAATTTATCTAACACTGCTAGAAATGTCCTCACATCTACAGTTTTACTGGTATCATTTTCCCCTCTGTATAAGTTGAGTGTACTGTGCTACATACCCAGACACGGCAGCAGGAAGCCCCGCTTTCCATTAGTGGGCACCTGTATTTGGCTATTGCTTGCTATTATATTTTCTGAGTGATAGTTTACTGGAAAGTATTATTATTCAGTACACACTGGAAATGTATAACAACTCCCCTAGATTTTATTAAGTAGTGCACTGGGTTAGTAGAATGGATTCCATTGTTTACATGCAGATTCCGAGACTCCAATTTCCTTGAGTTCTACAGTCACTCGATGACACACACACGTATTTTGCTACATTTAAGGTCCATTTTCTATGTGTAAAGTTTTCTGTGGTTCATAACTGAAGGGTTCTTTAATGAAATCAAGGGAAGACTATGTGCCCTGAAGAGATCAGAGAGGAAGTTATTTTTTAGATTACTTTTACTATTCTGAATTGTGTAGGCGTGTTTGTCTGTCTGTGGGTACACGCACGTGTGAGTGGGTGTGCTGGTAGGTTAGAGGCATTGGTGCAAACAGGTGTGCTGGTGGGTTAGAGGCTTTGGTGTGAGGGGTGTGCTGGTGGGTTAGAGGCTTTGGTGTGAAGGGTGTGCTGGTGGGTTAGAGGCATTGGATCTCCTGGAGCAGAAGTCACTGATGGACTAGGGTGTGGACTATCAGTTATAGTTATTGGGAACTGAACTCGGGTCCTCTGAAGAGTAGCAAGTGCTCATAACTGCTCAGCCATCTCTCCAGACTCTAGTGAGCTGTTTTCAGCCAAAGAGAAGTTACAAAGTTTCCCCAGGATATGCCTCCTGTGGTGGTTTGAATGAGAATGACCCCCATAGGTTCATGTATTTGAATATTTGGTTCCCAGTTGGTGGACTGTTTAGGAAGGATTAGGAGGTGTGGCCTTGTTAAAGGAGGTGTGTTCCTGGGGGTGGCCATTCAGGTTCCAACTTATTCATTATTCTCTCTCTCTGCCTGGAACTTTCAGGAAAGATGGGAGCTCTCAGCTACTGCTCAAGTGCCATGCCTGCCTGCAGCCTTGCTCCCCATATGATGATAATGGACTCATGTTCTGAAACTTTCAGCAAGTTCCTAATTAAATGCTTCCTTGTATGAGCTGCCTGGGTCATGGTGTCTCTGCACAGCAACAGAACAGTAATTGAGACACTCCTTTACCATCCCAATATCAGCACACTTTAAAATCTTCAGACAAACCTTTGAGTAGATTTGTTTCTTTAATTCATAAACCATTTCACCTATAAAAACTAACTAATAGCAGAAATTAGTTTAACACTAACTATGATTTTAATATCTTGGTGCTTTCCTATGTTTCCTTTTATCAGAGGGCGGTTCTGGAACACCAGACACTGTATTGGAGACACATGGACAAACACGCTATGTCAGCTCCCCTAGCGGAGGCAGGGCTGCGCTGGCACTCCTCTGGAGGAGCTATTCTTTGATTGGCAGTTTGAATGAAAGCTAGTTTGTAAGCGAAATGATACTGCCTTAACCCTTTCAGTCTTGCCCTTCAGTGGCACTAAGGGTACAGTAAGAAGGGATCCTTTATTAAAAAGAAAAAAAAAAGGGTAAATCGAAGCGTTTTTTTCTCTGGTAGAAAAGATGCCCCCAGGGACTTTTTGGTGCTCAGGAAGAAAGTTCTCTAGTCCGTTGTATATTGTTGTGTGTAGCTAGGCTCAGTACTGTAATCCAAGCACTTGGGAGGTTGAGGCAGTGAGTTTCAGGCCAGCTGAGGCTACATAGTGAGACTCCATCTCAAAATCAAAAACTCTAAATCAAAACAAACAAAACAGCCAAGAAAGAGACAGCGATCCCATATATGTATGTGGGATTACATATATGTATGTGGAATTACATATATGTGTATGGGATTACTCTAAGGCTAACTTTCTCATTATTCAAATCTACATTACTGTTAAATTTCTGGAGAAGATGTAATTCACAGTTTTAAAATTTGTTTTTGCCTGCTTGTTACTCCTGCTAGGGTTAAGCTCCATGCCACACCAGCTGCCTGTTTTATACGCCCAGATGCTAGACTAGTGTCTAGCATGGGACAGGGGCGCAATAGCACGGCTAAGCTGGGTAAGGTGGCTCACACCTGTACTTACAGCCCTTGGGAGGCTGAGGCATGAGGGCTGCCAAGAATTCAAGAATGACCTGGGCTGCAGAATAGGATCCTGCCTCAAAAAAGGAGAAATGAATGAGTGCATGCTAACCTAAGCTGCATCTTCATCTCTAGGCTCCAACACACTGCTTACCATGGCATAGGTATTGCTGTGCTTTGGGACTGGAATATACTTCTAAAGGTCCTTGGATAAGGGCTTGCTCCCCCACGTGATGTTATAGGAAGGTAGTGGGCTTAGAGGTGGGACTGGGTCATTGGGGGGGGTGCCCCTGAAGGGGACTGCAGGACCTTGCTCTCCTTCCTTTTACCGTTTAAGGCCATGGTAAACAGATTAGCTTAGTTCGTGCTTCTGCCATGATTGCTATGAGAGGTCACTCTGTCAGGAACTGAAAGCACCAAAAGAGGGACCTCACAAAGGCCTCGCTTCCTTTCAAACTGATTACCTAGGGCGCTATGAAAGTGCTCATCAGTGGAGCCCCGTCCTGAAAGGAACGTCCGCACAGTCTCCTGCTCTCGACGGGGCTTGGGGCTTGTCTAAGTTTGAGAATGGTGCTCCCCACCACCATGCCCGGCCCTCTTCTTCCACCCATTTTATTTTCCAGGACACCGAACTGAATATAACATGTTAGTTTACATGCCATGTCCTGTGCATGCTACCCTTCTATCTGAAACCTGTCCTGTATCTTTGTCCCCACCAAAAACCAGTTTATTACTCTCTGGATGTTCACAAGTCCTTCAACATAGTGAGTTCCTGTTGAAATGGTATATGTGAACACACACACACACACACATTGCAACTGCCTTTTCAATCATCGCCTTTCTTCCTAGCCTCCTGCTGAAACTCTGGCACCTAGTGAAACCACAAAGAACACTTGACTGAGATATTTACAGCTTCATTCTATTAGTTCAAAGACCCATGATCAGGAAGCCAAATGCCTCCGATGTAAAATATACCTGTTCACCGTTAAAGAGGGTCCAGGCATGTCCAATTCCCAGCCGACTAAGAGCACACGACTTTGCCTTACAAAGGACTAATAACCATGTCAGTTGAGGTCTCGTTAACTACATTACTTTCATTAACAGACAAAAATGCATCAGTTTCTAATACTTACCGAGCAGAAAGCCTGTTTCACAGAGCTATGGCAATAATTACATTTTTAAAAAGTATCTATTGGGGGCTGGAGAGATGGCTCAGAGGTTAAGAGCACCGGCTGCTCTTCCAGAGGTCCTGAGTTCAATTCCCAGCAACCACATGGTGGCTCACAACCATTTGTACTGAGATCTAGCGCCCTCCTCTGGCGTGCGAGCATACATTTGAGGCAGAATGTTGTATACATAATAAATAAATTTTTAAAAAAAATAAGTAAAATAAAAAATAAAAAGTATCTATAATCATCTTTAAAAAAGCAACAACACTACTAAAGACAATTAATACTTACTTATTTTGGTCAGTCATTAGCTTGGAATCTGGCTTACTTCTTACAGGCCTTCCAAAAACCATACTAGTGGTTCCAAAGTCCTTTGGTAAGGTTCATTAAACCAGCTGCTAACACAGCTAGCCTGAGGTCCTAACCCAGTCATAGCACCAAATCACAGGAAACCCATACAAAGCAAAAGGGAAGGGGAGGGACACAGGGTAGCAGTCCTTCACAGAAACACAGCGTCCCAGGCAACGCCTGCTGTCCCCAGAGAAGCGCTTGCGCCGTAACCGAGTCACACTCTGCAGCACAAAATGCTCATTGACATACTTGACATTATTTTTAACCTGTAGGCTGTTTCCGACATGTCAACTTTGTAAAAAAAAAAAAAAAAAAAGAAGAAAGAAACAAACGAAACTAAAAAACAACCAACCAGGTCGGACAGTTTCGTTTAAAACAACCCCAACAGGTTAGAAATACTGAAAACAAATCAAATCAAATCATTAGCAGCACGTCAGCTGAAAACTCTTGGGGAAGAAAAGCAAGGGATGTGGTGGGGTGCTGAAGGGAGCCTAGATTGGCCATGCACCAGCCCCATGGCTCCCCACCTCAGGCAGCTGGCTGCTAGCATTATCTAGACAGGCCTCCAAACTGGGGGTCTCGTCTCTGATCTGCAGCACGTCTTCTGTTGTGTTGCTGCTGGCCGAGTCCCGAGACTGGAGCAGGTCCTGGTGTTCGGGCATCAGGTCATCCGCCACACAGTCGCTGTTCAGCTGGGAGGGGAGATGCGTTCGTTAGCAGCGACAGTCACAGGAAACAGCACGCGTCGCCAATATTTTATGGGCTTAGTTATAAAGGACTTCTGGGAGTTCCGAAAGTTACCCTCCCCCACCTAGTAATGTATTGGGATAGTTTGTGAATGGGAGCAGCTAAACCCTCAGCATGATGGCGCATGCCCAAGGTTAATTGTGGCTAACTAAACCGAGGGAAAGAGCTGAGAGCTATCTAGAACTATACTAGCTTTGAGCCAAAATTCTCATTTTTCATGTATCATCCCATTTTTCTGGGGTGGGAGCGGGGAGAGATGCTCATATATCCCAGGCAGACCTCAAACTCTGTAACCAAAGACCCTTGTACTTTTGATCCTTCTGCCTCCGCCTCCTGGGTATGTACCACTCTGTCCAGTTTATGGGGCGATTGAGATCAAACCCTGTGCTTTGTCTGAGCTAAGCAAGCATTCACCAACTGAGCCCCACCCAGCCCCACAGGCATTCTGTTTGGTCTGAGGGTTTATTTATTTTTGTGGTGCTGGTATTGAACCACGGACCCTATGCATGCCAGGCAAATGCTCTTCTGCAGAGCTCTGTCTCAGGCCCTCTGAGGACCTGTGATAGCGGGAACTGCGGAGGGTCAGGCAGGCGTGATGGAGGGCACCACTCCGTCACCTAAGCCAAGACCAACAGCAGTTTCACTAAGACCAAAAAGTAAGAAAAGAAAACCCAGTAAAGTTGTTTATACTAACAGAGCGTCATTGGTGAGGCTTAGGTACAGTAACTGTTTTCTCTGGGTGAATATTCAACATAGCAAATATCAAGCTTTTGATTTAGAATACACAGAGGCAAATACTAATTTTTTCCCATGCAGACAAAACAGTTCTAAATGGGTTTCTTTACCTCAGTACCACTGACACCGGAGCTGGTCCCGTTGGTAAGTAGTCAACTCTGCCCCATGGCTTCCGTGAGAGCTAGCCATTAATAGGCGCTCACTCACTGTGTGCTGGGTGGCTTAACTCCCACCAGGCACTACTGTTAGTCTATTTTTAGGGAATGGTTACACAACCTGACAAAGTTACAAAGTGGGTAAAGCCAGCCCAAGTTTATAATCACAGTTTGCATAGTCTGAACCATGATCAGAGAGGCAGAGCCGGCCCTGTGGTTTATGACTGGCCTCCAGGGGTGCTCACCATGCGCCTCCTTTAGTCTCTGTGGCCAGTAACTTGGCCATTCTTCTATACTAGTCCCCTGTAGGGGATTTTTGGTGACACAGTAAAGTGTGACTTTGGTGACACAGTGAAGTGCAAGGGGACTAGATGGACAGCCTGTTTCCGGTCCACTCACTAGCTGTGTGTGTTGAGACGCGGCTTTTACTCGGTAGAAACGCATTAACCCTGCTTGCCTTGTGTGGTAAGCTGAGAATTACGACATGAGTACATGTAAAAGCTTGATTTCGTCACAAGCAACAGAATACTTATTTCAGGGCATGCATTTTGTACATAATAAAATGACAATCGGAAGGCATGTAAACACCACTTTTTTCTTTGAATTCAAAGCTAAGAGTTAGTCGAGCCCCCTCTACTTAGTGGAAAGGTGAGGGTAATACCATCTGTGTGCGCGACAGGATCTGGCTGGCCGTGAGGGCAGCTTCTTCCTCTGAGGACTCGTCTGTATCCTCCTGGTTTGTCAGGGTCAGACTGGGGGTACTGCTAGAACAGGGGTACTCCTGGAGGGATGGTGTGTCTCCTTTGTCAATACTGTCCAGCGAGCGCCGGCGGACACCCCAGTTGAAATTGTCCATGCTCTCCCCCTGGAAAAACAAGACAGGCTATCTGAGGACTCGGCTGCATGCTTATTGATGCTGCAGAAGTTATGACACCCAGAAACACACACCGAGGTGAAAAATTACTGAATGCATCATCAAAAGCAGAGTTTTAATCAGCCCGTCTGTTTCTTTCAGTGTTTAACCCGTCATCAAATACTTATATTTTTAGAGATTAAAAATTATTTGGTCATTTTTACTAAATCATTTTCTTGAAAATTCATCTCGTACTGCTGGGGGACTGACTACATCTAGACTCTAGGTCATGTCTACTCTAACACACAGGCACGAACGAGACCACACGGAGGACAGCTACATCACAGGTGACAACCAAGACACAATCCACGCAACACCTGCAACTTACCTGCAGTTCCTGGTTAGCAAAAAGGAAAACACACAAAGTTAGAAAGCACGAAGACACACATTCAAATATATGCTACGCTTTTGGGGGAAAACTCTGATTTCTCAAACCCAAGACGGACGAAAGCTCTGAATTTAGCTTTTGGCGGGAAGCTGACATGTGATTGGAACTGGGGGAGAGCTGGAGACAGACACGTAAAACAACGCTTCCGTGATACACGTCGGCGACATGAGAGATTTACAGAAATTTTCAAAATGTACACAGCTCATACTCGGGACGATGCAATGGCTGACTTCTAGCACCCACAATCAACTGGCGACAATACAGGGTTACAGTTAATTTCTTCCGAGGGACAGCTGCAGTTAGACACAGTGGTCGTTTTTCAGTATAGTTTAAAACCAAGGTCACAGCTATCAAGACACAACTGTTGCCAACTTCAAAAGAGGTCACAAGAGAGACGACACAATTCAGCCTCACTCCAGTTGGGATTTATGCTATGTTCGTGCTGAGCCTCCAAGTCTAAAGAAAGTAATTCTTCACAGTCTAAAGCCCTGGTGTGACAAACTGTATACTACACTGGCAAAAAGAGAAAAGGTTGATTTATATCTTTTTACATGGGAGGGACTGTCTGAAATAGAGGCTTTCACAAAAGAATGCATTCCCCCTAAACGGAGGAATTCTTTCAAATGGAATTTTAGCTGGAAATCAGTTGTGTAAGACTGACAGGTTAAACCCAAACTGTTCACTCCACTTCACGTTTCAAGAGCTTTGCCCACTGCACCCTCGGATCCACTCTGGCTATTTCTCAAGGTGGATTAGACGCTTTGGGTTCTGCAAGGTTAGGGTTTGGAAAGTACCTTTCTTGAACTTGAATACACTAAAATAACCACCGTGAGTCCCTTTTTTACCCTGTAAAGACAGGCATGGACTCTTCTCTGACTAACTGTGGCACTCAGAGCTCCATATTAGTTTATCTTTCTGGATTCTACAGTCATCTCCGTAAGGGAAGATGGCATGGTCAGAGTCTGGCTCGAGCGTGACTATCTGGAAATGTCAAGAAAGCCCACGTTCTTACCTCTGCATCTTCCAACTCAACATCCAAGAAGTCAAAGTCCTTAAAGACACCGAATTGCTGCTCACTGCTGTTGTCTTCCACGGCAACTTCTTCTTCCTGAATTATGTCCTCTGTGGTGGAAATCAAGCTGGTCTGCTGGTCCCCGCCTTCCAGATCCTCATTAGAAGAAAATACAACCTGACGCCCCGAGAAAGGTTAAAAAAGAGGAAAAAAAAAGGTTTGTCCATCACTTTTGTCACTCTGAGTCTGAAGGACCAGCCCCTCAAGATCCCTGTCAGACCGACTCTCCAAGCAATGTAGAATTTCAGTTTACTCTTTGTGCCTAACTAGTTCAACACTCGATCGCATAGCCGCCAGATTTTGCAACAGACAAGACCACCTCCTTTTCATTCTTGGTTATTACCAGGACTTACTTAGAGAAGGCAAGCATCAAGACACAATGATTTTGGCGCTTTTTATCTACAAGTTCCTGATTACTCACAGACGGATTCTTTGGGAGGCCAGATTCGGGGCCACAGAGGGACAGCACGCTCATCAGCTTCTCCCTTGTTCTCCGCTAACAGGAAGGAAATCCCTGGGTTAGTATGGGTAAACTCAAGACAGTTCTCAGGTGTGCGCACGCTCACAAAATCGATTCCTCCAGCCCATGCTGATGCTCTCTCCGCACCTGTGATAACTGTGGCCTTTTCCAGCTGACAGGAACCAGGGCATTGGAGGTGGAGCCAGAGGAGGTGGAGGATGTGCTCCTGGTGACGGCGATCACCTTGGCTTTCCCATTTCTTCCCGCGGCGCTGTGCTGGCCTCCGTACTTGTTCCCAATGATGGGCGTCTACACAGAAACAAATGCCAAAGCTGACTCGAGGTTTCCACAGAAAAGAAACTAGCAAGGGTTAACAATAGGTCTAGCATGACACTGTCTACAAATGATCAAGAAAGCAGGCTGAGCAAACCAGTAAGCAGCACTCCTCCATGGCCTCTACAGCAGCTCCTGCCTCCAGGTCCCAGCCCTGCCTTCCCTGGATGATAGACTACAAGTTGTAAGATGAAATAAACCCTTTCCTCTCCAAGCTGACATTGGTTGTAGTGTTTTATTACAGCAAAAGAAACCCTGACCAAGGTACCCCCAAACTGTCACATCTGCTCCCTTAGAGCTATTTTTCTATACTCAGCTTAAATGTTTCCCTTCTTTTGTGTGTGTGTGTGGTTCCAGACATTGTTTCTCCATATTGCTTTGGAGTCTGTCCTGGAATTAGCTCTTGTAGACCAGGCTGGCCTTGAACTCACAGAGATCCACCGGCCTCTGCCTCTCCAGTGCTGGGATTAAAGGTGTGCGCCACCACCGCCTGGCAATGTTCCCTCCTTTCTGAGAACACCTTCAGGAGCGTACTGTAGATTCCCAGAGCGTACTGTAGATTCCCAGAGCACTGCTACCTTACTTCTAGTCAGGCAGAATCGTGATGCTCATCTGCCTGTTTCCTCAAGACGATGTAAGCTTCCTCAGAGCCAGCCTTCTCCCAGTTTTACAAACACTATTACAGTATCTGATTCCAAGTACAAGTCTTAGGCTTGAGTGAGAACTCCCAACAGTACAGTTTTGACTGTGGGGTGCCTTACCTCAGAGATGTCAAAGTGAAAGTCTAAGGTCTTGCCGGGCAACTCCTTTGAGACGTTATTGAAAATCTTAGCGAAGGATATCTCCGGAGAACCTACATCTACTCCATAGGCCTTGGGGATGTCATTGGGCACAACCAGACTTGCAGAGCGGGACACCACCAGCTTGAGGATGTTGAGGGCTTCCTTCCAGTAAGGACTCTGGGTTCAGAAAGAGTCAACATGAGAGTTACAGGCGTGCACGCGGATGAACAAAGAACCCAGGCAATGCCGTAGACTGTGGGAACAGTATTGCTGTAAGATGTCTATACAATGACTCATTTTCCTCTGAGAGCTTTGAGAGGTCTCAGCTACTAAACATAGGAAAGTCTGGTGGTGTTAGATGATCGCACACACAGATTCTTCCTAATGGAGGCCCTTATTTTTTCTCCCAGGAGGTACTTTGTAAATCATTGATCTGGATGCAGGAACCTAACAGCACCTTTCTTTCACAAGTGGTTTTTTTTTTAAATAATTTATTTAACTTTATTTTATGTGCATTGGTGTGAAGGTGTCAGATCACCTGGAACTGGAGTTACAGACAGCTGTGAACTGCCATGTGGGTGCTGGGAATTGAACCCTGGTCTTCTAGAAGAGCAGCCAGTGCTCTTAACCACTAAGCCATTTCTCCAGCCCCTCACAAGTGGTTTAAAGGTGAAATGCAGCACCTACCAGTCTGCCAGTTACCGTTCACATTTAAACAAAGTTTGTATTTCTATTTTCTAAATGTCTGGTACTTCCTGACATACAAAAGCCAACTCTCAAATGCAGACTTTTAAAGTAGTCTTCTGTTTCTAAAGGTTTTTTTTATCTAATACATAACACCCGGCTAATGCAGAGAGTCACACAAAGAACGAAGTAAATCTCAGCCCTAATTTTCAGAGATGGTACCTACTGCCTTTTGCATCCACACACACGCTCTAGCTGCTGTGGAAATGCGACCGTTAAGTCTGACAAAAGCATCACACCAATGCAATCGTCCAGACGGTTCTTCTGTGTCACACAGAGAACATTTTGTTTAGTAAATAATTCCTGGAAACATCCCTACCCTTGAGTATCTAGGGTGCTTCCGAATTTTATACTCCTGAATTATCTCGAGTTGAACAATGCTGCCCATGAGTTCTGCGGTCACTCACCTGTACGTATTTGCCAATGATCTTTATGATCTCCAGGTTAAACTGCTTGGCCGGGGCAGCAGACAGGTCGACGTGACTCAGGAGACTATAGATGATCTGGAGAAGCGACTGCTGCATGCTGGACAGCCCTTTCTCCAGGAGCTGGAAATCAGGTTTAAACGTAGGCTTTAATCGGGCTGAACAAAACACGGCATCACACTTACACGGCCGAACAGCACCAACAGATTAAGTTGTCAGAAACCAGGACACTGGTATAATAAAAGGTTATATATATATAATCTTTTCTTCTGTCAGAAAGGTTAACTATTTCTCATCTCAATGACAGCCTTAAATAATAAATAAATAATATTCATTTTAGGTTAAAGAAAAAATGACTACTATCACCGAAGAATGAACTACTATTCATAAACCACTTATAAAACTAGATAGTAGCTAATTGATCTTGCACAAGATTTTATCCTATAAAACTGAAAAGACTGACTGCCACCCGGACCCTCAATGGCCAGTTCACACACCTCTGACCACCAAAAAGAAACACGTACTTTAGTAGAAAAAAAAAAAAAAGCAAAGTTTTTATTCTCTCTTGAGTTTTTATTCTTTCTTCCCTTCCTGGAATTCACGGTGTAGCCCAGGCTGGTCTCAAAACCTCTAGTTTCTTGATTGCTGTGATCACAGGTATGAGCCTAGCTTCCAAGAACTAATTTTGAAGACAGAAAATTTGTACCCATTCTCCAGGATCAACACCACCAAATCACACTTTCCATTTTCCATAAAGGAGAGGTTTACATTGTCACCGTGCCTGCAGTTTTGATGTCAACCTGACACACACAGGCTAGAGTAATTTGGAAGGAAAGAACATCAGTAGAGAAAATGCCTTCCCCAGGCTGCTCTGGAGGCGAGCACCTGGGGCTTTTCTTTTCTCTTTTTTTTTTTTTTATTAAAGATTGATCTGAGAGGGCCCAGCCCATTGTAGGTGGCAACACCCTTCGGTAGAGGGTTCTGGGGTACAGAAGAAAGCAGGCCGAGCAAGCCAGTAAGCAGCACCGCTCCGTGGTCTTTATACTAGCTCCTGCCCCAGATTTCTACCCCAACTCTCTCAGGGACATTCCGTGATGTGGAGCCGTAAGCAAAATCAACCCTTTCCTAAGTCGCTTTTAGTCTTGGTGCTTCTCACAGCAACAGAAACCCTAAAATCAGCTCCGTCTCTCTTCTCTGATGCTTTCTCCACTTTCAACTCCACTTTCTACTCGGAGACTAGTTGGCACCACAGGGCTGCTTCTGCAAGCAGCCACTTGACAATTTCCCTACCGAGCAGGTCAAAGCCCCCTCAATTCACCTCTGCCAGGTAAGTCACCAGACTGAAGGTGGCGTCCGAGAAGGAGTCATGCAGGTAGCGGCACACCACGTTGATCCAGTTGGAACAGTCTCGGGAGTAGGTGTGTGTGCTGTACAAACTCATCATGTGAGCCAGGTTCACCAGGGTCGGGCACTTCTCCTCTGCACAGACCTACAGAACACACGGGCTTATTTCATTTGCCTATCATGTAAACCTGTTCTAGGCTACATGCATTTATTCCAAGAAATAACTTGGCTTGCATATTTAAGTTTCAATGCATTCCCGTTCGAAAGCTAGGAAAGTTAAGTGGAGAAGGAAACAAACCAAAGCACTACGAAGAGGATTGCAGTGGAGCAGCAGTTCTCAACCTGAGTCTCCCCCTTGGGCCAACCTCTATCTCTAGGCATATTTACATTATGATTTACAGCAGTAGCAGAATTACAGTTATGAAGTAGCAACGGAAATAATTTTATGGCTGGGGGGGGTCACAGCAATAGGAACCGCATCAAAGGGTCGCAGCATTAGGAAGGTTGAGAAGCATGGGAACAGAGGAATGCAAAGAGAAGGGACATGTCCAACCAACACTTGTCAGGGTTTTGCATGGTACAGTGTTTCGGGCTATAATAGACTGTCTCTGGTAAACGACCATCTATGGTTTTGTAAGCCCTACCCATGACTTTGTAACTGTTTTGCCAAATCCCAAGGTGCTCTAGTGCCCCAGAGCCCCAAACTGCCTTCAGGCAGTTTGAAATTATGTCAGTGCTGAGTTCCTTGGCCACTCCTTGTGAAGTCAACCCATAAACACATCTATCTTCCGGAAGTTGCTTGACATAGAGTTACGGAATGGGCACCAGCAAATCTTTGGGGGACCTTATTGGCTGAATTCACATCCTTAGTTCCTTTATTCCCTGGGTTATTGGTAACGATGTCTCTTAGCCTCCTCTGGGAAACGCTAGAACAATCTAGAATGGATAAAGGGCCCTTGTTGCTTTACTTATCGAGTATGTATGTATCAAGAAAGACTGGCCTAGTCATGATGTCCACTTTCAGTTTTCTTCTTTTCATTTTTCTCACTTGCTCTCCTGCTTTACTAACGCTTTGTATACATTTTCCCAACTGCCTAGAGCATTTAGTATAGAAAATATTGCCTCTGAAATATATGTATACATTTAACTATTTGTTTGAAACAATTCTGATAATTCAGAGGACGTCTGACATGGGGGGGGTGCTCAAGTCCGCATCTCAGCCATTATCCCTTCCTGGGCTAGAGCTATAGGGGCAGGTTGACTGCCGACAACACGGAGTAGCATGGAAACTGTTTTCTAAACCCACTGGAAGCAGCTGATCTCATTGATCATCCATAAAACCGACGAGAAGATGGAGGGAGGCCTTGGTTGACCTTTCTTATTGCTATTTCAACATGAATGACTTAAGAAGTCATATAATCTTGTGACTTCACAGTAACTATTTAAATCTTTGCTAGAAAAATTTTCTCAAATGACGATACACTCTTTGGGGTTTTGTTTGCTTTTGAGCCTTGCCAGACTTGAATTGCTGACTCTTCCTCCTTGGCTTTCTGCTTGCTGGGATCACACGCAGGTGTGCGCTATCACCTCTGGCTGTTACAAAGGGTACTTTTATTTTCTCAGCAATAATTTTTTTAAACATTTATCTTTGAAAAGGGAGACAATTCCTGTGCAATATTATAAAAAAGAAAATGACCTAAGATTTCATTTTGACATTTTTGAAGCACTAGATTAGAATTCACTCTGAAGGTCCCAAAATAATGAACTGTTTTGTTATGATTTCTGCCATAATGAAGGAGTGTTGCCTGGCCCCGAAATGCCAAGCACCCCATGGGCACAAACAGAGATCTGGTGATATTTGCATAATGAGGAAGTACATAATGGGAGAGAATTACTCTCAACAGTTATAAGCGAGAGAATAAATTAAGGAAATCAATTTCACCACATCCTGCAGGTTGCTAAAAGCACACACAGAGGGAGCCATCCTGTGCTGCGCTGCAGGAGAAAGCATACTTGAAAACAATTTAGCAATCACAGACGGCCTGATTTGGATTCTTAGAAGCAAAAAAATTATGTGGGGACTTCCTGTGACCTGATGAGGTCAGGGCAGCTGCATCTTTATCCTCAGGGCCTAGAACATCTTTTAGGTCAGGCCTAAATCTGACCTCAGTGAATCCAGCATTGCACTCTGGATTTAAATGCTTCTATTTCCCTATTTGTGCTTCCTATTTCCTTAAAAAGTCCAATTAGCCCCCCCCCCCAATACTTCCCTTCAAGTTTTCTTTCTAACCCCTCAACTGGGGGCTGAAGGGAGGGAGACCTTGTTTATAATTTTCTGATGATGCATTATTAGAATAGTAAAATAAACTTTATTTTAACAAATTTTATATTATCCTAAACCCTTATTAGTGAAAATACTATGTATAAAGTTGGTTTATTTTAGGAAAATATTATCTAAAAGTATTTTATTTCAAACAACCAGTTTTCCATTAAACAATGAGAATTTTTGAGTCATCTTTTTTTTTACAACCAGGTATGTTTTTCTTTCAATTTCATTACATTTATTTATTACTGGACGTGTGTGCATGTGTGTGGAAAGGTCATTGGACAGCTTGCTGGACATGGTTCTACCTACCCCGCAGGACCTGGGACTCAAGCCCAGGTTTGAGGACTGGGGGCAAGTGTCTTTACTTATGAGCCATCTCAGCAGTCAGCTTTTCATTTTTACTATTATTATTTATTTTGAGACAGGGGCTCGCTCTGTAGCCCAGGCTGGCTTAGAATTTATCATGTAATCCAGGTGGTCTCAAATTCATGACAAAACTCCTTAGTCTCCAGAGTACTGGAAGTATGGACATGAGCCACCACGCCTGTGCTTCTCCTCTGAAAGGCTCTTCACATAAAGGAAATTTACTCAGTCTTCAGTTAGAAATATTCGGCTTTTCCTCCCAGGGCTCTGGCTAGGTTCTTGTAGCTGGGCTGCCATTCACCTACTCCGCCCAGCTCATGTCATTTACTTGAGAGTGTGTATTACTTCTAAACGTATCTAACGCCTTTCTGTTTTAACTTTGAAAATCGCCCTCTCCAAGATACAATGACTGACAAACACAGCGTCGTACGTGCATAAATAGGGATCTTATCTTCAAAAAGCTGCTCAAGACAGAAAATTATTAAAACAACAAGATGGCAACATTCTATCTTATGAAATTAAGAGATAAATATTTTCAACACATTAACAGATGATATAAGAGCTAAACTACTGCTGTCAGAACTGTGTGGTGGGAAGGTAAACAGTGAGCGGAGAGAAAAGACAGGAAAGAAAGGGTTAAGAAGAAAAGAGAAAGGATTTTAAGGAACTCAAAATATACTGTGCCTTCTCCTCTGGGGGCCCCTGCACAGGTAATTTTTCCTCTACTAGTTATATCCAATTTGTGTGAGCGTGTGCATGCTCTCTGTGTGCGGGGGCTGGGAGTTGAGCTCAGGTCCCCGAAAAGAGAGAGCGGCAAGGCTTCTTTCCAGCTGAGCCATCGCTCAGCACATGCAATGTCCTCTGCCCAGAAAACTCCAGTTCCTACCACTCACAGCTTCTCACCCCGGTACCTCACTGAGGTGGGTCCTGTCGGATTCTCAGAATCAGCCTTGACAGGGTCTCCTCATGTGTCGTCTGTGCCTCCAGGGCCCCTGCCCTCACTGCCTGGGGCCTCACCAGACTCTGGAGTGGCTTCAGCTTCCACACCTACATCCATCCCCACTTCAAGGCCCACGAGAGTGCAGTTCTACCTACCCCAGTCACCCCAGTGCCTGGTCCAGGTTTGCCAGGAAGTAAATGAATGAAAGAGAAAGCGACAGAGTGGTAGAGAAGAAAAGTGGGAAAAGGAGCAGAAAAAGACACAGACTCAGAGAAGGGTCGCTCGAATTCAGTATTTTTATTTGCTGGCTTTTGTGTAACTCCTTTGCATGATAAGCAGAATAAGCATTAGAGGTGAAATTCCGAGACTCAGAGCGAGAGGATCTGCAGGACAGAACAGTGTCCTAAGCCGGACCCCTCGGTGACACGGTTGCTTACCTTTGCTATTCGACTAGCAGTTTCTTTGCAAAACTGAGTTGGACTGTCAAAGTGCTGGATTAAGTGAGGCAGTAGGCAAAGGATGTTAAGAGGAAAGCCTATCAGGTGGGGAAAAGAGCAAACAAGAACCAACTTTATTGCACAATATTTGGGAAGCTGAAGGCATGTTTAAATGGTCTAGACAAACCCACTTTCGTGTTTATGGGATATCTGATCTTACAAATTTTTACCAAATAATTTAACTAACATGAAAAATTATCATTTCATGCAGAAATGAGCAGTTTCAAAACAAATGATTGGTCTACATTCCAACGACATTAAAATGCAACTGTAGGCCGGCTGAGAATCGACTTCAGTGGCTGTGTGCTTGCTTAGCATTAGGAAGAAACTAGGTTCAATCCCCCGCACCCCCGCCCCCAGCACCCCTAAAAGGTAGATGATATTCACATCACCTGACACCTGGGACGGATCCACCAGCGTGTGTTTCGAGACGGAAATGAGCTGACTGAGGAGGTGCACCGTCATCTCTTGGGTCGACACTGAGGTAAAGCCCTTCAGGAAGAGCTGCTGGAGGCCTGGGAAGTTACTCCACTTCAGCTTGCTTTGCACGTTTTCAATCTTCTCCCGACTCTCCGACCTGTCCAGGGGCAAGTGAATGAGCAGCTTGTTGAGAAGCCGGAGAGCCAGGAGGTATTCATACTCATAATCAGACTCTAGCAGAGACGTTGCTATCCAGAAGATGGTGGCCATCAGGTTGGTGGGCTCAGTAGTGGGCTGTGCGTCGTACAAGCCTTTCTCCCTCAGCGAGGAAAGGCTTCGAGTCCTGGCCAAGCTGCCATTGTGGTTTATCCGGCCGTCCATTATATCCAGTGTGTTACTCCGCCTCCGGTCCCCTCTGCGGTCGCCGACTAAACTTAACCTCAAAGAGTTACTTCTCGCGCTACTGTTGTAGCCCACATAAGCGCTGCTGTTGACGGGACCTGTGCTTAGGTCGAGTTGTCCAGTGCTTTTCCTGTTAGCTGCGTACTTGTTCCCCATCACAGGGTCATGGTATGAGGTTCTAAGAGAGAGCGGGCGGGGAGGGAGGGGACGATGTTATGTTACTTTTGCTATATTGAATTTTTTCTTAAAAACTGAAAAAGCAACTTTTTTAAAAATCTGACTTTGTTTCATGAGATACAGTAAAGACAACAGTGTATCTTTTGCTGTGGCTCTATTTTGAAGTCAGAGGTTTTACTGCTAGAGTCCTCGCTAACTTTCAGCTCTAGATTTAGATCTGTGATACGTCCCAGGCAGATCCTGTATGTACCATGACTGTCCATCCTGACAGCCCCTCCCGCCTTCAATGGCGCGTTCTTTCCACGAGAACCAAGCACACAGACCTTTTACTTTTACATACCCAACAGATTAAAATTAGTTACTATTCTATGTGAGCCAAACGTACACAAAAAGATGGGGCAACAAATCTATGGAGGGAGTTAAGCATGTAAAGATGTATTTATACGCCTTGACTTGCTATTATTAAAATACAAAGGAAACACAGGAATCTA
This sequence comes from Neodon shergylaensis, assembly GCA_025134845.1. NCBI lineage: Eukaryota > Metazoa > Chordata > Mammalia > Rodentia > Cricetidae > Neodon > Neodon shergylaensis. The sequence continues at coordinate 28,737,060 of JABTXL010006079.1, forward strand.
AAGGCTAAAATAATTAGCACGCTGAGTCAGAAATGCTTGGGGAGAAGCTGACCGCATGGGAGGTGAGGCTGTTCTGGAGAGAGTGGTAGACAGGTAAAGTAGGTGTCCTGAGGGATCACCTAAGTGTGACTACTGGTGACACAGCAAAGGGGCTTTTGGTGGAGCCTAAAGAGAAAGTAAAAAGGTCCCCAGCCAGGACACTGGAAGAGAGCACTGACCAGATCAGTTGCAGAACTTATGGGAAGTTCTCCCTTTCCATGCTTTAAAAAAAAAAAAAAAAATTGTTAAGAAAAATGTATGTGCATGGTTGTGTAGACACCTTCAAATGCCAGAAGAGGGCGCCAGATCCTTCAGAGCAGGAAGGAAGGAAGTTGCTGGAAACTGAAGAGTTAATGCTGAGCCATCCCTTCAGCCCACACCTGACATCCCCCTTTCTTTTATTTCCTTTTTCTTTTAGACAGGGCCTGTGTATCCCAGGCTGGCCTTCAGCGCACTATCTAGCCAAGGATGGCCTTTAATTTCTGACCCCCTTTAATTTCTCTCCAGCTTCCACGGGTGGTATGTAATTACAGGCAGGAGGCACCGTGCCATGTTTGAGCCACTACACCATGCTTGTTTGGTTGTAGGGATCAAAACCAGAGCTTGACCAGACCCCCACCCGCAGCCCACTGTCTTCGTTCACTGCTGATGTTAGATGAGTCCACGGCCATTCCAATCACATGAGCTTAAGACACTGAAGCCCCGGGGCCAGGGCTGCCTGGCTGTAAGTTCTTACTGAGAAAGAGCAGAAAGCAGGTCGTAATGCTTCATGGTTTCAGCCAAGGTATCGATTGCAGATTCCAAGGTGAGAAGCAGTTCAATCACAAATCCCTGGGGATAAAAAATTAAAAAAAAAATCTAATTAATTATGTTCGGTTTAAAAACAGAACAACAACAAAACCAAAACAACAGCAACAACAAAACCCAGAATGGCAATGGACTTTCCTGGGAGATCTAAAAATAGAACCAACCCCACATTCATGTTACAAAATAATTAACTTTCTGAGCAACACGGCTTTGCTAATTGGTGAGAACTCATCAAAACAAATACACGGAATGATTAAAACTGCGGTGTAACTGCCATAAACTGCTGAGGCCAGAGTCTAGGCACACTCTTCCTTCAATACGTAAACTGCATCTGTCAACAAGTCTTGAAAATATCACTTTAAAATATATCCTAAAGAAAATGGGGCACATTTACACAATGGGGCATTCCTCAGTTGTAAAAAACAATGACATCATTAAATTTTGTAGGCCAATGGATGGAACTAGGAAAAAAAAAAACAATCCTGAGTGGGGCAAACCAGACTCCTAAAGACAAACAAGGTATGGACTCACTCGTAAGGGGGCAGAAGATATAAAGCAAAGGAGAACCAGACTACAATCCATAGCTCCAGAGAACTGGGAGTGTAGGGGGCAGGGGAAAGGGTAGAAGATGAGAAGGGAGGAGGGAAGGGGAGTGGGAAAAATATATAGCTCATTAAAAACAAAAACAAAAAATATTGAAAAAATATATCCTAAATCTGACTGCTTTTCTCCGCACCTCCGTAGCCTCCTTGAATGGAACCTACCACTTTAGCCAGGCTTTGCCTCCGACAGGCCTCTCTGCTCTCCTTGTGCATAGAGTGCATAGATAGGACTAAGTAGCACTGACAGACCCTTCCCGATCACATCACATCCATTTCTCTTCCTCTTCTCAAAACCTCTGAGTGGCTTTCCACGAGACTGGAGTGACGCTGACCGTCTCAGTGGAATCCACAAGATCGTCTGCATTTTGGACTGGTTCTGCCATGCCCCTGCTTATCTTCAATATCTGCTATTTTCCTTTGCTTCCAGGAAGTTCCTTAGAGAGGACACACTGCCCGACGCCTGTTTTCTATGCGAAATGTTCTCAAGCCAGATCATCACAGGACTTGGTTCATTTCGGTCTCTCCTTAAAGATCGCCACTTAGGCAGCTGTGGGTGTGTGTGCGCATGCATGCGCATTTCCTTTCTTCATGGCTCTTGAAATCAATACCTTATTATTTCATGGCATTTATCATTGAGTAAAGACTGTGTGGGCTGTTGTTGGTAAATTAAACCCATGTTTCTACCATTTTTCAGAACACCAAGATCTGATCTTCTTTGTCAGTGAAGATCCAATAAACCCACCGACTGCACACATTTGAGTTCTCCAGTGTGCTATTTTACTTATCTTTCAAAATGAAACTGTTTCTGTTCCCACTGAACTTTATTATTCCAACTCTATTACCCTTTGGTGACTCTGGAGTAGCATCGAGACGGTGTGTTAACGTATGTGTAAAACGAACTTTCTCTGACAGGCATAAATGACATGATCTAAATAGGTCCTTAGATAGCCAGCAGGAAACTTCGCCTGTTGCTAACCTATGTAGTAATTAAAATAGCCACCACATAGATCTTGCTGCCGCCGCCACAAGTCCTTAGCTCTAGGAGCAGCTGACGACAGCCCAAAGAAGATAGCAAGTTTCTCACCTGTGCATCCTCCCCTGGGTCCCCCACAGTTTCCACGAGCCTGGAGAGGACGTCGGAAAGTGTATCTGCAGACAAGGGCTGCTTCAGTGCCCTGAAAATCTGGAAGGATCTCCCAGCGTAGTGTCGAGAGGAACAGGAGAGGGCCGTCTGCAAAGCGACCTCACTGAGGTGACGTTCCAGGTGTATTCCTTCTGAGAAAACATGGGAGACCACGGGTGCTTGTGTGTAACGCAGGGAGTTACAGCCAGGGGCTAAGCACTACCTGGCTAGGGAGACCACACTTAGATTATGTCCAGTGACTGTACTGCATTTGCACTTGGGAGAGATCGTTTTCTGATCTCCAGGAAGGGATCCTGTGGACCAGGCTCTCTCTCACTCAGCAATGTTAGCTAACAGTTGGGGCCAGGTAGTTCACTCTCTAGAAGGATGTCCTAGGCAGTGAGTGGTGTTAGTAACATCCTAGTTACTTTACCAACCCTACAGCGAGGACAAAAGAACTCTAGACACTGCCAAAGCTCCAGAGAAGCAGAACCACCCCTAGCAGGCAAACACCATGTTAGCATGGAATTCTTTTACAAAGATTGTCAGATGTGTTAAATTTTAAACTGCTGAAACCTTTACTTACGTAAGAGGGATTTTACAATTTAGAATCTCTGTATATTTCCCTTTAATGCTAGTCTTTCAACTCTTAATTGTATTATTCAATTCTATGACTATCATCCACAAAACTAACCTCAAGATTTCATGGAAATCTGATTTTTAACTAGTGATTTTTTTCTTTACCAACACACCCGTCATCATTCACATATTAAACAAGACAATCTTTCTAAAAATATCTGCACTGGGGAATATTAATTACCAACTTTTCAGCTGGGCATCACTGAAAATTCAGCCGCACTGATGTTGTATCCTGATCAAATGTTACTTGGTCTATCATTAAAGACGATACCTGCATTTGACTGTTTGAAGACAGAAACCACACGCTTCAGAAAACTGCTGAGCTGTTCGGCACTCTTGATGCTGGGGTTCTTGGCGGAAACGCCCTCATGGTTCCAAAGGGGCCCTCGTTTTCTGAAAACAGAGGACGGTGACATGCTTTCTCCGGAACTGACAGCCACTCGCTCTTACCTGTCTAGACTTTGCCTTTACACTCAGGAGGGGCCGTGGCAGAATCAGTCAGCTCACAGGTCACAGCCTACTCCTGTTACTTAAAACACACGGACAAGGAAGGGCCTACAGCAAGTGGAGCGAGACGGGGCTCCAGCTCCGAGACAGTCAAAAAAGATGACAGATTAGCCTAACACAATGAGTATTGCGCATATAAAAGGGGCTTTTAAAATTTAGAATCTCTGTCTATTTCTCTTTAATGTGATTTCCCCTAACACCTAATTTTATGACTCAGTCACCCACAAAGCTAACCTTCAAATTTCACAGGTCAAAACAGACATACAGGCCAAACCCATATATAAAAAATGGTTATTTACTATTTTATGTGTATGTATGTGTACGACATGCATGCCTGTTGCCCTTTGAGGTCAGAAGAGGGTATCAGATCCTCATGGACTGGAGTTACAGAGGGCTGTGAGCCACCATGTGGGTGCTGGGGATAAAATCCGGGTCTCTGGAAGAACAAGCGCTCTTAACTGCTGAGTCAACTCTCCTGCTTGCACATATACTACACACATGCACACACACATAATCTATAGCCACAGGCCTGGTTTTACGGCTCTCTGGTGTGACTTTTCCCAGACACTCTGGCATTGTGTAGAAAACAGTTTGCTCAGCACATCATTAGAAGGGCTTCCTTACCATCAGCCAACTCAAGTTTGCTCGAAGCCCTGTGGTTTGGCTCTTGCTATGGGACAGCGTGTTTTTTCTCCATCTATTTATCTAGTACAGTCTACATACAGCAGACCATAAAAAAACAAACATTTGCCGGTTGGTTGATTAAAGTGTTATGCCTCCAGCTAATAGTGTATTGGCGCATTTAGTAACCCCTAAGATTCACTTATCTCAGTATATGTATACCAGCAGGCATTCAAAAGAATGTTCTGGCTGGATCGTAGTTTTCAGTGCACTGCACAATACAGACGTGTGTGTTTCACAGTACGGGATTACAGGAAATCCAGACCTGGCTTACACAGTTTGGCTGCCGTGAGACTAGTTCACTGCAAACAGCGCAGAGATGGCAAGAGCTGCGGGGTTACCTTGAGGTAATGAACTCCATGAGGGTTTTGACTTTTCCGTCCTGCTCCACGGAGAGGTCCACCTCGCCGAGGAGGGTGGCGTGGAGGTGTGAAATGGCAGCGCTGTTGTTTCCTAAGCTGATACTAGAGGAGGTAGAACTTGAGCTAAGCCCTGAGTCAGTCATGGGGGAGGGCTGGTAATCAGGTATAAAATCGTTAATGCCTGTGGAAAGAGAAAGCCCACCATGAATAGACACGCAGCAACAGGACCCAGAGAATAGTTCCTAACCACACTGGGCATGGCTACTTAGAGACGGCAGGGGACACATGAGGGCACGGGGCAGGCTACTGGACATGGTCGTCTCCTGAATCCCACGAGCACAACTAGAGCCAGCGCTCCGGAGGGAAACACTGTTCACAGTTTGTCACTGAGCCACAGCTGCGTCAGTGGCCCTCTGCTGCCACCTGCCGAAGATCACGGACAGTGGCAAATGCCTAGCAGTCTGGGGTGCTTGCTTCCCCTTTATCAAGTTACAAATGCCTAGCAGTCTGGGGTGCTTGCTTCCCCTTTATCAAGTTACGTTTCTGTGATGTGAACTAGTTTTCAAATTTCATACAGAAAGAGCTCTATAATCTCGGCTTCATTTTACTTTAAGAATCTATTTTAATTTCTATCTAATATTTACTTTAAGTCAGTCATTAAATGAACAGTTAAAAGCCAAAACCTTACAAAATGGCAAAAGGATACTCATAAACAACCAACAAGCTATGGGATTTTGAATGAAAGTGTTTTTTATACAAAACCAGGAAGGTTTCTTCTTCTTCTATTATTATTATCGCTTTTCAAAACAGGGCTTCTGTGTGTAGCCTGGGCTGTCCTGGCACTCACTCTGTAGACCAGGCTGGCCTCCAACTCAGAGATCCGCCTGCCTCTGCCTCCCGAGTGCTGAAATTAAAGGTACACCGCCTGGCTATCTTTACTTTCCAAGGTTTACCATAAAAGCCTCATTAATTTTGGCCTCCTTAATCTAAACTATGGAACATTTTAAATGCAGCAAAGATAATCAAGGGGCTAAAAGATTTTTAAATGTCAGTCAACTTTCGGAAATTGTGAGAAGAGATCTCACGCAACATCATTTTTAAAATAAACAAACAACACCAACCCAAAACCAGGTCCTCAATAAATTAACCACTCTTCATGTCTTCTCCAATTTCTATATTCCCAATCTAAAATCTGCTTGCTAGAGATCCTGAGAAGGGTCTCAACTATTTGTCCTAATGCGTTCTTCTACTGATTATGAACGACACAGATGTTATTAAAATCCTGCAAGTGCATTTTAAATGGTTCCACGTGTTTCAGCTTTCCCATGGTTGATTTTCACTACTGTGGGATTCCAACTTGACGGAGTATGTTTCTACTTTATAGCCCGTGGCTTCGAACTCAGTACCTGTGAAAGTATACTCCGAGTGTGCAGCTTGTCTGACTGTCAACACCCTGGGCTCATTGAACTCCTTGTTCCTGAGAAGTACAGAGGCAACAGTTCGGATGTTACTGTTGGGTCCCATCACTATCAGTAAGTGCAGAAGCAGGCGCTTGCAATGTTCGTACACCTCGGGGTGGCAGTGGTCAAACCCTGAAAGGACAGGAGAAAAGCACTGTCAGCTAGAGGGGCAGTGTGCTTGCCACCAAATGAGGGACTGGGCCCACTGCTGGCACTCAAGTTCCGGGCTTGCAATCGTGTAGTGTAAGCATGTAGCCCCACACACATGTAGTGTGAGCATGCAACTCCACAGAGACTTCCAATCAAATCTGGATTACTAAAATAGAATGGAGATGCCATCTCAGACACGGTTAGAGGACTCCTCGGGGATAATGGGTGACCAGGAAAAACACCTATATACATTGAGTTTGGACTCAGAGAGTGGGGAGTTCCTCTTAGCCTGATCACAAACATGTCTACTGCCAAGCAAGCATGTTACCTCCCGGCTTCTTCTCCAGCCCACATGAGCCCGATCCGTATACCCAGAGAGTGTGCAGACTGTGGTGGGTTCAGTCCAGGTATCCAGAGTCCGTGAACATAAATGCTCACTGTGTGCAAGAGATTTCATGCAACATTGTGTATTACACAGCTTATTTTTAAATTGGTTTTAAGTTTCCTCATACATTCATAATGTGGCCTTCTTCCTCACTGTATAAATGCCTACGGAGAGTCAGGGTAATTCTTTTTGTTTGAGACAGGGTCTTGCTATATAGCCCGGGTTGGTCTGGAACTCACAGAGATCTGCCTACTTCTGCCCAGCTCTCAAGGTAACTTTTCAATTGGTTTCATACCAAAAACTTCATGACCCCTTAGAAATTATGACTCTGCTAGCTAACACCAGATATCCATGAATTCTTTTAAGAAAGTGGGCATTCTATTTTGCCTGGCATGTAAGACAGAGCAAATGTCTATTTGCCACGGGAATTAGGAAGGGGCAAGCCCTGTATTTATGTGCTCTTGATAGGAAAGCATTATCAGAAGATGGTTACCTTGACTCGCTTCAAAAGCCAATGTTCAAATGACAGAGGAATTATAGATGTGGAAGAGTTGTCACCTGCTACCAAGGACACATGCAGACTTAACTGTCATCAGACAGTGCAATGGTCAGGGTTTTCAACAGCTGGAATGCATTTCCATTCTCTACTCCCTCTGAAAGGCTCCGATCTCCAGGGTAATCTAATTTTACTGAACCAATAGAGCCCCCCTGGCAGGGTAGAGTGGATATGTATTTTTGTAACAGGTACAAGGAGTCATGGAATGGGCATATATGAATAGGGATAATATGAGCTGGAGAAGCTGGGAGGTAACACACTTGCTTGGTGTGCATGGAGCCTTGGCCTTGTTCCCAAGTAAAAGGCAATGCTATGGTTAGGCTAAGGTCACTCCCCACTGAAGAGAAAGAATGCAAAAAGTCTCATGGAAGCGACAAACAGGAAACAGAAGCATCAAGGCACTGATTTCTTGACCTCCCTAACAAGGTGGCCCTTTAATATATAGCTCCTCATGTTGTAGTAAACCCCAACCCAAAAGTTACTTCAGTGCTGGAATTTCACAACTTCAATTTAGCTATTATTATGAATCATAATGTAAATATCTGACGTGCAGAGATATCTTGTATGCCACCCCTGTGAAGGGGGCGTTCGACCCTCCCCAAGGGGTCGTGACCTACAGGTTGAGGACCACAGATCTAATGATTCTCCGAAGAATGAACCAACTTAAAAATGGCCCCAGAGACACAAAAGCGGAGGAATCAGAACGCCTTACCTATAAAGATTGCATGAAGAAGAAGATGGAGGTAGCCGCCCCACTCCACCTTCACACTGTGGTCAATGATGAGATCCGTCAGCAGGATCACAGCTATGTTACACCTGTGACAGCGAGAACACGGTTAACGGCCTCCCGGAGCGGAAGTGACCCAGAGAAATCTCCTGCTCACGTTCCTCCAAGAGTTGAGTACTCTATGGAAAAACACTTTTCTAGAGGGTAAAAACAGGACAAACAGATGCAGGAGAAGAAAACCATTAGAGTGACGGCTTTAGCACAAAACTCAGGGCTTGGAGCTCCTTGCAGTCAAGGGCTGGATTTCCTTATCTCGACTCTTCAGACCCTACCGCATATACCACTTGCCCCAATGAGTGTTCGGTACGTGTTTGGCGCATTGGTAAGTTCTAAAAGAATGTAGTTATTGCCTTTGCTGTGATTTTACTTAGTAGAATTCAGGTTAATTGAATTCCAAAAACAGGGCTGACCACAAAGAAGTCACTTTTTTTTTTTTTCCAGATGTGGTAACTGGGTCGTAGAAAGGTCAAGTAACTATGCCAGACACCCAGAAGGGCAGCAGAGGAACGGTAATGTTAACTTTGTGCGCTCACAAGCTCACAATACGGTTTTGAATCTCTCAGCATCTCAACAGAGCGGGCTAGTTTCGATGCAGCATCTCAACAAGGACGACCACGCCCTACGCTGTGCGGTCAGAGAGTGATCTAGGAAGCTGAAAGCGTTCAGCTGCAACGTGGCTCGTACGAAATAGGAATGACGCTCTAGTCCACCTGTGAAGAGGTAATCCAGGTGATGACGTTTCAGGCACGTAATCCACCAGTGGTGACCAGCAGCCTCCAGCTGGTGGGAAGGGCAGTGGCTCTCCTTGGTTATGCTCCATCACTTTCAGGCGCCAATTAGAATAAAGTGGCATTGAATCACCTATCAAGATAAAATGATCTCATTTTCTGCACCATCTACTGTCTGCCATATAAGCAAGCTCTAGTAAGACACCCACTCACTATTCACAGCATTGGGAAGGGATCCAAGATTATCCCCCCCTATCTAGATACACATCTTCTATGGAGACCTAGGTACAAATATTATATATTGGGGGGGGGGGTTGAGAGACTGATTTATTGATTGAGGTGCTATCCTTTTTAGTAAAGTAAAATCTATACTGACACGTCCCTATACTTCCCTAGTATGGCCAAACCAGGAGAGCATATTAAAACGAAGATGCTTTGAAACAAGTATCTTCTCGTAATTTATTGGTTCTAATATTTCATGAGACCAGGCTGACACAAACCCACCTCTGAAAGAAATCTGCTCTACCACATGGGGCTGCAGGGTGCAAAACAAACACCTGGAAAAATGAATTCTGTGTGACGTGGATAAGTCACTTAACCTCTCTGGACCTCAGTTCCATGATGCCCAAAATGAGGAGACTGGACCAGATCCTCGAGGGCCCGAATCCAGTTACAACAGACGTGTTTCTATTCTACCTTTCCTTCATGCAACAGTGCTACTCGGTTAGGATGGATCACTTTGGAAGTGTAAGAGAAAACCTCTTGAAAAAAATGTAGATCCATAAGATAAGCAAATCTGTTTAGAGAACAACAGCCAGACCCATCCAATGTCTGTTCTCTGAACACTTTTTTTTTGGGGGGGGGGGGGCAGGTATCTCTGAATAGCCCTGGCTGCCCTGGACCAGGCTAGCCTTCAAGCCAGAGATCCACCTGCCTCTGACTCTCATGTGCTGGGATTAAAGGCGTGCGCCACCACCTCCTGGCTCTCTGACATGTCTTGAGAATGAATTCTATAACACCTAACACAAAAAACCTTCCAGCTTACTATGCCTTAATAAATTCATTCCTTAAGATAAAGATGCCTCCGATCACATTAGAACTAGTGGCAGTCAAATACAGCATTCTAAAACAATTTCTTGGAGAAAACAAACTCATTAACATTAACACAGTTAACAATATATGTCACCAAAATAGTTATCTAAGAAGCATCGAGAATTGGTTACTTTTTTCCTCTTCATAAGACCCTCCGGAGCTGCTACTGTATCGAGACTCCAGTCTGTGATGTTGCCGGTTTAAATGACTGTTCAGTCCACTGTAGATGTCCAGGTGCACATAGCTGTGGGAAGGACCACGGGAGTCATGCACAGATTGTAGTGATGTGGCATTTCCACCTAATCATTCACTGTTGTGGAATATTATTTTAACTAGGCAAAGATGTGTTACATTTGTATATGCTGTGGAATATTACTTAACTGTGTAAAGGTGTATCACATTTGTTTATGGTATATTTGTTTAATGATGTAAAGATGTGAGTTTAATTATGTAAAGATAAGTTACACCTGTTTCACCTTGCCTGCCTAAGGTACCTGATTGGTCTAATAAAGAGTTGAACAACCAATAGCTAGGCAGAGAAAGGATAGGTGGGGCTAGCAGGCTGAGAGAATAAAATAGTAGGAGAAATCTAGGCTCAAGAAAGAAGAAACAAGAGGAGGAGGAAGAAGAGAGAATGAGGGAGATACCGCTAGCCAGCAGACATGGAGAAGGAGTGAAAGTAAGATATACAGAAATGGGGCTAGAGGCATGGCTCAGTGGTTAAGAGAACTGACTTCCCTTCCAGAGGACTTAGGTTCAATTCCCAGCACCCACATGACAGCTCACAGCTGTCTATAGCTCCTGTTCAGGGGATCTGATTCCCAAATACAGATATGCTTGCAGGCAAAACACCAATGTGTGTATATAAAATAAAAATAAATATCTTAAAAAAAAAGAGAGATACAGAAGTAAGAAAGGTAATAAGCCCTGAGGCAAAGGCAGATAAAGAGAAACAGGTTAATTTAAGTTAAAACAACTAGCCCGAAATAAACCTAACCTAGGCCAAGCATTCAAAAGTAATAATAAGTCTCTGTATCATGATTTGGGAGCTGGTTGGTGGCCCAAAAGAAAAAGTCAGGTACAATTCACTTCATTTTTTTCTTGGTTTGTATGTGTGGAGGCTGGAGGCTGACCCTGGCTGTCTTCCGCACTGGCTCTCCTCTTTCTTTACTGACTAAGGTCTTGCCCCTGTGGCTACTCTCAGGGATCCCTTTTCTACCCCCCTACCCCCACCCCGAGCACTAGAGTGACCGGTAGGCTGCCATGGCTGCATGGCTTTTATGAGGTCTGAGAATCTCTTCCCTAATCCACATGCTTGTGTGGCAAGTGCCTTATGCATCAAACCATCCCTTCATTCCCTTGATGTCTTACTTTCTATGTGCAGAAGGGGCACTTTATACAAATTATCACCACAAGGCACACACCAATTTCTGCTTTATAATTCCAAAGCTGAGGCTCTCAATTATTCCCCTCTAAGCACCCCATCATGTGGGGATCCTGGTGAGAGCTAGGTATAGAAACAGGCAGAGTAAATACTTGGAAAAATCTCTGGAGACAGTAACATTCACCCTTCATATCAAAAAGTCTAGGGGGCTGGAGAGATGGCTCAGTGGTTAAGAGCATTGCCTGCTCTTCAATTCCCAGCAACCACATGGTGGCTCACAACCATCTGTAATGAGGTCTGGTGCCCTCTTCTGGCTTGCAGGCATACAAGCAAAATAATGTATACCTAATAAATAAATAAATAAATAAATAAATATTTTAAAAAAAAGTCTAGGGGGCTGAGGAGTCAATGTGAAAATGTTCAAGTATGGAAATGCATGCATCACTGGAATATTAGCATGAAGTATTATGCACTCCTGAGAGGAAATTACCACACTCTCTGAGACAGAAGTACTTACCTCTCTTCAAAGTTCTCCTTTAGGGCCTTACTGTCAGCGTTGCCCTCAGTGGGAGCTACCATTGTATTGCTACTGGAAGTAGTTCCTGTCATCAAAGACAAAAGAGCACCTGTCAGCTGAGGAGACTAATAAACATTTCAATCAATCTGCCACTGGTACGAAAGCAAGGTGACCATGATGCTCGCCATGACTACCATATTCTCAACTGTGTCAGAACAAACAGGGATGGTGGGTGTGGGAGGGATGGCTCAGTGGGTAGAGCACCTGCTACTAAGCCTGACAACTTGAGTTTGACCCCAGAGACCCACATGGTGGAAGGAGAGAGACCAATTCCTGCAAGCTGTACTCTGACCTCCAAATGAACACCATGGCATGCTTCTACCCCTACTGACACAATAAAGAATCGTAATACAAAAAGGTTAATAAATGGGTAAGAAATTGTTACGAAGACAGGGAGTGGAGGAAATGAAGAGGCTTCTACACTGTTGTCGAAACAGTGCAAAACCAGAGCTGTCTGAAAAATCTATGTTAAAAGTAGTCATTTTCCAAAATGTAACTCTACGACATTTGTAGCTGGTGGTGGTCTTCCCACTACCGAGAGTAAATCAAGACTTCTTGACTGGGGCACACGGATCATAGCTGAGAAAGAAACACTTCCTGGATGACCAGGGGTGGAGGGTAGATGAAAAGCTCACACTAGATTTTGGCACTGCACTACCCTGCAGCCCTCACAGCCACAGGCAACCCAAACATGCCCATGTCCTTTCTCTTGGGAGTGATCAGAACTCTTTCTGGGAGGTCTGGTCCATCCAGGAGATAAGGTATCACACGCCGAGGTAGACATCAGCAAGACAGTCACCTGACAACAACGCTATGCTCCTCCTCTACACTCCCAGAGCTTACAAAGGCCGGACACTGCACCCTGCTAAGAGGCAGACCTAGGGTCAAGATCTCAAGGAAAGAGTTGCTTTGCATTAAAACTGCTGAACTTATTCCAGATGATTCAGAATTAACTTTGTTATTTATTTAATTACAAAAAATAATTAGAAATAGAAACCATCCCTTATATATAACACATATCAGATCCCATATGGGTCTACCAGGCTCTCCAGCAGAACTTATACCCCATTCCCAAAAAAGTACACAATTTCCCTCCGTGATAGTAAGAATCCTTACGTTACTCAATTTCTTTACTCATGTAGGATTTTCCCATCTCAGACCAATCACCGAACATGCCTACTATTTGGTTTTGTTTTATCTGTAATGTAATTTAAAGACACAAACTCCCTTGAAGAAGCACACGTGGGCAGAGAGAGCATTGTTTCCACAGACGCAGCGGGTGCTGCTCACCTGAGGTGACTGAAGGGATTTTGCAGCTGGAAGTGATGCGGTAATAGGGCGGGTTGTCCATGTGCGTGACGCCCGAGCTGACGGGGTCTGTGAGCTGCAGCTCCCCGACCAGTTCCTCCAGCAGCTGCATCGTTTTGTCTCTTCCCAGATAAACAATGACTTTCTTTACCTGTTCAGGAGGAAAAAAAAACAACTTTTTAATCTCGTGGCTCAGTCTAGAGGCCATGAATCTTAAATTCACTCATTCATTCGCTTGTTTGTTTCTGTGTGTGTGCACAGGCTCTGGTGAGTGTACAAGTACCGTGTTAATGCACTGTACCGTGCGGAGGCCAAAAGAGGGCACCAGGTCCCCTGGAAATGGAGGTAGAGTTGGTTGTGAACTACCTTGTTGGTGCAAGAGCAATAAGTGCACTTAGTCCTGAGCCGTCTATTCCCCATTGAGACAGATTTTTGTTGTTGCTTTTTAAAAAAAATCAAAGTTGAACTCTGTGGAAGACGAGTAAGCACAAGAAGAATGGGAAAGGGGTGAGGTGCTTTTCTGTAAAAACTTCTTCATGAACGGACAAAGCCTTGGGTTGGAGTGTCCTGTGACTGCTACACACCCAGCCTTCCTGGCAAGTGTCTAACTTCCACTCGCTCTTCCTCCTACAGACCACGGAGTCTTTTTAACATGAAGGAAGTGGAAGCAGAAGTGACTCCACCTCCTGGGGGAAGAGCATCAGTCCATCACTATACCATCTCAACACCCCACAGTTCTGTACATGGAAGGGTCTGGAAGAACGCTGATGGCAGCCTCCTGAGGAACTGGCCCTCTGTGGGGTACACTTCGGGGAAGAGCTGGCCCTCTGTGGGGCACACTTCGGGGAGATGCGCATGCCCACAGACCTGTGTGCACACCTGGACATTCACTTTAGCCTTCATTGCTCCTACTGTGTTGTTAATGAGGATGGATTTTTTTTTAAAACATAAATATTATTTTGCATTTAACATGTATGGGTGTGTTGCCTGCATGCATGACTGTGCTGCGGTGGAGGCCAGAAGAGACCTTACGGTTCCTGAAAATGGAGTCACAGATAGTGGTGAGCCACCTCGTGAGTGCAGGGAAATGAACCTGGGACCCCTAGAAGAGCAAACAGTGCTCTTAATCGCTGAGCCATCTCCCCAGCTTCAGCTTAGATGGGGTTAAGTGTTCCTCTCCCCGTAGCAGGGAAGAACACTGTGTCTCCTGCTCTGCCATCTGTTCCCAAGCTTTCCCTTCCTCCCAGAAGACATAGGCCCTGAGCTCTCCATCACAACACCAGCTGCAGCCCGGGGAACCTCAGTGGGCCAGCTGTGTATGACTACCACGCCCTCTCAAGTGTTAGCCTTTACTGGGGCTTTCTCAGACAGTCGGTCCCAGCATCCTACAGCTTTCCTTGGGTGTCCTTGCCGCAGATGAGTTACACAGCTGCTGATCATTCGCAGTGTACTTTCAGAGAACAAACCCTGTCTAACCCTCGAATTCAAACGCCAGACCTTGCGAGTGTACCTGGCCTGGAGCAGCACACAGCGGCATCTGCACACTGCTCCTGACTGTCCTTACGCTACTCTCCGGTGTCCACATGCTAGCAGACCTCAGGTAAACGTGTACATTTTAAAAAGGTAGACAGACTTCCACAATACATACGTAAGGCAAAAGGCTTGGTTCACTATTCACGCCGCAAATGCCGATCAAAAAGTGCAAAATAATTTTCAGGTTCTTTGGCCAGCCGTCTGCTAGTGTGGTCCACACGTTCTCCACCTCTGACCAGGCCAGCTCATCACCATACTAAAAACAGCACACACAAGAGACACTTCAGAAATAGAATAAGCCAAACGCATCACTCCACGAAGAGTTAGGAAATAGCTTCTATAGAAAGTCTCTATTAAAGAAATGATTATTTCTTGTAGGGAATGTAAACACCAGCGTCACCAGTCGTGGACGCTGGTGGAATGGGAGGATACACAGAGTTTGTACTATAGGTTTCATCTGTCTGTCCTGGAGCCATCTTTGCATCAATTCCCAATCACATTTCATCCTCCTGACCCCCGTACCTTTGCGGTCATATACATGAGATTGTTCAACACCATGGCGGTGGCCTGTGGGGATCCCCAGCCTTCTCCCCGGAGCCAGCGTCTGCTTGTCACCATGATCTCTCTGTCTTTCAGTGAGTCATCCTCATCTTCATCCTGCCGCCTTGCTGAGGGCAGAGGCTTGAAATCCACCAGCTCAATGTTGTTCATCCAGGGCAGCAGGTAATGCAGCATGGCCTGCCGCCCCGCCGGGTGAGCCGTCTGGATCCGCTGGCTGATCTCTGGTTCAAGGGATATCAAAGGGGAGACCTAAATCATTCCATGTGCTTCTTAGCCAATTCGAAGACACATGCCACTCATTTCCCAACGACAAAAGCCGTCTTTCACATAACGAATGTCTCCTCTCTGACATAATTAAAACAAAAACAAACACAAAACCAGCTAACACAAAGCATCTACCTCCTTCATTTTCTGATAGTTTTTCTTTATGTAGGCCAGCGTGGACCTACCTCCGGGGTACTGGGGTTGCAAATGTGTGCCACTATCACCAGCCCTACTTTTTTCTTATACAAAGTGCATTAGGCAGTTAAATAAGAGTTTCTATACTCTTGGTAAGATTATAAGATGGTGAACCACTCGACCATCCAAGCAACCCAACTATGGAGTCTATATCTTAAACAACTCAAGGCAGAGACTGAAAAGTGACATTCACACATCTGTATTCATAACAAAAAGGGAAGCAAGTGAAATGACAGACGGATGAGAGAATAGGCCAATGACCTGTGATGATAGACACTGGGATTCCACAGAGCCTTACAAGAGAAGGAAAACTCATTCTGCACTACAAGAAGGAGCCCAGAAGACATTGAGCTAAGTGAAATACCCTAGCCACACACACAAAGTACCGTACGATTCCATTTGCCTATCCAGAGTAGCCACACTTAGAAAAACACAAGGTGCTCCGAATGGTGGCCATGAGGTGGTGAAGGGCAGGAAAATGGGCGCACACTGAATAAGGACTAGTTTCAACTCGGCAAGCTCAAAGAGCTCTAGAGATCTAGTTTACACTCGACACTGCTGAACTGTGTCTTTGAAATGAGCAAGACCACAGTGAGAATGACGTCTCAAGACAAAGACAGACACTCTGCATGGAGTTGTTCTATTGCCTATATACAAACTGTATAGTTTTGGCATGAAAAACAAGCTGTGATACTCAAGAGATTGAATGAAGACATCCTAACTTAGTGTATAGGAACTGGGGCCACATCAAGGCTTAACCTCTTCCACGGAGATGGAGTCACCTCAGGTTGAAGTGTGGGAACATCAATATGAATAGAAGGCAAGTCTCCACTAAAGGTGACAGGGAAAAAAAAAAATCCAGAAAATGATAAGTGCCTGGGAAAACCAAGACAGGATAGAACTGAGAGCCACAGAAGACAGCCAATATCCGTGGCTGTGAACCGCCACGGAACTGAAGACTTCATGCAGAGAGTAGAGTCAGCAGCCAGAGGGGATCTGGTGAGTTTCAGACAGAAGCCTGCCATTAACAGAGTGAACGCCTTCCTGAGAGGGGAACGGGGAACACGACATGGCGGATGGTGGATGTGGTGTAGGTACTCAAGGAAGACACTGTGGAGAGGGGCCAAGCTGAGACGGAGGAACCAGCGAGCCAGCAACCTTCAAGGTTCACTTTGTGAACAAACAAAACAGAAAACCGAAAGTGTACAAGAAGCCCTCTTTTTCTTTTTTCTAAAAAGCAAGACAGTGTCATCAGATTTAAAAAGCAAGATGGATGAGTTTAAGTTCTTATTAAAGAAAAAACTCAGACACATTTCTGATTCAACCTCACATTTCCGACGTTCTGAATTTTCTAAAGATGGTCTTTTAGAGCTGGGAGGAGGCTGGGTCAGTAAAACGCTTGCCATGGAAACATCAGGATGTGAGTGTGGGCCCCAAACACAGGTAAAGAGGTGGGCACAGTGGAACCATCTGTAGTCTTCAAGCTGAGGAGGCAGACAGAGGAGCCAGGCCATCTAGTGAAACCAGGGAGGCCCCATCTAAACAATGGTCAACATGCCTCCGGAAAAGACTTGCATCAGCTGCTGGCCTCCCCATGCATGCACATTCACTTATATGTATATATGTACATGTGTGTACACACACACACACAAACACACACACACACACTCAATAGATGACTGCAGAAGAAACAGGAAGCATTTCCTTGGGCAACCTGAGAATATGGCGAGAGTGAGCTCTGGATACGCCCGGGCTAGCTCCTCAGACAACTGGTAATAAGATACAGAATACAGATGTGGCAGCGGGGACAGCTGGCTGAGGACTCCATCCGTTCTCTGAACCTCCAATTTGTGAGCATAGCGAAACATCTTCGGTTCCAGGATCTATAGGAAAGTAATTCCATCAACTTCAGTCAATTCTTTATGGGTTTCTCCAGAGTTTAGCTATAATTAAAAACCAAAAACTCTCCTACATAGTATTCCACCTTTAAATCTATAGTCATTTATATCACTATGCCCGTTTCTAGTATTTGAAATGCCTGCAGAAGACGGCCACCGTTCAGAAAGATTTGCACCCAGGTATCCAACATCAATGATGCTGGTACACAGCCCAGTCTGAAGTAGCTTTAGCAACTCACTGTGCAATGACTTGAAAAAATTAATCACTTTTCCAGGTAAAAATATAATTGCATACAATATGTGCACATGGGAAAAGCCCCAGGAAACAGCTCTTGGCTAATCACTAGACAGCCTATAAACTGCCTTTGGCTTACACTACATGAAGCACGAGTGACTGTTAACCTTTTTCTTCACTAGAAAGAGTGAAATTAGATATAATTCCTTAGCCGGTCTAGCATGGGTACCACCTCAGCGCCTTTGGGAACATCAGCATCTATTCCACCGCCACTTTAAGGCCTTCTCAAAAACCACTGCATCGTGCCTTATTTCCAACCAGTTAAAAATTTGATAATGATAATCTAAGAAAAGTAAGGCTATCATAAAGGATGGTTCTCAAAACAAAAAATACTCAACTCTCATCTGTCAAACAGAAGTAGCCATTCCTATATACCAGCCCTAATTAGTGGATCCTAAGTATCAAAATACATTCACATACACTAACATAATCCTCTATAGGGCAGTTCTGAACACTTTATATTATTAAAGATTTAAACAGCAATATTGTCTTTGACTTGTATTTCTACTAATAACCAGAACTTGGTACCCTACCTTTACTACCAATATTACTATGCATTAATGGTAAAAATAATGTATCAACTTTGCCAGATCATGAGTAAAGTTAGACTTTAAACACAATTTGTACACGAACCTGTAAGAGTTGCATAGCAATTTCATAGATACTTCTAGAAGAGTCAGCTGCTTTAAACAGTATTAGATTCAGGAGCATCACCGTGTCACACTGATAATCCCTGAAGATAAACATCATGCATTAGGAAAAGCAATGTTTGGAAACGTTCACATCAGTGAACGGATATGGCAAACAACAGGCAAGGCTGTGAACGTCTAAGGTTACAGGTGACTTCCTGTTTTAAAGACAACAGATTTGGGGGAGGGGGAGTTGTTATCCTTTATTGACTAAATTTCACTAGTGTTCAAGGAAAGAAAATAAAGGGTTCTTAGTATTTCTGAAAGAGTCTCTTGAAAACAGACCCACAAACAACTGTAACTGTACCCTGAGTGCGTGTGTGGACTGGGTACCTGTTCTGGAACACGTTGGCGATGGCTTTGAAGCAACCAGCTGCTACCCTCCGGGAACCAGTGTAGCATCGGTCCACGGCCCAGTACATCAGGTTGCTCTGGTCTGGGTTCAGCTCCAGCAGCAACGTGACTGCTTCACAGCCCAACTGGTGAACCTGGGGAAGGACAGGAGTGACAGGGAGAGGAAGTCAGGAGCAGGGTGTATGCTGAGGATGCAGCATGCATTTACTGCACACCATCACACAATCCAGTCAACTAATTCCCAGTTACCTGCTGGGGGCGGGGAATCACTTGTGTATCTGTCTTTTTTTTTTTATATATATATATCCCTGCAAGGCTATTTTAGTTTGATGCTCTCTTTCAACAGTGCCCCAAGGCAACTGATGAATGTGAACAATGGTTCTGAGCTTTCAGAAGAAAATAAATGGTGCCCTCCTCAATGATTCTTATCAAGTTTTATTATTATTTGCAATAACTCAGTGCTGGGGGCAGAGGGTGAAGGGTAAGCCACACTGTATATTGTGAAGCTGGTATGCAAACTGAATAACAGGGCATGGGGGTGAGGAAGAAGGCAGGAAAGAAGGATTAACTCCAAAGTGGTCAAAACAGTGAGCTGAAGCCAAGCTTCTCCATGGAATATTTTAATACTTTAATATTTTAGTTATTTAGACTAAATCCTATTTAGATATACATACGACCCCACATTAATCCTATACCATGAAAGAGAAATTAAAATTATTCTAGCTTTCTTAGGTGATATATCCTATCTGATTTTATCTCATATGTTTATTCATCAAGGCGGGATCTCTCAATTGTGCCCGGAGCTCAGCAATAATGTTAGTCCAGTCTGCTCTGGCAATCCCAGTTGCTTCCTGAGGAATGGGATTACGAGCAGGCTGCCCCATCAACCTGGCGTTTACATGGTGCTAGGGATCTGAACTCGGGTCCTTACACTTGCCTGGCAAGCGCTCCAATCACGGAGCTGTCACCATAGTCCTTATTTTTTTTTTATGCATATAATTCCATTCTGTTTTTAAGGCAGACTTATTTCAGTGGTCCACACAGTAACTGCAAATAATGCAATGGAAATTTCTGAGAAAACTTCAGGAGCCTGTTAGAATTACCTTCTTATCCAGAGAGTCCAGAATGTTATCCAGCCATTTGTACAAATACCCATCTGATGACAGTCCCACGTTGTCTGCGACAGGGCCACAGCACAGCACAGCAGACATGGCCTTCAAACAATAACATCAGAACCACATTTAACACATTTAAGAGGTGAAATGTTGCCGCTTACTAATGTGTATCTAGCCAGAATACCTTTCACAAGGAAATATAAAATAGTGATTTTTTTGTTGTTCTGGGGCTAAACCCTAGGGCTTAGCCATGCTAGGCAAGCACTCTGTCAGGATACAGGAAGCTGTATCCCATCCTAGAAGTAACTTTTAAAAGCGAAGCATTTATTATGAGTAAGTTAGTCTATCATTACAGCAAATTAACTATGCACTATAAAGACAAGGGTACCAAGAGAAAGAACACTTAAATACAAACAAAAATAGGTACCCTTGGGGGCTGGAGAGATGGCTCAGAGGTTAAGAGCACTAACTGCTCTTCCAAAGGTCCTGAGTTCAATTCCCAGCAACCACATGATGGCTCACAACCATCTGTAATGAGGTCTGGTGCCCTCTGCTGGCCTGCAGGCATACACACAGACAGAATATTGTATACATAATAAATAAATAAATATTTTTTTAAAAAAAAGGTACCCTTAATCCTTCAGGGAAACAATGATGAAATCTTACAGATTTCTGGAACTCTTTTGTGCTGTATTTTAGGAAGCTAGACAAAGCTTCCTACATGGCAGACAAACCCAGACCCCGGCATTCTAGGTGCTCTGAGGAACCCCTTTCTGTTCGTGCTATCACATAAGGAGACTCTTACATAGTGAGAAGGAAATCATGGATCTGCGGAAATACCTTTAGCGCACAGTACTGATGTCTATTGATTTGCATATTCCTATCGCTGTATCTGTCCAAGGGCGTAAACATGATGCTAAAGGGGCCTGCCCAGTGACTGAACAGCATGAACAGGCTGTGACGAAGGCTTTGTTGAGGAAAAATACTTCTTCTCTGGTGCACTGTAAATACAAAAACGGGGAGACATATTTACTCCTAGTTCATCTATTCTAATGTGCATGCCAACATCAGGATACGAAGAGGAAGCTGCATTTGTATCATCTAAAACCTCTAGGTGGATGCTGCAAGGAGTCTAGGCGGGAGCTGGAGTCAGGACTAGCCTCTTCCTGGCTGCCTCATGAACTCCATGGCGGCATCACCACAAGGCACTTGATTCATTGCTAAATGAGGGCTTTTGGCTAGGAAAGTCCTACTTCAAATTTTGTATTTTTCCCCCAGTAGAAGAGATCCCTTGCAAAATAAAGCACACATTTGTCTTGACATGAGAGCAAAGGAGAGCAGACCTACTCCAGGTCTTCTGTGCAGACTGCTGTGTGCCCTGGGATGGTGCCAAAAGCCTGCGGGGCTCTGTGAATTGGTTCAGTACCTACTCGTGCAGGGGAGCTTGCCCCTTTCAAGTCAGGGTCCCTATTGTTGTGATGAAACACCATGACCAAGAGTGACAAGGAAAGGGTTTGCATCACTCACCCTTCCACACAGCCCATATAACAGCTCCTCGTGGCGTGCTCAGTCTGCTTTCTTACAGAACCCAGGACCACCAGCCCAGGGACAGCACTGCTCACAAAGGGCTGGGCCCTCCCCCATCAATCACTAATTACGAAAACGTTCTACAGCCAGATCTTATGGAGGCATTTTCTCAATTGAGGTCCCCTCTTTTCAGATGGTTCTACCTTTGTTACAATGACATAAAAGTAGCCAGCACACCGACCCTAATATTCTCTGGATCAATATGAGTTAAGACACTCAATAGAATCCAATAAATCACGACGGAAGCCGTGGGGAAAGTGCACAGTAACAAAACTAAATCTATCTTTATACTAGCCACTTTGCTACACAGAAAATAAAGAGGAGAAAAACGCTCTTGGCCCTTAAATAACAT
The DNA here is from genome assembly GCA_025134845.1 of Neodon shergylaensis. Taxonomy (NCBI): domain Eukaryota; kingdom Metazoa; phylum Chordata; class Mammalia; order Rodentia; family Cricetidae; genus Neodon; species Neodon shergylaensis. Next base: position 28,759,090 of record JABTXL010006079.1, read on the forward strand.
TTACCTTTCAAAGGGCAAAATAAGGCTCCTGTGCCTATAATTAGCAAGCCTAATTATATACTTAAAAGATCCTGCAAAAAAATACAATCCATGTGATTGCATGCCAAAGGTTAGCATATAGTACTTAAAATAACAAAATCATCGTATTTGGAGAGAGAAAAATATCAACTTTTGCTGCATGCAAAAGGCTTATGGTAATCTTTTAAGATTTTTTTTTTGGAAAGAATTTACTACTTTTTGAAGCAGTTGTACAGATCAATCTTCCTAGCACACACCTCAGTGTCTGCTCAAAAAGAGGCACACATCTGTTAGATGAGGCCACTGGTGTAGTAGCACCATCCACAGGTACACATCTGTTAGATGAGGCCATCGGTGTAGGTGTAGCACCGACCACAGGTGCACATCTGTGAGATGAGGCCATCGGTAGCACTGTCCGCAGGAGCGCATCTGTTAGACGAGGCCATCGGTAGCACCGTCCACAGGAGCGCATCTGTTAGACGAGGCCATCGGTAGCACCGTCCACAGGAGCTCATCTGTTAGACTAGGCCATTGGTAGCACTGTCCACAGGTGCACATCTGTTAGACGAGGCCATCGGTAGCACCATCCACAGGTGCACATCTGTTAGACGAGGCCATGGGTAGCACCGTCCACTTGCTTTAATTTATATCCATCACCTGTATTCTTCCTTCACTGTGTAGGTGTGACTCATTCATCTTATTCTCAGTTATCACTCTGAGCATCACTCCAGGCTCATTGTATCTACCATAGGTCGTCCAAACAGCTCATTCTAATTGGTATCTTCTGAATTTTATCAGTGTCCTGATGGCTGAAAATCCCTACTGAGTTGATTCCTTCTTGATTTCTAGCTACTGACACAAGGTTAAAAAAAAAAACAAAAAACACCCTCTTGCTATTGACATTGTGCGGACATAGTTTCCCAGGATGCTCTCAAGTTAGAGGCTTTAAAAATATTACATTTATTTATTTGTGTGTATGTGTGTGTACACGCATGCACACGTGTGAACATGCCTCAGAGCTGGTGTGGCGGTCACAGGTCAGCCCGCAGTCATCAGTTCTCTCCCTCCATGTGGGTCCCAGAGATGACACTCACATGATCGGTCTGGGCACAAAGTGCCTCTCCCTACTGAGCCTCCCACAAGTTACTGCCTTAATTACACAGCTTCCAAGGCAAGAGGAACACAGAAAGGCCTGGAGCATCCCGGAGGGCTTTGAGGAGCTGAAAGCCTACCCGGAACATTCTGAATGATGTTCGCCACTAAGGCACTGAAATGGCATCGGATGTCCTTCAGGGTGTCAGAGTCCTTTTCATTCTCTGCTTCCAGAAGCTGTCGCGTCAAATCTACATACTCCAACAACGTGTTGTTGAGGAAATGCGTTTCGTTATCAAGGCCACCGCTAGCACTGAAAATACCGAAGAGAAGGAAACACAGAGAAAAGGTGACTCTCGATTCCAACTGAAGTAAGAACCCCACTGCCACCATCAGAAGAGCACCCGGAAAACCTGGTGTGGCTGGGGCAGAACGACACTTTAAGACACAAAAATGAAATAATATATGATTTTGGCTTCCTTAAATATAAAAAAGCAGCTGGTGGTTCCTCATCGAGGAACTGCTATTGTAATTTATACCACCCGATCTCATACCCAAGTGAAAAAAAAAAAAAAAACCCTCAACAATACTGGCTCTCCATTCACAGATACTGTGGTAAGGAGCTGGCAGGCCTGTGGGGGGCGGTAGGGTGGGGATATGTCACTGTAGAAGGGAAGGCCAGTTCCAGGGAGTGTCCTGTCTCTGTTGGTCTTCATACCAAACCTTTAATGGGGTTGCTTATCCACCAGGTACTTATCCCGGCCTTCTAAGATGACATGTGCTATTAAGAATATATTTAAAGGGAATTCAAGGGCACAGTGCTGGATCTCAGACTGCTTTAGATCCTGGGGCAGCCCTGAGCCTGCTCTGGGATTCTTACTGAGGCAAGAGAAGTACACCCCACAGCCATGGGCTGTTAGTCGGAAGTCTAAACTCCTGTCGTGTCCCTTCGGCTCTCAGTTACGTATCCAGGACTATGACAGTATGTTTCAATAAGAGCCTACATGAGTCACTATGCCTAAAATGACCCTGCAAACAGTAAGTGCTTGCTATATCAATTAAAGGATATTATGTTTCTATTTGGCAAGGCCAGCTCTCATTATATTGGGAAAGTACTTCTATATAATATTATTAAACTAAAAATATTTTTTTTACTAATTATATCTTCTAAAAAATCCTGATCACACACAAACAAGAGTAAGATATCTCAAAGACTATATTAAAAATATCCATCTGTACTAAAAACATGTGCTGAATGAACTGATGGGCTGAATTCCGACTTCTGTCAACAGAGGAGTCTTTACCCTCAAATCATGACCAATTAGTGGGCAGCATCCTACATCAGAAAGTAACATTACTTCACTTAAATATCCACTAAGTAGCTCCGGCACATTAGGCATGTGGGGTCCCTGTCCCTGGCATTCAAACTGTTCCCCCATCTTTAACCATGTGGGATGCGAGGACACACACAGCAGTGACAATCTCCTGTTAACTTTCTCTTAGAAAACAGCGAAACCAAAGTAGTCTCTTTTCAAACAATTACTGCTCAGTAGTGGACACAGCTTATTTTCAATATGCCAATATTTGGTAGTTATCCAAATCAGAACCATCCAAAGAGCATCCCTTCTCTCCCACCACATCAAGAGGGACCACAAAAAGGCTCATAGTGTGCCATGTTCTTCTTGTTTTCTCAAGCCCACAAACCTCCATCTTATTTTTTCACAATTTCAACCAGATTGCCTTTAATCATATCTTTTCTTTAGCTTTCCAGTCAACACACAAGAAAAGCGAACCTACGACTTTAAATTCTCTTCCACTAAAGCTCTGTTTCGAGAGTCTGTCACAAGCTCCCGATGCTAGATCGGAAAGGTGTTGGGCACGCTAAGAAACCACCAGGAGAAACACGAGCACACACTGTTCCTATGCTTGTTCAATTACCGGCGTATGCCTCCTGTCTAGCACACGCTGTTCCTACGCTTGTTCAATTATTGATGTATGCCTCCCATCAAAGCTTCTTTCCAGCTACCTATTGTGTACAGGGTCAGATCCATTACTTCTTGCCCTCAAAGGTCAGCTGACACCATTACCCTGCTAAGGAAACCTTTCACTTTCAACTCATTGCTAATGGTATTTTCCTCAAGGGTCTTGGTCCTAGTGTCAAGAAAACCTCCAGGATTTATGGTTTGTGAATGGTGGGGAAAACAACTGTGAGTTACATTTGGAAGGTTCATAATCTTCCTGGCAGGACTAAAAACAGTTCATCAGAGTAAATTTGCATAACGCTAATAGTAAACCCTTTGAACGTGTGAGTTTTTTTTCGAGCCCAGACAATATTTATCTTCAAAATGAGGCAAGAAATTATAACTCCGTCAAGAAAAGGCCACCACTATTGCTTTTTCTTAGAAATCAAGGCTCCAACCAAATATCAAACTCATGGGCACATTAGTTAGTTTTTGACCAATCTGATTGTAGATTTTCTTTCTTTCCATTCTTATTCTTATTATTTTGGAAACTTTATAGCTCAGGCTAGCCTCAAACTCATGGCAATCCTGCCTCTGCTCCCGATGGTACATAATTTCTGGCTGGTGGTCCATGTATTGGATGCCTCTTTAGTTGGTAAGTTTTACAGATGTTGACATGTGTATTAGACAGGTATTTTTGTTGCAACGGTACTTTTCTGTTTCCACGTATTTCAAGGAGTTTTGAAAGTCAGAATCCCACACCGACCTGTGACTAATGACACCAGCATCCGCCAGCAGTTCAAAGATCCGTACCAGTTGTACTCGTAAAATGTCTCGACGCCTGCGCCGTTTCATATTCTGCTCCAAACACACAGAGATGTGGATTAGGGAAACACTGGGGAAATTCACAGGGAACTGCTGAGGTGATTTTGAAAGTCAACAGCATGGATGCTAGGAAGAGATGCGGGCCCATCATGGTTACCACATCTCAGTGTGGATGCTGAGGATACTGCCGCCTATGGTCTCAAAGGGACAGGTGTGTGGACGGTGAGAAATTAAAGAGCCAAACAAAACCACACGACATTTTATCAGCAGATCCCTCCCGTATGTGTAGCAGAAATAACATCCTACAGTTACTCCTTGGTGATCTGTCGACCTGCTGATTTCAGAACAACTAATCAATGTTGTCTCATCAGCGTCACAAGGAATCCCTAAGACTCAGAAAGCGAGGCAGAGCAAACAACCCTGGCAGATTAAAAACCTAGGGTTTTGCTCATGCCTGCCTCCTACCTAATTCATTTTTGCAACAAAAAGAACGCATAAAAGCAAAGGAAAACATTGCCCGTTATGGGATGAATGACCGAGGGTTAAAATACCAGGGTGCTGACCCCAATAGTAAGCTAAATGGGGAAGAGCAGTGCCCTGCAACACTTTCCCTCCACCTTCTCTCATTTACAAAGTCATTTTCTTAAGCTAGAGAAATTAAAAAATTAAGACATTTTTCTTAATCTTTCACTTCCACATTCCCACCCACCTTTCTGCCCTCCGGAAGCAAGTTCATTTGCCGAGTCGTGTTTACTGCTCCCTTGGGGGTCTTTCTAGAGTTTACAGAAACCCACTGTGACATAAACAGCTTCCTAACCATCCTCAAGGACCTTGTCTGCAGAGTTATCCATAGCAAGCCAGTGGGCTGCAGACTCTCGAAGGAACCCACACATAGCCATCATACCCTGGGACCAGAGGGGGCGTGGCTTCAACGGTCTCTTTAAGGGCAGCAGCAGTCACTGACTCCCTCTCCAGCCAGGGAAGGTGGAGCTGGACAAGCTGAAAGCAATTAGTGGATGGCCACTCTCAGAAACCCTGGAACTCTACAGATCCTGTGCCCTGCTCTCCCTCCTGCTAGAGTGACTTCCCAACTGCTTTTGACCCCGGGTTCCTGCATGTGTTGTCCTGGGCAGGAGAGAGAATCTGCACAGGAAAATGCCAAGTTTAAAATACAACAGATAGCTGGGCTTGTGCTTTTAATCCCAGAACTCGGGAGGCTCCGACAGATGGATGTCTTGAGCTTGAGGCTAGCCTAGTTTACATAGTAAGTTCCAGGCAATGCTGGGCCTACTAGAAAGCAAAGGCAAGCAAGCGAACAAACAAAAACAAAACCCATATAACAACAAAACACATCAGCCTGTTACATCTTAATCTCTATACCCTATGGCATACTACTTAGCGTACACCAGGACAATGTCCACTGCACGAGTGTCCAATGGTGGGAATCTGCACAACTGCTTACCTCTGGTCGTCTTTCAAGTGCTTCTTTAATTATGGGATGTAGCTCCTCTATTAGTTCCCTAAAGGAAAAACAGCACATATTAGTTTCACTCACAGCTAAGTAGGCAGAATTTGCAAACATATACCAAAACAGCAGAAACTGACAAGTCCTAACCCTAAGCCTACTGTTTTCTTAAAGCTTTGTTTTGATTATAAAACAGTCTTCTAATTAAACCCTCAGAAACTGCAAAGCATGGCATATAAGCTTCTCTGTTTGTAGAGAAAAGTATCACCAATATTTTTATTCCAGCGTTTTGTGAACTGCGTGTATTTTATGGAGGTGAAGCACGCTCGTGTGTAAAATGCTCTCCTTCCTTTTACACTAGCACACTACTGATGGGTCAGTAACATCCTGCCAGGCAGCAGGCTAGCCCAAAGGCAACTGATTAACACACACGGCTGTTTGCAGAACCAGTATTTGTACTAACTGAAGAATACACAGAACCTGGCTTATGCTGATTTAAATCGAAAATGTGCTCATTGCATAGGACTGAGAAAATTCACCCACGATTTGATCATTTATATAAAAGAGCTGACTTCAGGAGAACAAGTTTGTGGAGAAGATAAAGCTTTAATTTGCTCAGTATAGACAAGAGAAGGCTAGAATACAGTGACTCAGTGGAGAAGCCAGGGCTGGCGTGCAGCTGTGAGCCAAGACCTCTAGCCCACCCCAACCCACCTCTCTTATGAACACACTTGTTCTTCTAGCGCGTAGAAGAATGAAGAAGAGGATTACCTAAAGGCTCCTGGGTTGGTCCTGCCAAGACCAAGAACAAGGGACTCTGTGACCTCCATGCTCTCAGAGCGCATCATTGGAACTATGTGCTTAAACAGGGCCGATGGGGAGGGGATGCCGATAATCTGAAGGAAAAAAAAAAACCAGAATTGCCACTTACAATTAGATATCCAACCAAATAACTTGCCATTTAACCATCTTTGGTCAAGGGCAATCGAGTAAATGACATTTTTGGGGGCAAACTAATGCTGCTTCAAAACTAGCTCTCAGCACAGACAACCTAGAAAAGCTTGGCTTGTCCCGTGGCGCCCTGCACGTTCCTTCACTGAACATGTCTGTCTGGAGAGATTCACCATCACACAACGGTCCAGGCATCCATCAGACACTTTCTATCTTTTGATCCATAAACCTAAGAAAAACAGAATTCTGACACCCTTGTCTTAAGTTTTCTTCAAGCACACCAGGGCATCTTCCGTCCTATCATAAAATCTATTTATCGGATCTTTCTAATATCCGTCATGTCACTGTGTGACTTAGGCAATTTTTGTACAAGCATTTGATAACTTAGATGATGGTTCACTTTGTAATCTCAGTACTGAGGCAGCTGAGACAAGAGGATTGCCGGAAGTTTGAGCCAGCACAGTAAGTCCTAAGTCAGCCTGGGTTATATGTGAGACCTGTCTCATAAATCCAAGAAATGAATGATGAATGATTCCTGTTGGCAGTGGGAAGTAGAAGGGCTTAGGAAGAGAACTAAGGGGAAACACTTTAAAATTTTCAGTAGGCTATTTTTATGTACAAGGTCAATTTTGCCCAGTAGAAAATCTCTGTCCCTAATTCTAACCAGGAGTCCACAAAAACAATAGAATTTTCTGAGACACACGAGCGATATAATCTTCAACCTCTCTATTTTGTTTTCCACGAGAAGGAATTTAACGCGTCCTCTCGTGGAGTCACTGGGACACAGAGGGTGAGGAAGACGCACCTTGGCATCGATACTGTAGCCACTGTCAGGGGTGGACGCCAGCGTCTCGGGAGGAGAGCATCTCATGGGGCCTGTGGATGCCGAGGACGAGGGGGACGGGGAGGGGGAAGGGGAGGCTGCCGCACTGCAGCAGAGAATCAGGTAGTTTCTCCACAGGCCAATGTAGGAGTCACTGCTCGTGGTGGCATTTACCTTCTTTGCATTGATGGGGCTACTAAAAAACAAACAACAAATAAGAGCAGAAATCGCATGTTTTGTATAAATAATATCTATTTTATTTTTCAAATATTTTATTTGAAAATATTCATTTTGTTTATATTCATTCCAATGATCACACTGTCATCCTTCCCAACTATGTCTTCCTTATCAACAACCCCCACCAAATCCAATTCATCCTGCAGCTCACATGGGTGGCTCAGTGGCCATGTGCTGTGGCCTGGGCCAAGTGCTAGCGGCCCTAAAAAAAAAAAAAAAACAGTGACTATTTGCTCCTCAGCAACTATCAAGGGCAGAGGCATTTAGAAAGTTTTCATGTAACTAATGCCAAGTTGTCTACTAATTTAAAGGCGATGGTTATCATAGAGTTTTTATTGCAAGCACTCAGACTTTCTGGAGGGATCAAAGGGAGAAATGAATGAAGCCTAGCCTCTAAGACAGAACAGATAAAATAGGTAATTGTGAGCCTACGCTACATTCTTCGTCACTCTGCCCCCTCCACAAGATAGCAATGTAGCATAGCGACTTACAGAATTTCCAGTGTCTGTCACTTTCCAAAAGCATGCCTCTCGAAAGCGGGCTATCCTTTTAAAATACCCCCTATGCAAAGGACTTACTTTACATCAACTTGGGGGGACAGCAGCTGCAGCCTTGTGTACGCGAACATCCAGGCGTAGCTTACGGCTGTAGAGCAGTGTTTAGGAAGGTTTTCTTGCTTTAGAAAACTGGAGAGACTTATAATCCATGGGTCTTGGCCTTGGGTCACATGTGCAAATATCCAAATGTGTGAGGGGCTGATCACATCAAACTGGTGGCTGATGGGAGAAGAGTTCCACTCGGCTAATGTTTGCAGATCTACCGAGCTGGGGCAATACAGCAAAGTAGTCTAGAAAGAGAGCAAATGCTTATCATATATTTGAGCAGCTTTCCAAGTTTTTATATCTGAGGTGCTTTGGGTGGACTAGATCAGGGTTTTCTGGAAGGTAAGTAGGCAGGAGGATGTGGTGAATTTTTGATATTCCCATGAGTTTCATTATTCTCAAAAGGCTGTGTGGACCAAGAAGGCTCACATCCACAACTTAAGTAATTCCTATGTGGATACTCAACTTTCATGGGTCCACGGAACTCTTTTTAGAAATGAAATAAAAACCATTAACTTTCATCCCGATGAAATGGAACAGCCTGGAATGTGAGCACACTCACATTCTAAGGTATAAAAACAAATATTTTTTCCTTAACATTCAGACTCTTAAAGAAATTAATGTTAAAAAAATAATACTTTTTCATTTTACTCATTAAGCACTGTTTAAGGCATTATTATAAGTCATTTATTACTCTATTTGTTACCATAATACATAGTTAATGATAAAACAATTCTTTTAATTGTATACATTTTAAATCATGTCTTAGGCATATAAAATTTTATTATTGCCTGCCTGTGGTTGTGTATAACAGATGAGTTATAAGAACCAGGTGTTGAGCAGAATGCAAATAAATCTTCCATCCATGTATTCCAAAATAGGAGAATTAAAACGCAAGTAGTAAATTTCAGAGTTGTTTCTATAATCAACCTTGGAGTACTGAATTGACTTCCCACCCAACTCTACTGACACTCCATAAGACTAAAAGAAGTCTGCCTGAGTCAGACCGGATGTGGTCCTGGGTTCTATCCCAAGCACAGAAAGGAGAGGAGAGGGAAAAGAAGAGGGGTGGGGCTAGAGGAGAAAAAAGTAAAGATATTTTTACCATCAGGTTTCTTTGTAACATTTTTGCTGATAAAATGTTTCTCTACATTTTAACATACTATTTACTTAATTTCGTAAAGAAAATAAAAACATTGACTGAAAAAGCCGAGTGCATTTCTTCCCTTTGGTTAAAGAGTATTTCCTCCCATGTTTGTAACCAGTCAGCAGCAGCAGACCATGGTCCAGTGAAGTTACATTTAAGGGAAAGGTCTTAGATTGGAAAGGCTAGAATTTTACAACGAGAAACTGATTTTTATGGCAACAAGAACTAGTCAGAGGATAAGCATGCGTCACTTTAAACCCTTTATCTGCTCGAGAAATACAGTCTAACTCATTGCACTTGTTGGGGAGACACATGGATGTGCGCTCACCTGCCTGAAGTCCCATAATAAGATGGAGTAGAGACTCCTGCAGTTACCTGATCGGCCCCTGTTAGATGGATGAAGCTCTCGAGAATGGATGGGCTCAGCCTGTCCATCACGTCGATGGCTAACTCATCATCACCCTGTAAAAAAGAGACCATGCGTCTGAACAAGCAAGGGGTGCGTAAGCAAAGCAGGCAACAGGAAGCAAAGCTGAGCAGAGTTCAAATTAACATTCTTGTGAAGAACTAGGGAGCAGGGTCAGGTGGGGTGGGGGTAGGGCGGGTTTGCAGCAGGCCCGCTCCAGCATGCAGTGGTAAAGTAGGCTTCGTAAAGGAGTACACGCTACATGAACCCCACCTGCATGGAGCACAGACGGGTGGCAGGACAGTCTCAAACACGTTCATGAGATGACTAAACCTTACCTTAGGAACCTCCAAAAGTGCAAATAAAGCCCGGATTTCTCTAAGGACACTGACAGCTAGCCTTCTGGTGGTGGGCCGGCTGCTACAGAGGATGACCAGGGCAAAGCCTTCGACCACATGGAACACAGTGGAATACGGGTTCCTTTCCAGAGGAGGGGGGTGAGGACCTCCATTAGCGATACCATGCTTGATTTAAAAAAAAAAAAAAAGCAAGTTTAAAACAACCTTTAAAAGGTTGGATGAATTTGGAAGAGAGACAGTAACCAGTAAAGCATATTACAAGCATTCTGATAACAGGGCTGCCTCGGCCCAAGGGATTTTAATGGCATTCACTTCATAACAATGCGACACTGTGGGCTGGGGCTGGTGGCAGAAGCCTGTCCTCCCAAACACTCAGGAGGTTGAAGCAAGAAGGCCACAAGTTTCAGGGCAGCTCAGGAGAGACTGGACTGCGTCTTTCATATGTAAGTGCAGGCTCCATATCTAAGGCACACGGTGTCACCTGTGCTCAGTGTGGGATTTCTAGGCTCATAAAGGCCCCTGGGCAGCTTGGATGGTCCAACTCTGAGCTTCCAGGGTTCTACGGTGTTTTCAGTGTTATAAAGCAACCAGGTGTACACCTGTGCTCTTAAGAAACTGGTCCCTTTGCTGGAAAACAATCAACCCAAGTGACAGACTAACAAAGGTTTCATATGTAAGCTTTGAAACACCTTCATGTAAGAATGACCGTACAATACCTATGCTCGATAAAACATAACCTGTTACCAAATGAAGGAGGCTTAAAGGTTAGATACGAGCACTTGGTTTCCAACACACGAGTGAGCACAAAGTAGGGCACAAGGGATTGCCATCAACAGAAGGTCATTCCAACTAGTAACGACTGCGGAGCTTGAGAGAGTCAATCTATGTCAATTGGCGTCACAATTAGTCATTCACTACTGATCACACACAAAGTGACAATGTGAGAGCGAGTGGTACCTGGGAGTCCTGGGTCTTGTTATACATCTGAGCTGCCTGTTTCCACTGGTTTATTAATTGTACCAACATCTTTACAGCGTTATCAAGAAGAGTGGGGTGGACATCAGTCACTTCACGAACAATAAAATATACAAATCCGGAGAGCACGTCCTCCCGCCAGTCTGGAAAATCAAGCATTAGTGCCTGCAGGGTGTTGAAAGCCAGCGCCCGCAGTTCTTCGTCCATGTGGACCGTGAGCCTACCAAGAACAGAATCCTGTTAGCGAGCCTCGGAACAAAACAAGGTGTCGTCAGGAACACTTACAGCCAAGATACCTGGGCACAAACCTCTGCTCTAAAACCTAAAGATACTCGATGCATCTCTTCAAATGCTCTCTGAGGACATGAAGATGGGGCTCATGTTCACTCTGCCATCCTATAATCGCTCTTTCTGTGCTAGTCTATAGTTTAAATTTCATATGAATGTATCCATGATCAGTGATGTTTTTGCTAAAGTTCAGGATAGGAAGTCTTGAATTTAAATGATAGGCTGCTGTGTAGAAATACAGGTGACATCAGAAATCCATTTCAAACTTCGTCCATGCTTAACATACATACTTTATAGTGCTCTCCTGTAATCAATAAAAAATTTGTCCAACTACACAGGATCCTAGCAGTAAATGAACATAAATAGCTCATCACAGAGGTAATGATCTAGACAGAATAAACAAATAATTCCTGAGGGTGAAAATGGAAGCAATTTAGGAGTAACATAAGAGAAGGTCTACACTTTGAAAATAAAACAATGGCGCAACAGCCCAGCAGGCCCCATAGAGCTAGGGCTCAATAAATCAGAACATATTAATTACATTTTAAAAAGTTAAATTACTTTTTAAAGACTTCAATACAATGATCATAATTTTAGTTACAGAATTTTAACAAAAAATATGAGAAAATGATATATAAAATTAAAAGGGGTTGTAGTTCTGAAGCTGTAACGCAAGCCACCACATGAACACAAGCTCCGGACCTAGAGCTGAAGATTATTTCAGTGGCTGACAACGCAAGCAAATGCATTGAAGTTAGAAATGACGCAAAGGAACAGAGAGTTAGAAAACACACGCTCCGTGCACGCACGGAAGGACAGAGTTAGCCACAGTGAGAGAGGGCGTGTTGTGTGGTTCAGAAGGGAGGTGTCACAGTCTGCTCAACTCGGATCTGGTCTTCACTAAGCCAGCCTTCAGCTGATGGAGAAGCTAAAGAGACATCCATTGCAGCTGCAGATTTCAGAAGCAAGCCACGCAGCAGCTGCAGCAGATACGGTGTACCACAGTCAACACGGTGGGACTACACCTCCCGAGCCCAGTGTGCCGCCTTTGGTGGTGACACCAAAGGAACATACTGTGGAAAACAGAGTGACATTGCTTTCCACGCTAGTGACTTCCACAGCCTTTAAATCTGTGACTGAGTATCGCACACCAGTCAGCGTAACTCGGGATGTATGTGCCCGAGTTAATGACTCCCTGTGCCGAGGAGATGACAATGGGCCCTGGCTAATTAAAGTCAGGATTATCTTTCCTTAGAGAGTCCGCAGAGGTCTATAAATTTACAACATGCCCTTTCTTGTTGTTTCTTTGTTGGTTTCCCTTATTTTGGAGTAAGGAAGAGTCAAGACATTATAATTCCAAACCAGCATATTCAAGACTCTTTCTAGTCATGGAGGTAAATTAATTAAAAATGGCAGCTGCAGGGGAAGAAGTAAAGCAAGCAGCAGCAATCCCACTGCTGCTCACTGCTCAGAGACAGGCTCTTCCCCTCCTCCGGGGCCTCGTCCTCTCAGGTGAGGTTTCATTCTGGGGGAGGTGAGAGCGCGGCACAGGATACTCATCTTGTGGGATCGCCTTCCACAGAGAAGTAGGTCAAGTAGGGACCAGTGAGAACAGACTTGACAGTAACTGCTCTCTCTTCTCCTCAGGAGGAAGGCTGCAATTAACCCTTCAGGGTCCTAATGGGGACCCAACTTTCCAATTCTGCTAAACTCTGGGTTTAGTTTAGTTTAGTTTGGAGACAGGGTCTCATGACTCAGTCTAGCTTCCAATTTCTAATTCTCCTGCCTCTGACTCTTTAGTGCTGAGAGGTCAGTAGCAACACACAGCATATAGCTCTACAATATGATTTATGGCAAAAATTAAAAGAGAAGGGCTGGGAGAAGGCTCGGAGGGCGGGGCCTACACAAAGGTGGGAGCAGGGGAATAGCTCCAATTACAAAGTTGTCTTCTGAACTCTACACCTGTGCCATGGCACGTGCACCCCCATCAGACACATGCACATTTAATCAGGATAAATTTAAAAGAGGGCTGAGCTATTGGCATAAACGTCAAATTCCAGAGACTGCGGCAAGAGGATTCCCAGGTTCAGGCCTGCCTGGCATGATGGAGATCAGGGCCACCCTGGACAGCGTACTGAGATGAGATCCTGCTACAAGATGAAGCACATGACTGCACGTATGCATGATGTCTGCTAGAGAAAGGGGTTGGGACACAGCTCAGCTGCTGTCCGGTACTTGTCTACCGTGCGTGAGACTTCAGGCTGAATTCAGTGCCAAGAACAACACTGCCAAGGCTGACTAGGAGAGAGGGGTTAAGGAAAAGTGCAGTTCCAGATAAGCCCCCCTGTCTCCTACATTCCTCACGGAAGACAAATACTACTCCATCCGCAGTCCCAGCACTCGAGGGGATGCGGCTTGCCTGTGAAATGCCAGATGTCCCCACCCAGGGCTGGAACAGGTCGCTGTTGAAATCTAGTCACTATTTACACAATTCGGTGAGTGCCCAGCAACCAGTAAACATTCTTCAATACAGCTGAGCACTCGCGGTCGGGAACAGTCGCTTTGCCTGGCTTCCCACTAGGGTGTGGCTAGCTAACTGCGGTTCTGGGCTAATTCCAGGCAGATGCCTGGTCATGTTCACTCCTGTCATGCTACAGGGAGAATGCAGACAAGAGGGAGACTATGGCAGTGCGTCTCACCTTCCTGATGCTGCGACCCTCTCATGCAGTTCCGCATGCTGCGGGGACCCAACCGTAAACTTACTTTTGTTGCTACTTCATAACTGTAATTTTGCTATTGGTATGAATCATAATGTCAATATCTGTGTTTTCCGACGGTTGTAGGTGACCCCTGGGAAAGGATCGTTCAACCCCCACAAGAGGGGTTGAGAACCACTGGACTACGGCATGATCCGCAAAGCCTTGGAATAGTCACTGTCTGGTCTTTCGTGGAGACAGTGTGCTGACCTCTAACTGCACGATCCCCTATGGCGTACACACAGTAGAGCCTCGGAAGGCTGCCCTCTCACCTTGGAATTAGGCTAGGAAACATTTAAGCAAGCTATGCTCTTAATTCATGTTAGAGAACTACACTGTGCCTCGTGGGAATGCGAATATTTAAACTTGGGAGGCTCTCCTAGAACAAAAAATCTTAAGTGGGTTTTGCTCACCTGTTGGGGAGTATTATTTTAAGTTGGGCTGCTTTTGTTTACGCTGCATTTGTTTAACTCTGTGAACCTGTGATTCTTTGCCTGTCTAAAACACCTGATGGTTTAATAAAGAGTTGAACGGCCAATAGTGAGGCAGGAACAAGGATAGGCAGGGCTCACAAGCAGAGAGAATAAATAGAAGGAGAAACGAGGAAAAGGGGGAGCAAGCAAGAGAACAAGGAGAGGAGGACATCAGGGGTCAGCCACCCAGCTACACAGCAAATCATGGAGAAAGAAGCAAAGAAAAGTAACCAGAAGTAAGAAAGATACAAGTCCAGAAGGAAACGGTAGTCAAGTTGGCAAGAAACGAGCCGAGCTAAGACTGGACATTCATAACTATAAGCCTCCATGTGTGATTTATTTGGGAGCTGGTTGTGGGCTCCCGCAAAGGCAAAAGAGTAAAAAAAAAAAATCACACAATAGTCAACATCTCAGATGCTGAATGACCACAGAAGTAAACATCAATGAGACCCGTATGCAAGGGATATTTATCATAAAGATCAATGAACTATGACTTGACAGGAAACTGGAAAATAGGGACTAGGGGAGATGTGGAAGAATGTTAGAAGTTACAATTTTGAGTGGGGGCAATAAAAGATGAGAGTTAAGAGAGTAAATAGGAAAAAGGAAAAAAAGTAAATCAGATAGCTCAAAACTGCACCTGCTACCACCTCTGTGGTGAAGACAGCAAGACAATGATGTCACTCACCTTGCTAACAACTCAATGAGGTCAGTTCTGCTCATGCCGTCAGGAATCAGCCTTGGAATCGCAGCGATACATGTTCTAAACAAATCGATTTTGGGTTTTCTTTCCCCCCTGAAAAATGTATCACAAAAACCCAAAACAGAGTAAGAAGTGTATCACGTGGGTTAGAAAATTTAGCAAATATGTTGCCAAAGATGGGACCCAAGGCTAAAGGTTCCAGTAGAAAGGGGGGCACATACAAATTCATATGGACCCAGCCGCTAGTTCCCACCAATGCGTAAGTGAAAGGATGGAGGCCATCCAGGGAAATGACAGCAAATAATTAACTTCATTAATTAGGAAGCCTTCATAGCAACTTAATAATTTCAAGTACTTAGCTAGCTACAAACATATTAAATACTAGTTACTATTATAACTAGCTGTGTGCTGGTAAACACGTTAACTTCACAGGATGCAGCATCAGGAGGGACAACAGCCTCGGGGCACACCTTGAGAGATTACCTAGACTGGCTTAATTGAGTAGGAAGACACATTGTGAATGGAGGAGGCACTATTCCATGGCCTAGGGCCCTGGACTAAACAGAAAAGAGAAAGCAAGTTAAGACGAAACACTTACTCTGCTTCTGGACTGTGAATGCCACGTGACTGGTTGTCTCGAGTTCCTGCTGCCACAACCTCCCAACTACTCCTCAGTGTGCACCTGCCACCGAGTTCATGCCCACGGTCAAGTATGTAACTCTGTGAGGTGTGCTTGTAGTTTTGACCCATGCTCTAAAGCTCATCCTCGAGTTGCTTTGGTCGGGTATTTTGTCACAGTAGCAAGACGAGTAACTAATATAGTGTTGATATTATTAAATATCTAAAATTATTTAGTTTTACTATCAGATGTTCTCAAATGTCAGTATCCATATCGTTTCTTCCTGTTCTCTTGTGATACACACGTGTGCAAAGGCTTCATGTCGTTTAAAGGCACTGATGTTTTAAAATCCTGGGCCCTCCTGAACAGCAGATGTTTAATATAATTTAATTTTACTATATATGTGTCTATGATGGGGAGGATGCTAGGGGCCAAATTCACTGCCTTATTCAGGCTCGACAGGGGCTCTACCACTGAGCTACACTCTTACCACCTGCAGCACAGTTTCTTAAAGTTATTTACTAATTTACTTTAAATGCCTAACCGGTTGCTCAATGGCACCGGCTTTCAATCTGATCTGTGTTTAAAGGAAAGTCTCTGGCTTTTCCTACAGCCTCATTGGTTTCTAGCTGCCCAGCAGTAATCCCCAGGCAGAAAAGAATCGAAAGGTTCTAAGACTTTGGGTCAGTCTCTGTTATAGAGATATTTACACAGTTGTCACTGTGTGTGGCTATACAACGCATGGATCAGAGTGACCACAAGATGAACAACACAAATCCCTTAGATGTGGCTTAAGGTGCAGCTACTGAACATCAGCAATAACGGTACAAGTGCTCTCTGGTCTGCAAGGCCCTGGATAAACCACAGACGCACACCCGAATGGGTAGCCAGGCACACCAAGCCTTTCAAAACTGTTGTTGACTCCTCAGTGTGCACCTGCCAACTAGTTCATACCCACGGTCAAGTGTGTAACTCCGTGAGGTGTGCCTGTCCCCAAAATGTGACATTTGCAAAAGTGGACAAAGAAGAGAGGCTGGGGTCAACAAAGATGAAAATGGAGAAGAAAAAAAAAACTTGGCAAATTCTTACAATTTCATGTTGTTCCAGAATCTTCTCTAAATGTGAGGCTATGTCTCGAGACCCCTGGTGATCTCTCACCATCAGGTATGGATGTGATTCATCTGGGTGTTACCAGTGCCATGTGGGACCAGCTAGATATAGCTTGACTGGCCCTTGGACCACCGTGCCCAAATGCAGCAGGTGCTGCATGCCACAGTGACTGTTTGTCAGTTATAGTGTGACCTGGAACTTGTGGCTGCTTCTTTGAAACATGACAATTAGGGCACCACGTGGGGCATCTGTTTAGGTAACACTCTGGTCCCCACAGACACCAGCCTTGCACCCTTTTCTCAGATACACTTTCTGGCCTCAGTGTGACGTCCAGGAGTTCTGGGCAGTCTCTGAGACCTCTAAGTCATAAATGTTTCCATCTCATGTCTCCCTTAGTCAGTAAAAGTCTATTGTTAGTCTAAAGTTAAAGATCATAGGAAGAGAACACCAAACTAAAACGTAAAAGGAGCCACAGAATAGCAAGCTGACCAGGGGACAGATACTTTAGTCACTTGAGGCTCTCACAAGACCATGGGAGGAACTGGATGTAAACTTGTTGACGCTAATGCAAGAGTACTTGTGGTGAAAAGGAGGAAGATGTCTGGGAGGAAGTCAAGCACACAAAACCTTCACATTTGAAAGCTCTCAGGCCACTACATCACAGCAGTGTAAGATGGCCATATATTAAATAATCCCAGAGAGCATGTATCTGATGGGTTATTCTAAGACCTATAGTGCATCTATCTCAAACTATATTTATATCCGAAACCTGCCTTATAGAAAATATTGAAGCTTGCAAACAAACAAGAGGCATGGCTATCATAAAACATGCCACCCCGTGGAAAGGAAGTTCCTAACAATGCAGAGAAAAAACGATGAATGAAAACTCACAAGCATGGGGCTGGGGTGTGAAACGGGTCTGTTTCTAAAGGGCTGCCCACACATTACTCCCTCTGTGTCCTCTGGTTCCTAGACAGAAACACAGGAGCCCAGATTTGCAGGACTCCTGGCCCTTTCTTTTCTATCAAAGCAAGAATATGTATGTGGAACCATTTGTTAGACTAAGTCAGTAATATACCTATCTGTGGTGAGCGAGAATCATTCATGTGATTAATGAAAGTAGGGTTCATTGCTGGACTTTCATTATCTGCACTAATTCGGCATCACATAAAACAACTAAGTGGAGCTTGTGGAAGGAATCTCTGAATTTAAAACTACAGCAAAGGGCCACATGTGAGAAGTCCAGGAGAAAATGTGCAAAAACGGGTAAGAAAGGACCAGCCACTGACATGTACATTTCTGTGTAAACAAAGATAGCGAAAGAGCACATATTTACTACATACGTAATCATGTCTTCAGGCTCCTTGTTGGACATCTGCACACTGGTCATACACATGGGTCTCCCAACCTCTTTGTCCAAATGTCGAAGAATGCTGTCTAATGCTTTTCTTACTTGAGGATAGTAAACCGACATTCCTGAGAGGGAGAGCACGGGCACAATAATGTCAGAGACTCACACGAGATGGCCGACTGTAATAACAACCCATCAATTTCTCAATGAAGAACATATCGCTTGCTGCTATACATTAGAAGAAGCTCCAGCTGTGACATGCTCTTCGGGATAATGCATACAAATCACGCAGAGAACTCAAACTCAGATTTGAAGGACCCAACATATTCAACAGCACCCCGTGGGAAGACACATCTGACAAGAAGACCCTGGACAGTAATACTAAAGACATTACCCAAACGTAATCAGCAGATCACTGTACGACTGGGGCATGCACACTTGGTGCTGGATAAACTTTAGATCTGACTATGGACTTACACAAAACAATATCCCCAAAGCAATTAATCCGTTCCACTTGACACTAACCTATGACTTTTGCCTCTTCATCAGTCAAGGTTTTATTGAGAAAAATCTTTTTCACACGAAGGGTGTTTCCTGAGGGAAGAATGACTCCTGTGGTGGGCATGGGAGGGTCGCCGTCTTTCTGCTGCAGGCTGTCCGCGATGACGAGGAAGACTCTGAGGCCAATGTTCATCCTCTTCAGAGAAAACAGACCCAAGAGGAAGAAATCAGGGCCATGCACTTTATATGCCAAGGGGCTGGGAGAAAGAAGGACAGAAGGAATCTAATCTTTCTACCCGACATTGTGAACCAGCTGAGGCAGCAGAGTCTACTGTGGTTTCAGATTCCCAGATGGACCCATGCCCTTCTGAGGTCACTGGCTCTCCTTGTTGCTAAGGCATACTTGACACCTCTCTGCACTTTCTCAACTTCCATGACTCTTTCAGCCCCTCCCCCTCACACCACTTCTCTTCTTCACAGGAAGAAATCACATCAACCCTCTTTCCATAAGTCACAGCAATCTACTGACACACACACACATGGTCTTTGTCCCCTCTGCTCTTCACACAGTGTAGTGGGTGATGATGGCCTCATTTCCATGAATTTCTGAATGAAAATGGCCCACAAAGGCTTATATATCTGAATGCCTGGTCACCAGGGAATGGCACTATTTGAAAGGATTAGAAGGATTAGGAGGTGTGGCCTTGTTGGAGGAAGTGTGTTACTGGGAGTAGGCTTTGAGGTTTCAAAAGCCCATACCAAACCTGGAGCCTTTCATTTAGGGATTAGGATGTAGCTCTCAGCTACTTCTCCATGTTCCCTGCCATGATGATAATGGACTGAACCTCTGAAATGGTGAGCAAGCCCCCAGCTAAATGCTTTCCTTATAACGTTAGCTGCCTTGGTCATGGTGTTTTTTTTTTTTCACAGAAACAGAATAGTGAATAAGACAATGGGGGCTTGTACCTCCTAGAATATTAAAGCATCAGGCCCTTCTATCTTGTTTATTATCCTCAGCATTGCTCTTCAATTTAAAATACATCCATGTCTCTTAACCCTGAAGCAGAGCATGCGTCTCAGGCATCAGTGGGATAAACACCCCTCACAACACTTCCCTGAAGCATGTCTCCCTCATCAGGGGAACTTCTTTTGCTTCCCGCAGCACAGGCAGCATCACGAACTCTTTTCCCCAATACTTCCCCCTCTTTTCCCAAATACTGCCACCTCTTGCCACTTCTGTGCTCCCGGCTGTGTCACCTCTCCCCCCATTCTAGGCTCCTGCCGAGCTGCCTTCCGTCATCTGTATTCTCTCCCAACAGAAGGTACACAGATTTACACAGCATCCATCACTGCCCATTCCAGACTCCAAAAACTTGTACCTAGCTGCCCCCACTGACTGCATTCCTTTAAGATCAGCCTGATGTCTTAGAAGTCCCAAAATGCTGTTAGAGATGCCTGATCTTTCTCCCAGACCCGACTGCTTCTCGACGTTTCCTTGTTCAGTAAGTGTTCTGTCTTTCTCTACCCGCATCCCACTGTCTCTCCTCATATGTCACTCTCTGTGACCTGCACCAGAGATTAATAAAGCCGGGACAGGCATCCCACTGGGTGGTGATGCAGTACAGGACACAAGAAGAAAGTAAAATGTCCGCTCATGTTTACGAAGTAAAGAAGATAAAGCCTTGAAGTGTTACTCGCTTTTAGATATAACAAAGTACTGATGTATTCCATTAGTTTACATATCCGAGTGTCAGAGCCACAGTTATAGACTCAAGAGACCCGGATGGAAGTAGAACATTCCATCGTGTGGTGGAGCTACTCTGGGCATTTGCTCAGGGCACCATTGATCATGAGCAAGTGGGTTAATAGTTTCCTTTATCTATTTTCAAAACTTGGAAAGATTCCAGTGCTGCCCCCAAACAGGACTAACTTTTACTCTCGGTATGAAAACATCATTGCTGCTACAATGTAATTTTATATCTTTACCTCTGGATTAATGGTGAAAGTTTTAGCAGATTTTCCGACACTGAGAAGATCAAATATTATTTCTTTCATTGCAAAATCCAAACGTTCCTAAGAAAAGAAATTAATTAATTAGTAAATCATTGTACCTTGCTAGAATGTAACAAAAGCTGAGAAATATATATTGGAAACAATAGATTTCTGCCCTTAGAATGGTTAAAATGCAAATGAACGCAAGACAAATATATATCAATTAACAATAACGGAAGTGCCTGGGGGCAGCAAGGACAGGGAAGGACCCCAGCAAAGGATCTCAATGGGGAAAACAGTTAGCAAAGATACAAGAGTGCCCGAGGTACAGGGCTTGCAGACAATCTAGAAATACAGAGGGCACAGTCCAGTTCTAGAAATAAGACAGGGTGAGCAGTGTACCTTAACAGCACTGCTTCCTGAGCATAAGATCAAAACTGAAACTTGTTCGTTAATCTTTTTCATTGTTAGTCTCAGCAAATTACCATTTCTTCTCGGCACCAATCACAGATGCACATTCACGTTATTAAATGTTCTTTTTTCCCCTCATTGTAATAAAATAATTTGATGTGGCGGGAGGAATGGCTCAGCAGTTAAGAGCATTGGCTACTCAGAGATCCCAAATTCAATTCCCAACAGCCACACGGTGGCTCACACTATCTGTAACGGGACCAATTGCCCTCTTCTGTCACGCAGGCACACATGCAAATAGAACACTATATACATAAATTAAAAAATCTTAAAAAATAATTTGATTATGGATCAACTAAACTATCTGGCTTCATTCACAAGAAATATAATGAATCTCCTAGAACTGGCATTTCCCTGAGTTGAGAGGGAACGCGTACTTTGATGTCCAAAGGGAGACACAATTGAGACCTTGGTATGGCTCCCACAAAATCCATTCAATACCCTCCTAATAAACTTTCTATTCTGTAGACGCTAGGAAGCTAACATTACACATCCCAGAAACGCTTCAAGGGACACAAGCCTTATGAAGTAGTGGACACAGAAGGGGTGGAGACGAGGAGAGAGGAGGAGGTTGCCACCTCTTGCTCAGGGAGAAAGGCACAGCAGAAGCAGTAGGGTCCTCAGGCATCCTCACAGAGGAGGGCTCCTCTCTCAAAGCCCCCACAACAGCCCGATACTTTCCCTGGCTCGGATGAGAATGGATTTCTTCCATCCTAGAAGTTTTTGGTGAGCTCTCTCTAGTCCTTAAAAGACCCCTTTGATTTAGTTATAATAGGTTCTAGCATATGCGCTTACGAGTGTAGATTGTGAATTGTGGAGACGGCTGGGTGGGTTCACGACACGAGTGTGAGGCTTGAGTTCAGATCCTTAGTACTCACATAAAAAACTGCTGTGGAGTTTGCATATTCCAATAATCCTAATGCTGTAAGACAGATGGGAAGGCCCCATGGGCTCACTTATTACAGACGGCTGTGAGTCACCATGTGGTTGCTGAGAATTGAACTCAGGATGTTTGGAAGAGCAGGCCATGCTCTTAACCACTGGGCTATCTCTCCAGCCACTTTTATTATGACTATCACATACTTTCTCAACCCTCTCTCAATCAAATGTGTGTCCACCTATGTGGCTCCTTCCATCCCTTGTCACATGCAAAATCATCATCAGGGTCCTGTATTCTTCTGAAAACTTTCTGAATATACCTGCGTTTCACTCTTGAATAGTGTTAGCATTTTTGAAAACATGCCTCAAAATGTGTAGGAAAATACAAACCGCCATTCATTAAAATGGTTGTCCCTGCCAGCCTGTGCAAGAGGGCCAATGAGATGAAGCGCCCACCTGAGCAATGAACTGGATGATCTTCACAAATATGTTGAGAGGGGTGTCACGGGGGACCACGCTGCGAGAGCCTTTCGGGAAGAGCGCCGACACTATGCTCATCAGGCGACTAGGGGCAGAAGAGGAGACTTAATGACCAAGAGATCATGATACCACCAGTGAAGAACTCATCCCACTCCTACGTCAAGGGGATTTAGACTCCTCTCCACAATGCTCTGATACAATTCCATGGGTCTGATGGTAACAAGAGTTTGCTTACTTCTTTGAGAACTAAGCTAGAGCTCGGAGCCCTGCATATGCTACGCGCCCGCTTACCTCTTAGCAATACCCTACCTGCCAAGGCTTTATTCTAAATGCACTTGAAGACACAGCACTCACCTTTGGGTTACAGTATTGCTCTCACACTTTATTCTAATTACATAAACCCACAGCAGTCTATACAAAGACTCCAGTGCAACTCGAGACATTTTAGGGTCTTTATTCTGTTTAAAAACAAAAGAGAACAAGGAGAAACTTACTAAGAACACGGGCAAACATGTAAGATCAAACACATTCTCTGACAACAACTGAATGCCCCCGACCCTCCCTGCTCTGTCTGGTCTAAGAAGTTTAAATACGCCAATCTATATTTAGTTGTGCTAAGGATAGATGGTCAGAGTGACCATCACTAAAGTGCCCGAGCTCTTCATTACGCTCTAAAAGATGATGAAATATTACATTTCTGAAAATTTCAAAATGATACACATATCAAACTACTTGATAAGTGTCCGTACCACAATACGGACACAACCAATCTTTAATTTATCTGCCACCATAGACAGATCGAGTAGGAAATATCAAATAGTATTAGTCACTGGACTTTGTGAGAGACGCTAGACCAGAGATCTGACTCTACACCCAGGCCCTGGATGTCCTCTCGTCGCTTTGTCTGTGCTGTGATGGCCTCAGCTTCCACTGGAGACAAGATGGTGTCTGCCTCACAGGCCAAGAAGATCATAGCCTACAAAGCCCCGGGAACAGGGCCTGCTGTACAAAGAGTGTTCACCCAGCATAAGTGAACCATCCCTAATCTCTATGTAGAATGAGAACATTTAAATTGCCTTATGATTTACAAAGAGACAACTCTCTTATTTCAACCAGTTTTATCAGGGAATTTTCTCTTCACTCTTCACCCTCATACAATGAGATAGCATGAATTTTGAAAATGTAGCAGGAAAGACTTATATATCTGCTTACTGACTCCTAAAAATTTGTATTTTTAAAAATCTGTTCTAGAAGAGTTCTATATTGTTAAGCAATTAAATATGGAAACTAACAAAGAGACTCTTTTTTTAAAAAAAATTTGTTTTTATTGAGCTATATATATTTTCTCTCCTCCCCTCCCTTTCTACCCTCTCCCATGGTCCCCATGCTCCCAATTTACTCAGGAGATCTTGTCTTTTTCTACTTCCCATGTAGATGAGATCCATGTATGTCTCTCTTAGGGTCCTCAACAAAGAGACTCTTTAAGACAGAGTCTCCCTATAAAGCTCTGCTTGGTTGGCTTCAAACTAGCAATGCAGACCAAGCTAGCCTTAAACTCAGAGCTACTTGCCTCTGCTTTTAAGATTAAAGATGTCTCTTAGGATTAAAGGTGTGTGATATGTCCAGCAAGAATTCTTAAAAATATTTTTTTTTACTTTATTACTTTCATATACTTTAGCAATCTATTTTGCTTCAAGGTTTAGAATAATAAACATCTGCAACAAATAATTAAAAGCATTGCAAGAGATGGAGGATGTTTTATAATATACTTATCCACTAGAGACCATAAGAGATTTTGCATATATCTACATAAAAATCTGATAGAATTTAAGGCTGGAAAATCCAAATGCTCTCTCTCAATATTAATCCCTTGCTCCATGGGCAGGATCCATCATAATCCCAAACTTCAAATACTCTCCCTGGGGTAGCTTTCTGTTTTCTACTATAGTAACCAAAGTTACAAGTAATTCATGAATATTACTAATCTAACAAACAATTTTTTGTAATAATGTCTTCAATAAAACACAGCTTTCTACCCTTTAAATCTGATGTATCAGACATCACAATATGATATCAGCAAGAAATTAAGAAGATAGGAAAGAGAGAGACAGCAGAGAGGACAATTTAGCCCTAAAAACCCTCTGAAGGACTCTGTGATGATGGCTACATAACACCACATGTTTGAGGAAACTCAGAGAAAACAGAGCACTGTATAAATCACAACAGTAATTCATGACGGTGGGAGAGAGAGAGGAAAGGATAGAGGAGGGAGGGAGATGGGAAAGAACTAATTCATTCATTTTGCTGTATTATGTTGGAATTTTAAAAATACCATAAATTGATCCAGGCCTTGATCAAAGATGTTAATTCTCTAGGCAAAATTTTTACAAATCAGAGTAATCATTTTGTTACATAGAAGTCTAAGGACTTTAACATTCTACAAAGTTTAGACACACCAGTCAACCATGATCACTACAGTAACCACGTCAATATGTGTATTCCTCTTTCTCTAACATGAACTTAAAAAATTGCCTTGTTAGAAAACCTATACCAATAGGATGACTATAAAAACCCATTCATCAAGACCACATGGAAAACCTAGGCTATTATCTTCTTAATTCCACTGGACTATATTCCTTTAACATCTTCGTTTACAACAGTCAGATGATGTAAGCTAAACACTGTAGTAAAAACCTGTGAATCAATCTCCACCTCCCCCCCATCTCTACACTACATCCTGGGGCTGCAGTTAAGAG
This sequence comes from Neodon shergylaensis, assembly GCA_025134845.1. Lineage (NCBI taxonomy): Eukaryota > Metazoa > Chordata > Mammalia > Rodentia > Cricetidae > Neodon > Neodon shergylaensis. The sequence continues at coordinate 28,784,330 of JABTXL010006079.1, forward strand.
CAGACCTTCTGAAGAGGGCGCCCTCTGTGGGCGCGGCTTCCACCTTAAAGCGGGCTGGGGTAAATCCTTCGGACATGCAATGCAACCACGGGTAAAGGACAAGAACAAAGGCCGCTCTTAGAGGAAATAAAGCGAGATACTTTACTTGGCGACGCCAACACAACTCACCTGTAGGGTTTCTATTTGTTTTCTGATACTGTTGTTAGATGGCATCTAAATAAAGCAACGTGAGACAGCAAACATGAACATGAGATGCAGCACATGCATGTTAGATGAAAATAAGCACAAAACAACGCAGCTCCTCACCAAGGTCTCTATTTAGAAGAAATTTGACATTTCCAAGGCAGTGGCCAGAAATGCTGAGAAAAAAAAAACCAAAATAACAAAACAAAACGAAAACAAAAAAAACAACCCCAAAGTTTGGTTTCCTAAAGCAGGCCTATGTCACTCAAGCTAGGAGAAAACTAAAATGTCTCATTACCGTCTTTTTCTCAATAGCCTACTGGTTAAGTTCAAATGAAGAAACTACATAAAGATTACTGGGGGCAAATCACTGTGCTGTTTTTATTTGGTCTGTCTCTTAGTAACTTTACAGAAACTTTAAAGATGGTATTCATAAACCGATTGGACCTAATCTGATTAAAAATAAAAGAGTGGAAATTTACCATATTCTTCTTAAGAGACAAAAGTTTGAAACTGAACTGTTGAGTGGAAATGAAGCAGCATCTCTCCTACATGAGAGTATATTTATTGTGATGGAGTCCGCACTCCACTGTGACTAAAACCTTGCTATGCTAACACAAGGCTCTTTGCGTGGATCTCTGGGAGACTGTCTGCCTGTGGAGGGCACGTGTGTGGGGGCATGAGTGGGTGTGTGCAGGGTTGCGGCTGTCTTCTGGAGTCCTCCTCCACCACGTTCCATGTCACCCAACCGACAGGCAGGGTCTCTCAGGTGAAGTGAAGCCACTGTTCTGGTCTAGTCTAGGTGGCCAGTTTGTCCTGGTGATCAGTCCCATGTCTTTACTTTCCAAGGGTTGGGCTACAGGGCAGCTGCAGTGTCCAGTCAACATCTATATGGGTTCCAAGGAACCTAGTCCGAGTCCTCGTGCTGCAACACTGTAGCTGGAGTCATTTCCTCAGCCTGGTACGGTACTTACTTTTTTTTTTTTCTAAGGCTGCATAATAGCTCTAAGTGACTGGAAAATTCACTATACTAATGACTCTGGAACATAATGTCTCTTAATATCCCAGAACTACAGCCAAAATGCTTCCTTAAAACCTCAGCATCCCTTTGAGTACATTCCAGGACGGCATGGCAGACCGGAAGCAGCAAGCGTTATAAAACTGGATGACTGTGGATGCAAAGCCATCTCTATCAGTACTGCCTACGTACACACAGGCCATTTATCCCCTTTTCTGCCTCGGCTACAGTGGAAATGACAAGATACAATCGCCCTAGCATCCAGTAAATATTAGAAAAAGGAATCCTAAGAAGTGGTGGCAATTAAGTGAAAAAAATTTAGATGATTTTTTTTTAATCAAGAGATTACTTGCATTGGGTAATTGATTAGAAAAGGCCTTTGATTTAATTTTCCAATAAATAAGAGAAATAAAATATAACTTATGGCACATAACTAGATAACATTTCTTTGAATGTTTCAAGCTCCTCCTTCCACAGCTAAGCACGGTAGCCACAGCATTGGAAGTTTGATGAGCGAGAGCCCAGTCACACAATTTCTGCTGAATAGAGCCTTAAAGTAGGTTAAGGGTTAATGGCCAAGACAACTGTCATCCAAAAAGTCATGCTATGCTGCGTGGCTCTTATCTCCTTTAGCCTGGCAGATTGATACAGCCATTCACATAAACGGACAATATGCCAGAACCAGTAAACAGGAGGTAAGGGTTCAAAGGAAACAGCATTTTAAATGAAAGCCTCAAGACAAAAAAAAGAAAAAAAAAAGGGGGGGGGGGGTGTGGAGTTAAGGTGCCGTGAAAATATTGTAAGTATGTTAGGTGGAAACGAAGATATAAAGAAACTTCAACAAAGCAACAGAAAGGTATGAACTGTCATGGAACAGCGCACTCTCCCGGAGACACTAAAAGAACATCTTAAAAACCTTTCAGAAGAAAGTGAGTCGACTCGGAAAATGGCACGTTCCCCCTTCGTGCCTATCTTCGTGTGAGTGATCAAAATAAGGACAGGAACAATTGCCTTGTGGGTAACTGACTGTGTTTCTTTCCTGGGTGTGAGACCTAAGAGTCTCATCAACTTGAGCTAGTCTAAGAATACAACCGAATGCATGTGTAAGAGGGAGAAACAGTCACAAACTGTTTTTGAACACGTACATCCTTCATATACCTTACTAGGAAGTCCAACAGTGAAGGCTGAAAGAGCCCTGTTGTTCACTCGGCCTGAGACCTTCATTTAACCTATCTGAGCTCTGGTTTTACTATTGTCAAGACGTCGGGTTTTCAGGATCCAGTGTGACTTAGACAAAGACCAGGAAGGGATGGACCGCCTCGATTATACTTCTTTGACTTGTAAGCAAATATCTGAGGAGCCTCATCAAACTGCATTCATACGACAGTTGTGAGTTCATATTCAGGTGAAGCTAATCGCTCTTCTAGTGTCAGACATTAATGGTGTGCCTAGCCAAAGAGGAAGTGAGGATGAGGCCAGCAGAGGAGCTCTGGCTACAGACTCTCACAGTTGTCTTGTCCACACCAAGAAAGCACAGGCGTGAACGTGCCAGACGGTGTTAGTAACAAGGAGCCCTCCTTTCAGGTCACAACAGCGTCAGGAGCTTACACACTGAGGACCTGGTACCCTGTGTTCAGATCCGCCTGCCCACACTTACTGCAGCAGAGGGGTTTTGGGGGGACAGTTTACCATCAAGGCTTTTGTAAGTGACTCAGGCTTGAGCCAACATTACTGAACTTTCTTAAAACAAAAGACAAAGTAAGTATGTGGAGGGTTTTGTGACATTAACAGTTCATTTGTAATTCCTGGTAATTGTATTTGTAAGTAAGTGTCACTACATCTAAGGCAATGCAATGATCCTTGAAAAGACACAATTCTGCATTAATACGAATCAAGCAGAGAATTTATTAATTTCCATATGATTCCCTGAAGAAGTACAGTCCATCGCAAATATATTATTCAAATGCACCATGGGAAATGGAAGTGTTTGCTATTTACTCTTCAGTGGGTACAGAGAGAGGAACACAGGCCAGGCAGTGTCCACAGGGCAGGGATGTGAGAGTGTCTTACCTTTAAATGCGACAAACAGTTTTGTAGGAAAATATGCCAATTATTTAAAAAAAACTGTTTCTGACTGACACAGAGAAGACAGGTGATTAGTGGGTACAAAGCCTGTGAGAGACAGGGAGAAGAGAATTAATATCTTCACAGAAAGCCGCGGGACTTATGAATGACGGCTTCATTTACACCCTCAAAGGAAAAAAAAAATTAAAGACCTTTTACGCAGCAGCTCCCCCATTTTCAATAGACAGACAAGGAATGAGAAACGTCCCCATTCCACGAGACTTTCATTAAGCAAGCATCTCCCGAGTTAGGACAAGGTCTTCCTTCCTCCTGGACTGTCCCGTCCCTTTTCCATTACTGGGCTCTGGACAGACCAAAGGTCAAACTGGCATTTGAGTTTCAGCTGACTCTGGATGAACACGAGGCTACGGCGGCTTATTTTCCAAACAAGTGAAGGGAGAAGCAGGCATCACGAACGCCCTACCGAGACGGGAGGCTTAACGTGTGCCCAAGAATGCAAAGCACGTAGGGCAACGTCTGCCACAAGCCAGTGCCATGCTAATTTCATACGAATGTGAACGGTCAATATTGACCGGTTCTCCACACTTTTCCCCAACTGCAGAAAAGCCATCTGAAGAGGTCGGGTTTACTGGGGAAGAAATAGCCTTCAGTTTCTGACCGACCGGAAGTGATGAAATTACACGGGAGTTGTTCTTAAAAAACGATGCTCTCAAATACAGGTTTATGGTATGAAATAAAAGAACTTATGGTTTAATATAAATATAAAACTATATTCAACATATAGTAATATAAAATTTAAAGCACCTGTCAAGACAGGTAAACACTGAGCAGGAAATCTGAAGAAGCCATTAAACATGAAGGCAGTAAAACTAGAGAAGGCCATCTGGTAGGCAGTACTCCAGGTTTCTTACAGGTTACTCAATAAACTCTCTTTTTCTCTTCCTTCTCCACCCTCCCTCTCTTTCTTACAGGGTTTCTCTAATTAGCCCTGGCTATTCTGGAACTTGCCGTGTAGACCAGACTGGCTTCAAACTCACAGAGATCCTCCTGCCTCGGCCTCCCAAGTGCTGGGATTAAAGCCGTGTGCTGCAATATGCCTGGCAACTTTTTTTTCCTTTAAAAATAAAAAGTGGAAAACCTAAAATGGAACAGGAGAGAATACGTGTGCCGTCTTCCCTGTCCTATACTCTGGGTGTCCTGCAATTTCACGTTTTACACGTCTCTTCAATCTCTGCGGGAATCATAAACCAATCGCTACAAAACACATGGATGTTTAAACACTTCTGGATACCAGCGAGTGCTTCTTCCTGGAACTCAGTTCGAACGTAGTCTGGTACAGCATCTCCACAAAATTTTTCAAACAGGGGACATTGACTTCATTTTTAACAGCCTGGAGAGAGAGGGAAGACAAACAGAGAGAACCAGTTACTACCAGTAAACAATAACCGTGGCCTCCTGAGAACTCTCTGCGTGGTCTGAAGAGAGTTAATGATTCACTGAGATGTGCAGAGGAGTCTTGTGCACCAAATGTTATGTTAATAAAGCAAACCTGGTCAGCGGCCTGCAGGAACAAGAGGAGAAGGAAAGCGAGCAGACAGGAGGTGTGGGCATGACAGCCATCTGTGACACCGTGAGGACTCAGAGGGGCCTTTTGGATGAACTCTATCGGGAGTGAGATCTAAGCTGAACCCTTCCAGCCTTGGCTCCTAAGGCTTCACCCCTGGGAGACGGGACAAGCCATAGCATCTTCCTGGCATGGGATGCTCCTTCCCCAGACAGAACACATCTTTCCTCTTTACGCCCTTCGTGTTTGCTCAGTTGTCATCGACACTCTCAAGATGGTACTTACATAACCATACTCTATTTAAGAGTTCAACTCCCCTACCCTTAGCCAATCTTCCCTTCTGGGCACCCACGCAAGTTCTTCACAGTGCCTGCCATAACATGACATCTTACATATGCTGCATCCAAGTTTATTCTGTTTGCGAGCCAGGAAAGAAGCTCGAGAATCATACAGAATCTTTCCTAGCTTACTGGTGTCTCCATTTTCTAATGCACAGTAGAGTCCCTGATACACAGAAAACAGTAGACAAGGAAGGAACGAAGATGGGTGAAGAGGGGAAGGAGGTCAGAGATGTAAAATGTTCCAGGAACAAGACATCACTTTTACATAGCACTGAGGTTATGGACTGAGGTATGTCCCCACAAAATTCCCATGGAGAGGGGCTACCGCACATACTTAAGAGAGTAAATGGACTTGAGGAAAAGTCACTGGTAACAGATGACAGGCGATGACTGACTTGGTTGGTTGATTGTTTTTTTTTTTTTTAAATAAAGATAGCCTTGTCTGGTTATAAAGTGAATCCGGTTCACGGGACTAAATACCAGGATAAATAACGATCAGGCTGATGGTGTCATCTGCAAACCTTTAATTCATGGCTTTTATTTGTACCCACTTCCAAAGACCAAACAAAAAACAAAGAAACAAAACCCCTTCCTTATTTAGCATTGATTTTATAGCAAAGGCAGTTATAAGGGCTGTGCCAACCGCTGTCACTGATATCCCAACTTCTCAGCTTCTTTTTAAACGACAACCATCTTCTGACACCCCGCCTCTCCTGAGCATGCTCCAAAAGCAGTGCAGGAGCACGTCGGGCAACTCATAAAAACACACGGGCCGCCAGACAACACGTAAAAGAGAAAGCCAAGGCAGTTTAATGCTTCCACTTGAAAATAAATATCCTCACTAAAATTCTAAGTGGAGTGAAATCTGAATAAAAGGCAATTGGCTCCCATATCTCACCAAGACAAAGGAGGCTAGATTTGCCCGATCATCTACAATAACTACTACTATAGTAATCTATGCCGAGCAACATAACAAATGGACCTCAGGGAGCAGGGAGCACACAGGACGAGTGAGGCTGGCATGAGCTCACAGCCCTGCAAGACCTTTTAGGAAAGAGAGGGAAGTGCGTTTTTTATATGAAGAAAACATATATATGAAGACATGCGTATATACTTACAGCAGCTACGGGGATAAGAATCTCCACAAATAAACCAGCGAGTGCATGTTTTATATCCTTATCTTTTACTTCTAAGAAATACTGAGCGCATTCCTTGAAGGGAAAAAAGGGAAGTTTAGATTGGCGAGAGGTTAAAGAATCCACAATATCACATTTTCATGGACACTTGCTTATTTTATCACAAAGCTGAGGGCAAGACAGCCTGAAGTTAAGACAGAGTCACCCCACACCAAGGAGAGTTATCTCACGTAGAATTAAAGAGAAAACCATCAGTAACAATGGCATTAAAAGGAAGAAGAACAGCCAGCCAGTGTTGGCTAACTGCAGCGGCCAGCCCGGAGGATGACGTCACCTGCATGAACTGAAACGATGCCTCGAAATCTTCCACGGGGTACATCTTCACTCGGAAAAACTTCATCCCCATTATCAAGCTGATGACACTCTGAACCACGTGCGGACTCTGCTCCTTTTGTCGTAGCTCTTTTAACTCGGTCACAAACTTCTTCCTGACCGCCTGAAACCTTTAATACACACGGAAACATCATCTGACCAGACAGAACCAAAGACACCAGCTTCCCATGTGACCTCTAAGGTGAAATCAAAGGCCATCCAGCCCGAAGGACACCACCTTTCTCTGCCTTCATCAGAATGACCAGGAAAACACACATAGTGGAATCTGTGTCGTGTTAAAGTTTATTTTAAAGTCAGGAGCTCCGAAAGGAGAAACCATAGAGGATATTTTCTTGAGTCATTGGTATAGATAGCATCACTGCTATTTATTATTATCAACAATGGAATAACACCAAATAATATCCTCAAGACACATCATCGCATACATAAGATTGTATCCAAACGTTAAAGCCCCTTTCTAAGTTTCTTATGACAGGTACATGGGGAATGGATCAGGAACTACAAATTAATTCAAAGACACAACCAATCAATTGCAGGGTATTGATTAGACCTGAAAATCAGTATCTCTCATGTGTAGAGACACAGAGAAAGGGTGCTGATCTCCCTGTGTGAAGGCCCGAGAAACACGTGAGCACGATCCCGAATTTAAATCAACAATCCAATCGTTGTGACTAACATTTCTTTGCTTACAGTTTAAGAAGTTATCTAAAGTCAAGAACTCTGGCACATGGAGGGAATTGGAGGCTGGGACAGAAGGCCTGCTGAGAATATGAGGCCATTCTGGGCACTATAGCAAGTTCCATTCCAGGCCAACCTAGGCTACTACGGGGAGACTTGTCTCAAGAAAACAGCAACAACAACAAAATCCTTAAAATCCTTAGGGACCAACAAAGACTGAACTGAAATTGCTACAATCAAAGAAGATCCAAACACCAAGCCTTTGTCAAGCTCCTTCCTGATTCCTTAGTGGAAATGCGCCCTGCCCCTCAGGTGCTTTGAGTCTCTTGTGGTTTGCCTCCCTTTGCACGTCTCCATGCTCCACACACACGCACACATGCACACACAAGAGGGAACGCCACAGCGCTGCTCGATGGTGCTGTATTTCTTTTTCTCACAACTAAATGAGTGAGGTTAGTCCCACAAATTTCCCAGCCATTTAGCCTCCCTTTCCCTACCACTCAGAGTTAACGTGGCCACATAACTTGGCGCTCTCCAGCATCTAGCTTGCTATTAATATATTGTATTGGATTGGAATATCTGATTGATGCTTCTAAGACTGAGACACATTTTATTTTTTTAAAATCCCATGAATTATGATGTAAAGAAAAATATATTGTTGCTTTTACCTAGGATTTTGTGTCCATTCACCTGAGCTAAGGAATGTTGTTGGCTAAGTGGAAATGAGACATCAAGGTGCTGTTTTGGGAGGCTTGATCAATTAAAACACTTGAACTATGCTCTAAGTCTTACGGCATGAGCTACACAAAGGGTCCCCAGAATAAAAAGGATTAAAATGTACTAAATAATATACAGTACCGAATGTTAAAGTGCAAACTGGGGAGCACTGATGAGAAGCAAGCTTGCTTAAGAACTTACAAAGATTGCCTTGTGGTGAGTTTAGGACCAATGACTCTTCCAGATCCATCCAGGTAAAGACAAACTGAGAGTCTCCTAACACATTGCAAACACAGATCCGAAAGACACGGTACAGTCCCCAGGAGACAGCTCAGGAAAGCCCCATGAGTGGACCTCCTACAGAGCCAAGCTCGCACTGGAGCAATCTGGCATCGTTATCTTTCCCTACTTGGTACCGATCCCTGATACTGAAAACTATTTCATATTAGAACAAGATGATTAGAATTCACGTCAGTGCAGGCTAAGGAATACAAGTGCTCGACTGGAAACAATAAAATTAATTAGCTCTGCCCACAGCTCTAGATAAACACTTTTTGAAAACATTTCTCATAGAATTCTTAAAAAATGGGGTTGAAGCAATGTCCTGACTCTCCCGGACAACTTCTGACTTGACTCAAGATGAACACACACACACACACACACACACACACAAAACATAACTAAATAAGTACAAGCTGTGTAGTTGAGGAATGGGCCTTGCTTGGGGTCTCTATGGCGCACAGTCAGCAAGGCTGGAACAAATCTCTCTAAAGTATAGCACAGACAATGGGTTCTGAGGCTTACTTTGACTGGGCAAGAACACCAATCACCTCTGCATACAAATCCGCAATGACATGAACGTTCCCAGTGTTGGTTCCTGAATATCTAAAACAAGAACAGAATGGACACAGTGTTTTATTAAATGTTTTCTCTTAAAACATTTAATAAAGACACTTAAAATTCCTTATCAGCAAGCCAGGTGTGGTGGTTCACACTGGAATTCCCAGGACCTGGGAAGCAGAGGCAGGAGGATGACGAGCAGGGTGAGGCTAACATGAGCAACATAGTGAGTTCCAGACTAGCCTGGATTACAGAGTAAAAATCTGTCACAAAAGCAAACTAAAAAACAAATCCAAACCAGAAAGGAGAAGAAGAATCAATCAGTAATTCTTTCCCAGAGTTTAGAGACATCTTCACTGAAAACTTACTTATAGGATAAAAACCACAGGAATTTTCTTCTGTATAAATTTTAATTTGTCATGAAATTTAACATTCTAATTCTTACAAATCCAACCCACAGGGCTATGAACTATTTTTTACAAACTTTTTCCTACATTCGGGAAAGACTAAAAATAATTGGGAGATAACTGTTTTGAACTCTTTATAGAATTCAAACTTGAGATCCAGGCATGGTAACACATGCCTGTCATTCCAGCATTGGGGAGGTGGAGGCAAAAGGATTGAGAGTTCAAGGCCAGTGTAGACAACACAGTAACCAGGAGACAGCCAAAACCAGAAGTGATGAGGAGGGATTTCAAACTTTACTTAAACAGCCAGAATCTGGAGTGTGGAAGAAAAGCAACAATTGCAGTAGTTAATACTTACCCTTCCTTGTGCTTAAAGTGCTTAAAAGCTAGGTTTAGAACCTCGTGAACTAAGGGGTCGGGCACAGGGTGAACAGGAATCTGGAATTTAAAGAGAAGCATCATGTCAGGAAGGCGTAAGTGACACAGTAGACCTTAGGAACAGTCTCAGCAATTTCAGTGCTATCAAGGAGTTATTCCTAAGGCAATCCACATATTTTGATAATGAAGATGGAAAATACACAAGCTACTATTTTATACTCAATGGGAAACACCAAGTGTGAGAACAGCGAGCCGGAAAGGTAACGTAAGTAAGCGAGGCTGTACACCTATACACTGGTGTGGTGCGTGGTGCGTGGCACTTTCCACCCGGCGCGTGATCAAGTAAAGGGATCACTGCACATTACCCACAAGAGGCTTCGTGAGGTGCAGGTAAGAGAAGTCTACAGCCAGGAGTGAGTTTCACTTTCTGGAGGACTTCACCCTGATGGAGGCCTGAAGGCCTTTGAACCAGGAGGACACCAGTCAGTCATTATTCCTGGAGACAGGAGGTCAGTACGAGATGGGGCAGCGTAAAAAGGTCTGACTAAGCCACTGTTAGCTACCAGGTGTCCTCTCCTGTGTTCACCTCCCCATAATGCACTGCCTCTACAAGTCCAAAATACTTTGAAGTGACAAGTAAATACTCTGTCAAAATAGTATACAAACTTCTGGGTCTAACCCTTCTTTCCACACGTATTTCTATCTTATAAAGGCCTCCATATGCAGATACAGTAAATCCCTTGACCTGTCACTCGGTCTCTTGTCAATTTACTGTGTAAGTCTCTAGTTACTGAAAATATAGCAGAACAAGACGCTTTCTCTGTTTTGGAAAAAGATTTGTTTATATTTTTTTTTTTTTGGTTTCATGTATGTGTAGGGGTCTGTGCATGCGAGTGTAGGTGCCCATGGAAGTCAGCAGCGTTGGGCCCCCAGAAGCTGGGGTCACAGGCAATTGTGAGCTGCCCAACACGAGTGCTGCGGTCAAGCTTGGGTGTGCCCTCTCCAAGAGCGGTAAGAGTCTTAACCATGGGCCACCTCTTCAGCCTACTTTCCCATTTTCCCACAGTAACAGTTACATGCCTAAGAAAATAGTAAGGGTTACATTTCACTGGCTGATCTTAGGAACCAATTATGAGTGAAAAATAAGTACTAGATGAAAATATATAGTATGATTTTAAAACGAGGTTCAAAATAAAAAACCACTAATATTGAAATTCACATAAAACATTTAAAATTAAGAAACTATTATAAAAATTAACAGAATAGCAAGGCAGGAGACTAGCAAAAAATGAACTTGAAATCCATGTAATTAGGTTTAAATCATAGTTGCCAAACTCGGCAGTAGGCTCACATGTAAACATTTAAAACCAACAAACACAGCCAGCCACAAAAGGCATCAATGATAACTGTATCTCTTAGGCAGAATCATGACTTACTCAATTCCAGAAACCTGAGGTCCAATGTGACAAGAAACAAAACCACAGAGGCATCAGACTTCTCTAAAATCTTTGACAATACCTATATACCAGTAAGGTGAACTTGGGTGATGATGTCCACACAAATGCATTTCTGCTTTCTGCATATTCTAGGACTTCTCAGAACTACAAGGCAACAGGCGGCTGTGACAGAACTATAGACAGGTGGCTGGGAGGGCTAGAACCACAGGTGAGGAGCCCATGACACTCCCGGAGCCTCCTCCTATGAGGGAATGACAACAGTTAATAGACCCGAGTTTAAGTCTCTTACGGTCACTGCTGCCCCGGCAGAGGCCATTATGCTGGCAGGATGGCACAAAGCGACACTATTTAAACACGAGCTGCTTCTACTTGCTAGACAAACTTGAGTTTCTGCTTCCTCTCTGGGGCACATGCAGTGCATACCAGTATTCTCCAGTCCCGAGAGGATGCGCTTTGAGGCATGACAAAGGGAGAGTCGCCCTGTCCGCTCATCCTCGGCCACCTTTCTCTGAAGTTACCATCTGGAAATGCAGATGGAGGGATGGGTAGAGGCTGGAGGCACTGGATGCCAAGACCAGGGGAAGGAAGGGTAACCAGCATATAGCAGAGTACCCAAGGGAACAAGGAGATCGTTGGAATCACTGCTCTGTCCTGTAAGTTTCAGTCAGTCAGGCCACGAACCCATTATCTAACCGGAGCAAGCATCTGTCATGAGGTGATGTCAAACCTCAAACACACAAAGCAAGATGCACTTGACCAAGCAGTTCAGCTCCCAGAATTCAACTCCCCACCACAATGCTCACATGCAGGCCAGGCCCAGGTGTCTGTAGCCTCAACATCATGTGACTCTACCTTCGGAGTGGCTTGGGAACGGGTACTTCATGTGGTGAACTGTGTTCTGGTTTCCCCACGCCGATTTCCTCACAGTGAAGTCTGGTGTGAAATGCAAGGCGTCTTAAACCCATGACTTCTAAATACTCTGTGTTGGCTCTGGAGACTCCTGAGTTCTCCCCACCTCAGCCAGGACGACACTCGGCCGCTCAGCGCGCACTACTGCCCTACGCTAAGACCACCACGCTCAGCGTTTTAAACACGCCCGTTGCAGAAGTGTCTCACAGGTTTGTGGATATTGTTCACACCACTTACAACAGGCTTACCGGGTAGGTATTTGCCCTCTATACACGAGGGAGATACATTTCTAGGGTTGGCTTTTATCTAAAACATTCTATGTCCCTAGGCTCTAAACTACACACACACAAAATGTACCAAGGAAACCGATGAGGACAGAATGTCTATCTGGTCTGCTCAGACTTACAGCCAGAAAAGAAAGCTGGATGCAGGAAGAAGAGATAAAGGAAATCTCTTCTTATGGCGGGAGACTGGAACACTAGGACTTTACTTCCAGAACCGAACACAGTCACAGCCATCTCTAATTCCTTATTTCAAGAGTGAAAACGGCTTGAGCTGAATGGCCAAAATATGGAGCAGGATCTATCGGCTCAGATAGAAGTCTACGTCTGTAGGGTAATATTCTCAAGGTTTTCACATCTAACGGTTCTTGTGGCATTAGCTGCAGTCTTTGTTCTAGTCGAATATTCCAGAAGGGTGAACGCGGTGTGCACCACACAATACCTGCGGTTTATTCCAGTGGCCACCTCACGAAATTTTATCTTCTTATTGCATCTTATCACAAAATCACATTGGACAGGAGCGCTGGTGAGTCACGGGGGCTCACTCCTGAAGGTGACCATATCCATTTCCTCATGGTAACATACAACAAGAGAGCAAGCCCCTCCCACCTACCTTCCCCAGCATGCCTTGGGCCTTCCCCGACATACCCCACACTGCTGTGCACCTGCAAGTGCTCAGTGTCCACCCACAGATGAAAACCCTTCCACGGAAGCATTTCTCACCCTGCTCATGGCCTCAAAGTCTCAATGAACAATGAAAACTCGGTATAAAACACAAAGCATTCCGAAGCCTCTGACTGCCTGCGTGCTGGTGAAACACGATTCTATCGGGCACCCTAAAGCCCCTGGTTACAACACTAAAGCCTACAGCTGGCCTTAGCCACCTACCGTTCTTCTGAATGTATGTGTGCATGGAGCTTGGATGTGAAAGTCAGGGTGTCTCTACGTTTTTTTTAATTATCCTTACTGTGTGGTGTGTGTATATGGTGTATGAGTGTGGGTGAGCACTCCCGCCTGTGCACGAGTGTGGGGGGCCCGAGGCTGTTCAGACAGGTCCCTCAGTGACTTGGATGCATCAATCCTATTAGATTGACAGGTCAGTGAGCGCCAAGGATTCTCCTGTATCATACCCCCAGTGAGGGGGTTATAGGTGCTCGCCCCATACTCAGTTTTTAGATGAATGTTGGGGATCTGAACTCAGGTCCTCGTGGTTACACAGCAGGCAATTTACCCACTGAGCCATCTACCCAGTCCTTCGTCTTACTTTTTTTTTAATATATTTTTTTGATCTTGAGTTAGTTCCCCCCCCATGGCAAAATATTATTTAATTTCATTTTTAAATTAAGTTATTTTCATACCAAGTTGTTATGATTAAAACGTTAATTTGAAAAGACACTGGCCATTTTCATCTAATGTCATAGCACTGATTTTTACTAATAAATAGAAAGTTCTTATTTATTGAAAGCAATCTCGCAAATTTCAAAACAAAAGAACTACCCAATAGTCATCACCACATCACTACAACTGAGGACAGCAGAGGGCACTGCCTGGGAATCTCCCATCCACCAAGTACTACGGAATTCAGTTCTCACAATGCAACACAAGTATATTGTGAGCATCCTTTTACACAGAGGACAAAGGGCTAGTGGAAAACATCTTAGCCTGAGTTCCCCAGCAAACAAGACAGACAGTATGTGCCTTGGCCACCTCCCAACAATGACAATGATCAGCTGGCACAAAGATTACAGAATCCTTCATGCATGGCATAGAGTTCAAAACATGGGTAGTAGTGACCATATAACTGTTATCAAGGGACAGATAATTTGATAATTTATGCTATAAGGTTGAAGACTAGGTCATGTGAGCAGTTACTACTCTTCAACACTGAGCCCAGTGGACCCCAAGTACCTCTACCAGTAACAATATAACAGAAAAGCACTAGTAAACTCAAGATATAGCAAGTCAATTACTCTGGGATTTATGAAGCTCTATGTCATTGTGACACAAGGAAATGAGAAACCTCTATTGATTGTTATTTCGTTTTCTATAGGTTTAGAGAAACTAATTTAAGACAAAAACAAGTCTGCCTTTTTGTGGAGAATCCCTACAAAGAGTTTCAGAAGTCGTGAGTCTAAGTCCTCAGTGACTGGCTTATCTCTGACTGGGTATGTCTGAACTCTGGTGTGAGGTGATGTCAAGGATGAGGGAAGGGCACCAGAAACCAAGTCATTATCAGAGGCGACACATTGTTGTCTCACGCTCGAGTCCCGCGAGCTATGAGTCAGCAAGGCCTTGTGCAGTGATCTTGAAAAATGAGCCAACTAGCAAGACTTCTAAAAGGCCTGTGTTCCTTGGTGCCAGAGAAGAGCTGTGTGGACTATAGAGGCTGAGACAGGAGGCTTGGGACTCTGAGAAAAGGAGGGAGAGGGCAGGATGAGGGTGGGAGAAGGTACCCACCTCTTCAATGCACAGCACAGGTTGCTTTGTGGGTTGAAGCTCTAAAGCCAGTGCAAGTACAGGTGATTTTTTTGGTTGGAAAAACAAAACAATGACAACAAAACAGAAACCAACCCACAAGTCACACGCAAAGGAGAAAAGCTACTGTGGGGTAGGATCCCAGAAGGAAGTCCAGTACGCTGCACGAAGAAAAGAGCGTATGGCCACCGCCCTCCCACTCACCTAAACTCGGGGTTGAGCCAAAGGTGCACTATGGAACGTAGGAATGGGGCACACACATTGCAGGCCCATAGACCTCAGCACAGAAGTGATGCTAGCCCTCAGCACAGGGGGACAGTCAAGTTCACCAGGGCCCTTTCTCTCTGCAGCTGTCCTGTCCCAGTTACTTTGACTTTAGCATCATGGCATCTGGGCCACACTCAGAGATCAGAGAAACCAAACCTGGCTTGTTAGTGCAGTCACACAGAGGAAATCTGATTCCCAGATCTACTAAAACAACAACATCAAACACAAACAAACAAACAAACAAAAGCACCTAACAAAATATATACTTCGACTGAATGTGTAAGGTGACTTTGATTGCTGATGAACTCACTCATCTTTTTTATGTCTTTGTTATGCTTTTTATTTTCAGATTTCCAGCTCTCAAATAACTGCCTGTTCATAAACAATGTAAAAGAAACACAAAGCATAAATAATCCTATAATCCATGCATATATTACATTAACTAAATCAAAGCAGAGTGCATATTACTTTTAGATTTGGCATCTGCTCTTCTTTTACTTCCCATTCAAAGTAACAAAAATGAAACTCCTATCCAAACACATCATACGCAAAATATGTTCTTTTTTCTTCTCCAACCACAGTCCACAGCTAGAAATACATGGATGATCCTTTAATAACATATAATGTCTTAAAGACTATAAACTTTAAAAAAAGACAATCGTCAAATGAATACAGGTATATTTGTATGCACACCTTTATTAATTTTTAACAAATGGCATGTCTAGCATTATTTTTTTTTTACTTACACCTCATGGAAATTAAGTGGGAGAAAAAAGAGATTAAGTAGTGGAATGAGGGGCAGACAGTACTTAGAGCTAGAAGGTCCATTTAGCTTATCCTTGCTAATATGATCCTGCATCTTGGATGGCATATAGAGGTAAAAGAATAGGGACAGATAGGCACAGAGCAAGCAAGCCCCAGACAATGGAAAGACACGTACTTAAGTTAAATGATCTGATGACTACGTAGGCTGAAATCGGTGATAACGTCCTAAATGAAGACCATGAAACACGAAGGCACAGCAGACAGCGGGAGATACGAAGGCACTTACCTGCTTTAGAACTTCAACCAAAACTAAACAAAAGATGAAGTCTACAGCTAGGTCCCGCCGCTCTAGTAGATAATCTCTCTCACGATGCTGCTCATCCCTGAAACAACAAGCCAACATGAGAACCGCATTCCTCCTTAGCTCAAGTGTGTATGACTGAGTGCGTCTGTGGTCTGTAGGGGGACGGGGGGCTTATTCCCAGCACCAAATGCGATGGGGACTTTGCTTCAAAAACTACACGGATGGCATGTTCTGTCACTTTTTTACACTGACTCTTTATATATGTACTTCACTGTTCTATCTACTAGAATTTGTCCTAATCGAAGAATTGGCAAGAAGAAAAATACTTTAAGTTTCATCAGAAAACCTAGTAGGGCTTCATATTTCATTGATAGCTTTTTGTTGTTATTGGAGGGCCACTTGTTTGTTTCCTGACTGCTCAGCAGCTCAGACCCCAGAAATAATCACACAGAAACTACATTATTTAAATCACTGTTTGGCCCATTAGCTCTAGCTTCTTATCAGCTAACTCTTACATCTTAATAGAACCCATCTCCATTAATCTGTGTATCACCACATAGCTTACCGGCTAAAGTTCTGGTGTCTTTCTCTGGTGGGGCTACATGGCTTCTCTCTAACTCCTCCTTCTTTCTCCCAGCATTCAGTTTAGTTCCCCACCTACGTCTATTCCCTGAGCAGGTCCAAGGTAGTTTCTTTATTAACAGCATACAGAGGGAATCACACATCATTTTGTTATTGTTGTTATGAACTAAGCAAAAGCGCTAACTTTTCTAGATGAAAACACCATGTGGGGTAACTTTCTCACACACCTCAGGTGAGAATTTACATGGGACACACACCAAAGTATAGTCAGTGCCAGGGGTCACCTGAATGATGATGTTCTATGTAACCCAAGATCCTTTGGGAAGTTTGGAAACAGGAGACAAGCTCTTTAGGTACCAATTCTTTCGTTCTCACTGTATTGCAGTGCTTCCCTTTACAAACAAACAAGCTGGGCTTTCTCAAAGTTGGCACCACACCTTAACTGTCTTTATGGGCTGCGCAATGAATTCTGGGGTGACTCTCTTGAGATCTCTTTCTGTCTGACTATCCCGGTGTGGATACCCCAAGCCTCCATCGGATACAGTAGATGATTGAAGTTTAAGCATGACTCGCCTTCATTCTTACTGCCACACACATGGGCGTAAACTCAACCTATACTATTTCTAACTAAAGTAATCCATGCTCGGCAGCCACATGATACAATCTCCGCTTGATAACACTATCAATCCCTTAGCTGCAAGTGTCTCAAGCCCAGGTAAAATGAAGTTCAACAAATCACTTACCCCTTAGATTTCGTGCTAGACCTAGGCCTGTACTCGTAGGATTCATCTTCAGTTCCGTTCTGGCGTCGGTACCAGTCAAACAAGGTTCGGAGTAAGGAAGGGAGACAGTGCTCGGCTACAGAGCTCATAGAGCTTATCAACTGAAACGCAAGACAGAGCCAAGTATAACAACAGAAAACAGCAGTGGGCAGCAGCCGCCCAGCTCCACAAACCCCCACCTGGACACGCATGGAGACAGAAACGTATATAAAACGAGTCACAGAGCTAAAAGATGAGCCAAGGCTTTGGCCATGTAATGAAATAAAACTCAGCTTAAGCTTTAGCCACAATTAAACTTTATCCCAAACCATCCAGTTTAGCTCAGTAGCTTGCCATCTTTGGGCGGCCACATGCCACTTATGTGTGTAAGATCAAGTGTGTCTGCTACGCCACTGGTTACGCTTGTGGCGATCCCCAGAGAGCAGCGAAGTACACGGGTGAACCACTGCTTCCTTTCATAAGCGTTCTACCCACACCTTCAAAGCATTTCTGCTCCTGCCCCACCAGCCTGTCAATGCTTATATGAACGAGACTCCAAGACATTACAGTTTCCGGCTGATAAGATTTGGAGACAAAGAAGATTACACTGCGTGAGGATGGTGGAAAAGGCTCCGTCTTATCATGTACTATGGTGACACGGAAGAACTATAATTATTCTGATATCCACAAAATAACACGGCAGAGCCACGGCAAGAACAAATTCTCGTGACTAGGACACATGAATGGATGCTATAACGATGTATAGAGTGTGGCACCTGCTAAAATGTGGTGTGTTCCTGATGCTCTCTGAATGCCCTGGTTTGTATCTGCACTGTCCCTTGATGGCTCAGGTATCAAAGGGTTAGTGCCTGGCTCAGGCTGGTATGGGAAATGGCAGGAAATGGATCACCTGGGGGCAGGCTCTTGAAGGGAATGTTGGGATTGTGGCCTCTTCCCGCCTCTCTCTTTACCTCTGAACCATTACAAGCTACCACAGGATATACTGTGCCTTCACAGGCAGGAAGCAACAGGATCAAGTAGCCATGAACTGCAACCTCTGATACAAACCTTTTTTCCATCCAAGTCAATTATCTCGGGTCCTTTGTCACGGCACAGAAAACTGAGTAACGCCAAATTCGAGGGAAATGCCATTGGCTTCTCCCTTGACTAAACCCAACTTTCCTAGACTAGGTAAAATGAATAGCCCCAGGTCACGTGTCATTGAGGATTCCAAGGAATTTCTATATCCAATTCTACCCAGTGCCTCAAAAACTAACATTGTAAAATGAGCACGTAGTCAAGCAGGCTCCATGAACCACTGTCGATTTATCTAAGCGAGCCGCAGAAGAGTAGTCCAGAGCTCCTTTGGTCCTGTGGCCATAGGAAGTCTTTTAATGAAGAGAAAGTGATATCTCTAAAATTTAAATCAATTCCCTGGTGTTTAGTGTTCTTTATACACTTCAAAATAGTTTGTCCAGGAAAGGAGAAAAGAATGGCATAGTTTACTTAATTCCATGGCCTTCTTTTCGTTACTGAGGCCCTGTAAGCCTCTTCATGATTTCTAACTTCCGCTGGATTCCATTTATATATAGTATATAGTAATCTATATAGTCTATAGATTACTATAATTGGATATGTTTTGTAATATTGGAAATTCTTGTCAAAACAAGATCTTAATCCTATTGTTCATGTGCTTTAAAAAAAATTACATTTCGCTAAACTGAGCAGTGTGGCTCAAATAAGACTTTGTTTAGTATCTAAGAAGAACGAAACATCATCAGTTCTGCCAAACACACTAAAACAGCTCGGATCACACGCAACATTGTTCCCGTTAGCAAACCATTTAGCACTCATTTGAGGACTTTAATGACCATTTGCATTAAAAACAAAAAACAAAACCCAGAAAACTTTCCTGAAAATGGCACTGAGTTAGAGTCCAAACGCTGGTTATGCGCTCACTGAGGAAGCCAGATGCTAATGTTCTCACTACTTCTGTAGTGAAGCAAGCCCCAAAAGGACTGAGGAACTAGGAGTTCCCTTCCTGTGTGGAGTTTCTCTGGAGGGCAGCGTCTACTCACTCAGGGCATATGGAAAAGTGTCTTAGGGAACGGGTTGGAAACGCCAGTGTTCTATTGTAGAGCCCTCTCTTGGTGATGAAGGTTTAAAAAACTGTGGTCGGATCCAGCAGCACAGGACTTTGGCGAGTCCCAGTCAGCAGTCCTAAGCAGTCTGCTTTATCTGATCAGTTGATCAAGTCTCAGTGTTCACTTCCTTTTCCTAGACACATTATTTTGGAAGGCAGCCATGCTCACCATTATAACACCAATGAATCAGTAGAGACAGGGCTTTGAATAAAGGGTCCATGAGTATTGGCGACACCAGATGTTATCATAAATAATCAACATGTAATAAAATGAATATGGTACAAAGACATGTGAGCCAGTATTTAATCTCAGCAAAGGGACAGAATTAATAAAAGAACAGACTTTAGATACTGAAATTCTAAACACAGGTTTCCAAGAACCACAACAGGTGAAAATATGTTAAAGATTAAATTATTAATGTTAAAATGTAAGGTAGCATAATGTAAAAGTTCCAGATCCCTGGGCTAGGAATGGTGGCACATTATCTTTTAATCTCCGCATTTGAAAAGCAGAGACCCTTGGATCTCCTAGAGTTCAAGGCCAGCCGGTCTACACAGTGAGAACCTGTCTCCAAGAAAGAAACAAACAAATAGTAGAAACAAACTGGTCCATAAGATGAGCTGGAAGGATTTAGTTAGCTCCCTGGAAAGACTTTCAAGGGCATGTTAAAGACATCAGCATTGAAAAGCAAAATGTCTTGATGGGCTAAGTAGACAAAAGTCAAGCCAGTTAGTTCATTGCTCAGTTTTGGGAGAACCTAACCTACCATTTAGGAATAAACAGGATCACTACACAGGACAAAAGACTTTTTCAGTGGTGGACACGTACAAGCTAGATTTTTTGAACAGACACAATTCCCCAAAGAAAGAGTGTTCCCCCCAAATGACAGTACCTGGTCAAACTGTAGATCTTCACCCCTCTGAAGAGATCTAGATAACAGCTTCTCCTATAAGTAAAAAACAAAACCAAACAGTTTAAATACAAAACATTAGGAGGCCTCCGTGTGATCAGCTATTTAGACTTCACAGTTCATTTTGCCTGTGGTCACTTTCCAGTAGGTTACTTTAAAGAAAGGAAAGCCTCCATCTTACCCTCGCCAAGCAGATGACTCCAATACTCCCATGCACGGGACTTCAGCCACTCTCTAGACAGCACTATTTATGACAAACGATTCTTTGACTAAGAAATGAAAGCTTAGCGGGGTAGTGGTGGTGCACAACATTAATCCCAGCACTGGGGAGGCAGAGCAGGTGGATCTTTGTGAGTTCAAGGCCAGCCTGGTCTACAGAGTGAGTTCCAGGACAGTCAGGGCTATAAAGAGAAACCTAGTCTCAAAAAACAAACAAACAAACAAACAAAAAGAAAAAGAAAAAAATGAAAGTTCAACAAAGGACCAATTAAAGTTCAAAGGGCATCATTATGTTTTTATTAGTTTGTTCGTTTGTTCAAGCAGAGCTGACTAGATTGGGAATACAGTCGAGGGGTAGAACAACTGTGTGGGAGGCCTCAGTACGAGGGGTGCGGAGGGGAAGCGGTATCTGTGGGTTGGGTGAAAAGGAAAAGAAAAGATCATTTTTAGGGGATGAGGCAGCTCAGGCCTGTAATCTACCACTGGGAAAACGGAGGCAGGAGGGAGTTTGGGATCAACATAAACTATACAGTAAACTCAAGGCCAGTGTGGTTTATGGAGCACAAATTGAGTTCGGTCTCAAGGGAAGGGGGGTAAGGAACATAAGTACTTATGAATAGCATCCTCATACAGCAAGGTGGCCACGACCTGGGAGGCCAGATAGCTTGAGCTGAAAGCTGTCTGGAGGACTCGAGAGCTCTCTGCTTTGCTTTTCTCATTTGAAAAATAAAATCAAACAAATAAACATAATATTAAGTGCTGTTTTCAAAAATGAGATAGTTTAAGGTGGAGTGGCGGACTGTCTAGTTCTATGACTGAAGTTGTTTAGAGAAGAAACAGTAGTGGGTAGGCTGCCTGCGAGCCACTGCTCTGGAAAATGCGTTTATTGCCCCTCCCTCCCCAAAACATGACTTAGGTGTACACAAGCTAAGTCAGTTTTCCTCAGCATATAATTAATTAATTCCCTCTTCGAGGAGGGCTGGTGGAGGTATAGGCATTTTGTACATCAACTCTATTTTTAAAAACAGATTTATTATTTTATAATTTATTTATCTTTAATTTTATGTGCATTGGTGTTTTGCCTGCATGTATGTCTGTGTGAGGGTGTCAGAAGCCTTGGAACTGCAGTAACAGACAGGTATGAGCTGCCATGTGGGTGCTGGGAATTGAACCCAGGTCCTCTAGAAGAGCAGCCAGTGATCTTCATTGCTGAGCCACTTACTTTATGTGTGTATTTGCACATGAGTGCAGGTGCAAACAGAGGTCAGAGGTATGGAAGCCACCAGACTAGGCTTTACAGGCAATTCAACCTCGGCTAACTCTCCCTCCGGGGGATGTCTCTGGCCTGTGCAAGCACCTTCACTCACGTGCACATGCCTACACACAGACACATACCAACGATATGGAAATAGTAAAACAAGTCTTGAAGATGTGCAGGATTCATTAAGTCTGTATCTTGACAACTGCAGTTGGTTAGAACACATCAAGAATAAACCCAGTCACCAATAATGCATCAATGCCGCACTGAAGAATTCAAGACCACCAGCAAACTCAGCCTGAAATTCTCCACTTCTGTCTCCCTGTGTCTTCCATCAGCCCGTCTGTCTGCTGTATGAGTCTGAATCTGTGCCTGCCTGAAGGCTGTCTTGTGACTCTGTCCCCATGTCTGTGTTTTGTTGGATCTGTGTGTGCATATGAGTGCTCCAAACAAAGAACCTCACTCTGTATTTACTGAACAGCCCAGAAAGCATCACATGGGGAAGGGATGAGGGACATTGTTCAAAAGTCTTGAACAGAGTTTCCAAGGGATTAAGTTACTGACTCCAACTGGCCAAAACTGACCGAAATAACAACAGTATTACAGCATCCCTGTTTATCAAGCACTAGCAGTTTCTTTTGTTCAATATTTATGGTAGATATTCATTTATGAGAATTTTTTTGGCTTATTTGCTGTTTCCCACAAATGATTATCAGAACACTAGTGTATTACTGGGGGTCAGGAGCATGAGAGAGTACAAAACTTAAGATTGTATCTATGCATTAGCTTAGGGAAACCCAAGGCAAGGAAAGTTGGCTGTTACACTCTTCCCTTCAAGGCAGGTTAAACAGGCTGAGCACACAGGACAGCAGTCTTAAGTGACTTTAAAGTGTATTATTAACTCTGGCTGTGAGGTATGGCGAAAGTTCCAGTCTCTCAGAATGGAAGAGACAGTTTCAGAATATTGTATTCCCCAACAGTGAGAAGCAAGAAGTTACAAAAGGATGTCAACTAAGATGAGTAAAGACTACAGTTTCTTCTACTGCTTAAGAACAACAAAGACAACAACACCTTCCAACCAATATTAGAATTTACTGTAATTCTAGATAGTAGACAGGCGTTTCCTATCTAAAACTTTCTGGACTCCAGTAATGTTCATTTTATTTATTTAGACTAGGTGTTCAGTATAAGAGAGGCTGATATCATACATCAAAAGGTTTTACACTGGAGCTGGGGATATAGCTCTGTGGTATGGAGTGTGTGCTTCCCACACACACAGCCCTAGATGTGATGCCCAACACCACCAAAAGGAAGCAGGATGTTCCAAGCCTGCGAACACCCGCAAGGAGCTCACGGTTAATGAAAGGAAAGCATGTTCTTCCAGGGTGTAGCCTCTGGTACGGTGCCCGTGCTCCTGTAAGCAGCTCTAAGGAAACTCACTGGGTTATTAATAAAAAAAAAATATGAAAGCAAAGGGGAGATTAGTTTGGAGGAGGAAGGCAATTGTGGAGAGCGGGACAAAAGGGCAATGCGGAGTGAGAATGACCAAAAGACATCATGATGGAGTACAGACGAAGACGGTATGATGAGACCAGTATTGTGTAGAGTTAATATATACCAGTAAAACATAAGACTACAAAAACCAAAGTCTGTGACTGTTTAGATTTTGCTATAAAAGTTTACCACCTAATATATAAGGCAGGAAGTATATTATAGAAATGTTAATTTGTTCTTTCACAAAAATATGGTATTTGTTCTCTGATGGAGAAATCTATATGATAGCTATATTTTGTGGACTGTATGCTTCAACAGACAAAGAACAAAAAGGGAGGGTTTTTTTTCCCCTCTTCTATTCTGTCTTGCTTTGCTCCCACTGTGTGCCTTGTTCATGCTTTAGCCCTAGATTCTAAGAGCCAGGCACTATGATGTATTGGGGATATACATTAGGCAAAACAATGAGTCCCCACCTTCAATGATGTATGTTCCTGCCTTGGGCCAGTCACCCCATCCAGCGACATGCTGAGTGCCTTATACTCTGGAGATTCAACCACGAAAAAAACAGAAACATCCCCACCCTCGAGCAGCTGACCACAAACTGAGAGCACAGCAGGAATCTATGTGAATAACAGACGAGGATGGGAGGGGACAGATTTCAGAAATGACTGAGGAGACAATGACATCTGAGCACAGCCACAGGGAAGCTGGCCGGCAGAAAGTGAAGGAAAGGTAACCCAGGTGACGTTCTTGAGCTTCAAAGGGCTCAGGACTTGGAGAACTGGGGTATTCTAAAAGAACCACCAGAGTGAAGACAAAACCAAGAGGGTTGAAGATGCAGCACAGTGCTGACCCACCAGGCACAAAACCCAGCATTCAACTTCCAAATTCACATAAACCAGGGGATGCATACCTCAAGGATGCCCTTTAGACGAGGCAGGAGGATCAGAAGTTCAAGATCATTGCTGTCTACATATGGAGCTCAAAGTCAGTCTGGAAGGCATGAGATCTTCTCTCAGTGGGGGCTGGGGAAAGGGCTGGCTGGACAAGTGTTTTGAAGGAGTGTCTGAATGAGCTTTAGAGTCTCCTTCACCCACCTAAATTTGGGGGTAGTGAAACTTTCACAGTGGACACAGGGCACCTGCCTTCCTTAGCGAGAGGTACCAGCTGTGGGAATACAACTGCAGATGAGGTCTCACCCCAAAGGCGGGTGATTAATTACAGCCAAGCCCCCACCACGCTGGATGGCTGTGGTGGGTTGAACAAGAATGGCCCACACTGGCTCATATATCTGAATGCTCAGTCATTAGGAGAGACACTATTAGAGACAGTTTGGAAGTGTGGCTTTTTGGAGAAGGTGTGGCCTTGTTGGAGAAGTGTGCCACTGGAAATGGGCTTGAGGGTTCAAAAACCTATGCCAGGCCCAGTCTCTGTCTCTTTCTCTCTCTCACTCTCTGCCAGAAGATTAGGATGCAGCTCTCAACTGCTTCTTCAGCACCATGTCTGCCATGCTTGACCATGCTCCTCACTATGATGATATTGGACCAAGACTCTGAAACCGTAAGCAAGGTCCCCATTAATACCTTCCTTTCTTCACAGGTCTCTTCAAAGTAGGAACAAGGACTCAGAACACTATCCAAAACCAAAACTGTCTCATTCAGGATACTGCAGGTCCTCCCATGAGACCCTAAATGGCCTCTAGAGGAAGAGCTGACAGAGCCCATCCCAGTGACTACATGGGAAGATCACGTGTGTGTGTGTGCACTGCTCCTACAGTCAGAGCTTTAGAGCCTCATTCATGAAAAGAGCATGCTAAAGTCCACATGCCAGGGCACTGGCTGCTATTGCAGAGGACCTGGGTCCATTTCCCAGTACCTGCGTGGTGGCTTACAACCACCCGTAACTCCCGTTCAAGGACCTGATGCTCTCCTTTTGGCCTCCACAGACTGCAGGCCCACAGTACGCATACACACATGCAGGCAAAATACTCATATACGTAAAAACTGAATAAATAAATCTTTTAAAGTTATTTTGGAAAGCATGCCTTAAGACGGTAAAAAATGAACATAAAGATGCAGTGGAACAAACTCAAAATAAAATGAGAATATTTAATATTCTCAAAAGAAAAGGTGAATCGGAGAGCTTTTGAAATGCAGGCCCTGAAACAAGGCACAAGGTCTGAATCAGCCCGTGACAGGCTAACATCTTGTCTTCCATCTTCTTTCTAGCCACTGACAATGGACACAATTAACAGGTAAGCCTGGAAAGCCAAGAGTCATCCATCTCAGCAGAAGTTCTTGGATTGCCTAGCATGTAGGCTGCAATTTCAATCACTGCCTGCCCTTCTGGAATCTTCCTCCTAACAAAATTAAGGGAAGAAAATCAAGCCCGGCTCTACCTCGATGGCCTCTGTAGCCTTCTTTTATTTCCATTCCTTCCATGGGAAGGAAGAAAACTGATTCTATCATTTCCCTGCAGATTAGGTTCCTGCGGCTTCTCGGCAGCCTGCTGTTCTGAGTGACCAGGAGCCAGGTCAGCATTGTCTACTTGACAAGCCCCGGGGGCTATTGTGCTTAATCGGAAGCCTGGGAGGCTTTTCTTGAAGAACCCAGGGAGCCACGTGGGCGACTGCTTATTATCTCAAAGGGTAGAGAATAAACTTCACCAGGTGAAAGCACCCGAAACTATCGTCTACACACTGTCGCAGGGCTAGGGTCCGTGTGTCTTCATTATCTTGATGCTATGGATCTGCAATCTATCTAGACCTGGCTAGAAATACAATATAAGCCGCCTGACCTAGATAAGGAGGGACTGCTTCGGTAAGTGGGATGTCACGGGTAAAAATCTATATGCTGAGATGAAGGTTCAGGGGCATTCTTAGTACGGCAGGGAGAAGAGGCAGGAACGCCCTTCTCTCAGAGTGTGATAAAGGGACAGCAACATCCATGCTACAACAGCATCTTTTTTTTAAAAGATTCATTTATTTTTTCTTAGTATAGAAGTGTTTCGCCTGCAGGTATGTCTTGTGAGGGGGTCAGATTCTCTGGAACTGGAGTGACAGATGGTTACTAGCCACTGTGGGTTCTGAGAACCAAACCAGGTCCTCTGCAAGAGCAGCCAGTGTGATGTGGGATTCCCCTCTGTATGCTGTGAATAGGACTGGTTAATTAATAAGAAATTGCTTTGGACCTACAGCAGGGCAGAACTTAGCTAGGTGGGAAAACTAAACTGAATGCTGGGAAAGAGGCAGAGTGAGAGAGAAGCCATGTAGCCCCGCTGGAGACAGACACACCAAAACTTTACCCAGTAGCCACTGCCATGTGGCGATACAAAGATTAATGGAGATGGGTTAAATTAATATGTAAGAGTTAGCCAATAAGAAGCTAGAGCTAATGGACCAAGCAGTGATTTAATCAATACCGTTTCTGTGTCATTATTTTGGGGCTGAGTGGCTGGGAACCAACAAGTGGTTCCTTACAACATCAATGCTCTTAACTGTTGACCCACCTCTCCAGGCTCTCAGGATGGAAGAATAACTTTATAATCTCATTTTAGGATTATGTAGCAGGTACCCCTGAAATAACCTGCTAAATGAATGAGTAAAACAGCATCGACTACTCTGAAGGAAGATGGATTAGAAGCTCTGCCTTCAACAGTGGCACTGAGTCTTTTAGGTACACAGTGCCTATTAGGGCTGAATTTACGGTAAAGTGTAAGCTTTTGTGAAATACCTACACCACAGACCATCCTGCAGTCGACACCTGGTTCCTGCCAACATGTAACCCTCACCAAAGAAGACAAATAACCAACCATGATACAACATAGTCATACATATGTGTATATGTCCATGGCATTACATATATATGTATGTGTATGTGTGCATAAATACATATTGACACATATTATGTACAAATTAAGTGAGTGAGGGGCTAATTTGGAGACTCAGTCATATTAGGTAACCTTCTCATACATCCTTTCACTCTCAAGACCTTAAGAATTTCAAAGCCATAATTCTGTCAAGAATATGGAATATTTGAGACTTGATAGGACCATAACATATGAAACTGGTGGTGTTTTTTTCAGTGTGTGGTACAAGAAGAAAACTGAAGCCGGGTGATGGGTCCTGGTCATCCAACACACTACAAAACCCTCTGAAACTTATCATAAGATTTTTTTTTCCTTTTCTTAATTATGAGCCATTGAAGATGGCTCTGTAGCTATTCAAATATATCATTAAAGGAGCATTGAAAAGAGAAATCAACAT
The DNA here is from genome assembly GCA_025134845.1 of Neodon shergylaensis. Classification (NCBI taxonomy): domain Eukaryota; kingdom Metazoa; phylum Chordata; class Mammalia; order Rodentia; family Cricetidae; genus Neodon; species Neodon shergylaensis. The sequence continues at coordinate 28,812,160 of JABTXL010006079.1, forward strand.
TTTGTCAATTAAGCATATTTATAATTAAAACTTGTGGTTATTAATTATATCAGCAAGTTTTATAATTCTTATGTCTTAAAACTCTAAGCCAGGCATAGTGGTGCGTGCCTCTTATCCCAGCACTTGGGGGGGGTAAAAGCAGGTGGTTCTCTGAATTTGAGGACGGACTGGTCTCCAGAGTGAGTTCCAAAACAGCCAGGGCTACATGATGAGATTCTCTCTCGAAAAAACAAAAACTAACCGGGCGGTGGTGGCGCACGCCTTTAATCCCAGCACTCGGGAGGCAGAGACAAGTGGATCTTTGTGAGTTTGAGGCCAGCCTGGTCTACAAGAGCTAGTTCCAGGACAGGCTCCAAAGCTATAGAGAAACCCTGTCTCGAAAAACAAACAAACAAAAAAAAAAGAAAAAAAGAAAAAACAAAAACCAAAGTAAGAAAACACTTAATATGATGCAGTGTTATAAAACACATACGTGTCTGTGTGCTGGTATAAGAAAAGCATTAATTTGATATGTAAAATGTAATTCCCGAATAGTTTTTAAGTGGAGTGGACTATATACAGTTTTGGAATACACATCTGGCTGACTTTGGAGCCCCATAACACATCATCTCAATGGTTCCTTTACCGAGGAGCTTCCTTGACTTAGTGACTAGGAAGGAACTCACCTTCGCAATCAGTTTCATAGCTAAGAAAATTCAGAGCATGTGTGATACCGCCCTCCACTCTCCGAGGGCATCAACCTTCCTCTCTTGTGCTCCATCCTGAGAGAGCACAGCAGACTGAGACAGACTGAGACTCCAACACTTCCTGGCCTTTGGCCTCAGGAGAGCAACAATCCCTCCAAGTTCCATCTGGCAGTGAACGCCTACCCCTAATCCAGTCAGGTATAAGTCAGCAAGCTGCAGCAGCTACAATCTCGATCTTCATCAGCCTCGGTCCCTAGTCCTGAGGCTGGATACACATGCATGATACACATTCACTCCCTTCAAACCCGCAGGGCAACATAAGCACCATCTGCATCCCCGGTGCTACCTCACCAACTAACATCCTAAAGCTAAGCCTGTTCTCTTAACGACCAGGCTGGCTTACACAAATCTAATTACCTCGCTTCATTTAATTCGGACTGTCTGTGTATTTGGCAATGATATGTCTACTCAGTCCTTAACGTCTTTTGATATCAGTGTTCTTTCAGCTTCGAGGTCGAAGATGCCAACAATTACCATCTCCTAGGAGATCTCCAGAAGAATTCCCAACCACCAATCAAGCCGTTCCACATGGCCAGATCGCCAGTAAGTCTAGTTTAATACACTCAAACGAAAAATGCTCTTCTTCACCTAAGGGCTTCAAGAGGGAGCCAAGTCAGGGCACTGCCACCTTCTAAGATCCCAAACAACTGCCACTCTTAACTAACTCCAGGGCTGCTCCTACTTAATCCACCTCAAATGCCACTGAGTCTGCTACTGCTCTCTCTTCTGCTTTTAAGGTCCTGGTTCACAGCACCCTGAACTATGAACGATTGTCTCCTTGCGTAGCTGGCTGTGCTCTCTATCACGATCCCGGTCTCTAACTGCAGGATCTTACCCACACATTTATTTTTGGCAGTCCTCCTCATCACAGCCTCCGATCACTTCTCATGTAATATTAGTGTAGAAATATGTACATCAGCTACGGTGGCTCATGTCTCTAATCCTCGCACTTGGAAAGCACAGTTGGGTCAGGAGTTCAGGGTCATCTCTGGCAATATGGCAAGTTCAAGGCCAACCTGAACCACATGAGACCTTGACTCAAAAATCATAATTCAAAGAATGAGATGCTCACTAGGGTAAGTTTGCCATAGCCTTTACACCAATCTGTAGAACAGTCCAGCTTCTCTTTCCTCTCCTGTTAGGTTTTATTGAGCCACGTGATTTCCACCTGTGCAGCCACGTCTTTCCCTTACTTATCTCTACGAATTTATCAGAGCGGATTCTGAAGCCACTGCTGCTGTCAGGATCAGCACTTTACAACAATCCTAGCCCTTAAATGTGTTCAAGGATATTATTCCCTTTCAAAAATTCGTATTATACCAGCTAATGCAAAAGTTAAGAAAAAAAAGAAATGAAATTTATAGACAGTTCTACTCACCAAGGGTTCGGCCATTACAACTTCAATTTTCTTTTCAGCTTGAACAGCAAATTCTGCAAAGAGGCTCTTGATGACATATTCACCAGGCTTGACATCGGGGTCAATCGTGATGTTTGACATGATGCTCTTCTTTCTTCCCGAAGTGGGATGCAGGCTGGAGGCAGCGCAGAACTTATTCACTTTGCTGACTGGAGCTGAAGCTAAAAGTCAGAGAAACAAAAGAGCCCTGTATGAAAAACCGGCTCCGCGGAGCCTACTCCATCTACCCCACGGAACTTGCATCGCACCAACCCCTCCCCAACCATCTCGCTCGCCATTCTCCCTGGTTCCCTTTCCGGGCTTGCTGCTCTAACGTCTGCCTAGCCCCACGCTGCGTTTACTACCCACTGCAATTTCTCCACTTTGTTCATGTGACTTCCAAACCGTTAGGCATTCTCATCTGCTCTGTTCGGGCCTAGATGACTCCCCTGTACCTAGAAGTGCCTGGCACACCGCAGGTGCACGACAAATACTTATTGAATAACTGGACTCTGGTCAGATGGTCTAGAGCAGTGGTTCTCAACCTGTGGGTCGCGACCCCTTTGGAAAAATCTTTATCTCCAAAAAAAAAAAATTTACATTATGATTCTTAATAGCAGCAAATTCACACTTATGAAGTAGCAACAAAAATAATTTTATGGTTGGGGCGTCACCACGACACGAGGAACCGTGTTAAAGGGCTGAAGCATCAGCGAGGTTGAGAACCACTGTGCTAGAGTCATGAAGAAAATTAAAGAGAAAGCAAAACAAGTATATGAAACAGGAGGGGGATTGGGAGCCGAAAGGTGATACCTTGGGAAGCATGCGCACGAAGACTGAAGAAGCCACAACTAGGTGCAGGCCTAAACAATGGAAAGAGGAGCAGAACAAAGCAGTGGGGACTGGACACACGTGGACAGAAAGACAAGGGCAGGCCTGGGGTGGAGGGGGATGAGAGGAGGGTCAGAACGTGGAACACAGAGGGCCCTTTAGGACACCGTGAAGAACCTTTCCGTGGAAAGTATTAAGGTGGGGAGGGGTGGGTCTGACTTGTCCTTGTAAAACCTCTCTGGCTCCTCTGGAGAAGGAGTCTGAGAAACCCAGACACGGCACCAGGGATGCCAGTCCCGAAATCCAAGTGAGATGACCGAGCTTGGTACAGAGGATGTGGAAAGAAAAGCTCTGAGCTTTGTCCAGTTCCTGTGCTGCTGATGTGAGGTGCAGGAGCCAACAGTAACTCACAGTATCTCACTGACCGTCTCAGAGGACGCTGGGCCGTCTAACTCAGACGATGTGCTGTCTGGAAGGAGTAAGGCCTATGGGGCTGGATGGAAACCCTGCAAGCCTACCTCACAACTGTCTATAACTCAACCGGTCACATCAGTCTTCCCAGCCTGAGGCTTAATATAAACTACTCTACAGCAGCAGGCCTGGCGTGCCCACACAGAAGTCTGTGCTTCTCTTCTACCAACTGATCTCCAGCTCCTGCCCTCTCCATAGAAGGAGCTATCATTTGATTAACTCCATCCCTAAAACGGGGAAGCAGAACACAGTGACTCAAACACTGAATAGCTATGGATGTATATATTACGATAGGAAATTTGCCCCAAAAGATATCGATTCAAAGCCTAAATTGCATTTTTAGGTCAAAGAAGAACTGAGTCTAAGTGGGGCATTGAATGCCTGCAATTCCGGCACTCAGAAGGCTGAAGGAGTCAGGGTCATGAGTTTAAGACCAGTAGGGTGGGAAAGCGGTCGCTAAGCCAGCCTGCGCCACATGGTGATGGAGGTGGGGGAGGGCATCTCAAAAAATTAAAAAAAAAACTGTTCTATAAAATACAGCATGGGAGGATTTACTTGCAAAATAAATTTTCCAAAAAAATTGCAATAATCTACAAACTGCTAATATCCAACCAAAGAACAAGCACCTTTTATTAGCACCAAGTCAAAACACATTTTGTATTCTAGAATTAAAATTGTATCATAAAAACAATCCACGACAAAAATTCGCAGTCCTTGGAACAGAGCACACATTATTCTAACAATGACCTGCTTGTCTCCGACGCATCACGACCCAACATTGTGCATAATCAAGGAGGGAATCCGTCAACAAGTGTCACTGTGGGAAAAGTTGCAGATCTTAAATTTCTAGAAATTATTTTTGGCCCCGTAAGAGCCGCAGACACTTGTCATCTCAAATGGCCATCACTGCTGTGTACTCGCTTCGAACGAAACCGTGGTAAAAGGTCTAAGACAGCGGATCTCAACCCACGCATCGCGCCCCTGCATCGCGCAGGATCAGATCCTGCATATTTTTACATTAGGATTCAAAGCAGTAGCACAGTCATGATTATGAAGTAGCAATGAAATGGTGTTACGGCTGGGGGTCACCACAACACGAGGAGCTGTACTAAAGGGTCCCAGCATCAGGAGGTTGAGAGCCTCTGCTCTCAGGGATCATGATGTGTGAAAGACACGTGTCAAGGAAATCAAAGTTCCAGGAAAAACTTCATTTCTAAGTTGAAAACTCAAAAACTTACGAATACCAAGTGTTTATGATTAAGCACGTTAAAACAATATTTCAGTTTATCTTTTAGTGTGCTTTTAGCAAACGGTTGTTGTATTTACTACTACAAAACAAGGGTGTGTGTGGGGGGGGAATCATCTGGTTGAAATGTCAGGCCATTAAACATCTTAATAACAGAGGGTTAGAAAAGAACCTAAATTTTCATAGCACAGTTAACAGAATGCTGCACGAGCAACTGAGATGATATGATCCAAAAACACGAGACGGCACGAAAAAGTATACAAAAGACAACCTCAGATTTAAAACAACAACAACAACAAGAATATATTCACACAACCAAACTGGGAGGCAGGCAAACACTGCAGCGTATCATACAGAGAATTAATCACTTTCATAGTCATTCACAAAGCACAAATGGATGACTTAGAAAACTACCAGTTCCTTCAAATAGACCACAGGGCAGAAGATAATGAGCAAGGGTAAGGGATACTTACGTAAGAGCCCAAGAAGCACAAAGTAATGCTCGGTTTTACTGATTTACTAATAACAAGTAAGAACTAGACATTCATCTTCTGTCTAAGTGCTGGGAGGGCCAGACAGAGCAAGCCATGGGGAGCAAGGCCGTAGGCGAAAGGTATCCTCCATGGTCTCGCCATCAGGTCCAGCCTTCTGTGCTTGGCTTTCTACCCTGACTTCCTCCAGGGGTGGACTGTTTACTGTAAGCTGAAGTGAAATAAACCGTTTACCTATCCTCAAGTACGTATTTTATCACGTTAACAGAAACCCTAGCTAAGATACGCATGACATTTGACTGCTTGAGTTAATTTTTTTTTTCTGAAGTTTTCGAGACAGGGTTTCTCTGTAGCTTTGGAGTCTGTCCTGAACTAGCTCTTGTAGACCAGGCTGGCCTTGAACTCCCAGAGATAATTAAAAATTTAAATACTAGAATAAAGTTCTTTTTTAAATTTTTAAAATATTTAACTTTTTAAAATATTTAATATTAAAAAATATTAACTTGCCGGGCAGTGGTGGCGCACGCCTTTAATCCCAGCACTCGGGAGGCAGAGGCAGGCGGATCTCTGTGAGTTCGAGGCCAGACTGGCTACAAGAGCTAGTTCAGGACAGACTCCAAAGCTACAGAGAAACCCTGTCTCGAAAACTTCAGAAAAAAAATTAACTCAAGCAGTCAAATGTCATGCGTATCTTAGCTAGGGTTTCTGTTAACGTGATAAAATACGTACTTGAGGATAGGTAAACGGTCTTTACACACACACACACACACAAACATGCCCCTCTGTAGGTACAGGTTCATACACCTCAGATACATACAGTTCACATACTTATATAGAGGTCTATGTGGTATGGAAATGTAATGGCTCCATAGAGTTGCTCACTATTATAATCATTATTGCTTATACCAACTGAATAATAAGTTTTGATCACACCCAAGGGGAAAAGGGTGTAAGGTAAATGGCCTTAGAACAATAATTAAAAACAACAATAAAGACTTCACAAGTCAAAAGCAAACTAGTTTAAAAAAAAGCAAACCCAGGCCAGAGAGTGATTTCCTGGCCACCAATGAACTGATTCTAAAGTTTGTACGGCAAGAGAAATAGCTCAGAAACAAGCAGCACAATGTGGCAGGAGAATAAGGCCTGGGGACTGTCGCTATCTGACTTCAGGGCTTATTATAAAGCTACAGTCATCAAGGCATTGTGCTGCTGGCAAAGGAAGAGACAAACAGATCAAGGGGCAGAACAGACAGCCCAGAAATAGACCCACACAAGTACAGTCCACTGATCTCTGACAAGGGAGCAAAGGAAAGGCAGCGAATAAGGACTTTTCAACACACGCGGCTGCAACAGCCCGACACCCACATGCCTAAGAAAAAAAGCAAAAGAATTTAAACAGAACATTTAGCTTCCACAAAAAAATGGAACATACAGACCTAAACATGAAATGCAAAAACTCTATTATCTCCCGGAAGACGGGAGAAAAATCTAGGTGATCTTGATTTCAGTGCTGCCTGTTAGGACACACGCCAAAGCCAAGATCCACGAATGGAAAGGGGAAAACTTATTAACAACACTAGTGACACACACACACACACAAAATCAATGACGAAGATCAAAAGACTAGCCCCGAGGAAGAAAAAAAAATCTAATAAAGAATTTGCTTACAAAATATATAAACAACAATGGTAAAAAAAAAAAAAAAGAAAAAAAGAACCCAACATAAAAGCAGGCACTTCACAAAGACACACAGATGCCAGGCGAGAAGATGCCCATCCCAATAACGTCCCTAAGAAACGGTCAACAGCAAAGTATCACCGCACAGCTCCTGGAGTAGCGGAACCCCCAGGCCGACCGGTGGCAAGGCAAGATGGGGCAAAGCATGTGTGAAGAAGGCTCGGTACTTTCTTACAAAACTGAACATGTTCTTCCTGCGATACCCATCGCCCCTGCTCATGGTTCTCACGCGTAGGAGCTAAACTGTATGCCCATACCGCAACCTGCACACTGCTTACAGTTAATTTGCAGCAGCTTTGATGGGGTCACCAGAGTAGACGCAACCAACCAGGGTATTCCTCAGCGGGCAGGCGGAGGCATCCACACAAGGGGCTACTGCTTGGCATTTTCATGAAGCTAGCCATTGAACCACCAAAACCAGAAGAATCTTTCTAAGATTATTACATTATTGACTTATTGTGTATGTGGTGGGGGGAGAGTGTTCCATGTCATTGTATCCGCGTGGAGGTCCGAGGACAACCCATGAGAGTCAATTCTCTCCTTTGACCATGTGGGTTCCAGGCATTGAACGCAAGTCACCAGGCTTGGCAGCACCTGTCTTTACCCACTGAACCATCCTGCCTTCCAAGATGGAAGGATCTCAAAGTGTATTACTCAGTGGGCAACCACTCAACCAAATTCCTGGGGAAACCACACCGAGGAGTAAACTGGTTCTAAATCAATCTCAACTTCTCTCTCTCCTTCCTTGCCTTTTTTTTTCTTTTGAGACAGGGCTTCTCTGTGTAGTCCTAGCTTTCCCAGAACTCGCTCTGTAGACCAGGTTGGCCTCGAACTCAAAGATCCATCTGCCTCCGCTTCCCAAGTGCTGGGATTAAAGGTGTGCACCACCACCCAGGTAACTAGCTCCAAATTAGTATTACTTGTCACACGGAAGAACAAATTCTGATGCATGCTCCTGCCGCAGCTGTAAGAACTTGCCTTTGGGAACCTTACTGCCCCCAGAACTGCACGATTGCCAGTTCTTTATCCTCTAAGGTCCATCAGACTTTTTTGGTTGAATCTTTTAACTTATTTACAATGCAAAGGTCTAAAAAATGTTTGAGAGATAAACATATCCCTGTATTTTGCTATAACTCTTTCTTTGCTCGTTTATTTATTTTATTCTAGTCTACTGTCTGTCTCGAAGTTTCTCTGGCTACTACTGCAGATTGTCTTCCAAGATTTAACTAGTTCTTCCGGGTGCGCTTACTGAAATTTTGTACTGGCTGTATCACCAGAAAATAAATCAAATCCATTCTTTTTGTTGTTGTTGGTGGTGGTTTTTTTTTTGTTTGTTTTGTTTTGTTTTGTTTTGTTTTGTTTTTCAAGACAGGGTTTCTCTGTAGCTTTGAAGCCTATCCCGGAACTAGCTCTTGTAGACCAGGCTGGCCTCAAACTCACAGAGATCTGCCTGCCTCTGCCTCCCGAGTGCTGGGATTAAAGGCGTGTGCCATCACTGTCCAGCCTAAATCCATTCTTTTTTTTTTTTTTTTGGTTTTTTGAGACATTCTTGAATATGTGTTTGGGCTCCTCGTTCTGTGTATTATCACTCTGTTTCTCTGTTGGCTCCAGGCTATTAGTTACTGTGGCTTTGGGGCAGGGTGTTACATCTTGTGCCACACCTTCCTACATACAAACTTCACTGCTGCTCACACTGCTGGGCTATACACATCTCTACACGCTAACTTAGGGAAAAAATATAAAAAGACCATGTAGCCAGCATGGTGGCTCACAACTGTAATCCCAATATTCCGAGACTGACATAGGAACATGGATCTCTGCAAATTTGAGGCCAGTCTGGTCTACATAGTGAGCTCCAGGTCAGGCAGGGCTACATAGTGAGACCCTGCTTTAAAAGAAAAGGGAAGAGGAGGAAAACTAAAGTCCATGTTCAGAAGCTGAACACATATCTCTATCTTGTTAATTCCAATCCTGAAATATTCTGCTTCTCTACTGTGTGAATGAAATCATTTTTCCACACTATTTAGTTCAGTCGTTTTCTCCTCATTCAACTCTAACGGGTAACATAATTAAAACTTTTGCTTGTTCTCTGAGCAGCTGTTTCAAAACTGTTTATTTATCCTAATCGAAACTATTTCCACTAAAAACAGTTTCTAAACATAGAAGTCCTGTGACATCTCTGGCATGTGTTTAATGTTTTTTTTTTATTTGAAATCTTCCACAGAAATATTCTATATTCCAAAGCTCAAGGAAAACGAGCCATCTTCTAAATAACCCATTACTTACTCGGCTAGAGAATTCCAGTTATGATGGTCTTGACTCCGAATGGAGCTCAGCTCAAGCCATCCTAGAAACCCAGAGATAAGGCAGTATTTAAAGAATATGCTGGCTGGCGGGCGTGGGGCTCATGAGGCCCCACAGCTAGCTGGGAGCTACTGCCAACTGAGGGCTGCTGGGCCAGGGAGAGTCAATTTTCTTCAGGGGTGTGGCTCTTGGTGGGTTGCCATGCTCCAGTGGCTGGCACCACACCCATGTGCATAAGAACAGCACTAAATTGACTCAGTGAGTATTTAAAAAAAAAAAAACTTACAAAGGTCTGGGATTAAAGGTTGAAGCAGGAGGATTGCAAACTCACCGCCTGTGTTACACAGTGAGACCTGATCTCAAATAACGTAAAAGGCAACGTGGAAAGCTTTGGCAAATTCACAACTTGGCCGGAAAAGCAGTGTATGCCATGGTCCAGTTAAGCAGCATAGCACTGTTAACCCCGGCAAGGTTAACAGAGAAGCCATGGTGTTTGTACCAAGACCCTGGGAAAGCTGCCTCAGGAGTAGCCACCAAATCAGCAAGTCCACTCAAGACTGGAAATGCAGTCATATAGATTTGTTTCAAAGGCTTTGCTGGCTGAATGCTTCTCAGAACAGAGCTATAAGGTACCCCACCCCGACCCGAAGGCCCAGTGAAATATCCCAAGGCTGCAATGGCTGTGGCTCAGGCAGGCCCAGGTTCAGCTGGTACTGACAGCAGAACCTGGCACCATACACAGGACGCCGGCTGTGCAAGCATGCGGAATACACAAGTCACAGAGTGATGGCAGCTTCCACCAAGATTCCAAGTAAGCGTGAGTCCCTTCAGCTAGGCCTAAGGAAGGTGAACTGTGAAGTCTGGATACCTCCAAGAATGTAGAGGTGTCGGCATGGCGCAAAACCTCCTATAGCAAGCTGCAGACAACCTGCAAACACCTGCCCAAGAGACAAGTCACATGCAACGAATGAGGCCAGAGGAGCGAAACACGCAAACCCTGGGAACCCACTCCCCCCAAACACGCAAACCCTGGGAACCCACTCCCCCCAACAGGTCCTGTCCTCCATAGGAAGCGCTAGGATTTAGTGCTGACCCTGTGCTTCTGCCCTGCCTGGGGCCAGCGCCTCTAACCTCTTTCCTAGTTCTGGCTTCTGAAATAGCTCACTCTGTGCCTGTAACTTGTAAGGGGCACACGTAACTGGGAAGTGTAATTCTCTCTGATTTTTTTGCAAAGGCTCACAGTTAATTTTGCCTTCGGTCACAAAGGAGACCATGACCTTGGACTTTTGGGCAATGCCAGAACATTATTAACACTTTAGGGACTTGGGTACAGATGGGAAACATTTTGTACTTAGGCATAGATATGATCCTTTGGGGCTGGCATCAGAATGCCACAGTTTAGATGTTAAGTGTGGTGGTGGGCCTGGTTCGAATGGTAGCGGTACCGAGGAGGGAGGACATGGTGGCATAACTAGAAGCATTCCCCCAGGGAACTGCAGGACCCTGGCTAGCCACATCCTCTTCCTTTCTGGGTCTCTGCTTCACCACGCGGCCCTAACAGAGGCTTAGAAATGGCAGGCTCATCCAGCCACAATCTAGGAGCCATAATAAATCCTTTCTCTTTACAAGCAGTTGTCTCAGGCATCTTGTTACGATGAAAAGCGGGTAGGTTTCAAGGTGTAAAACCCATCTCTATTAAAAATAGAAACAAAATAAAGATGCTGACTTAGGCCTTATTGTTCACTACCATTCTGGAGGCTATAGGTAATATACGTAAATACAACAACATAAGAAAACTGTCTGGACAGTGGTGTCAAACTTCTTTAATCCCAGCACTCAGGAGGCAGAGGCAGGTGGATCCCTGTGAGTTTGGGGCCAGCTTGATCTACAGAGCTAGTTCCAGGACAGCCAGCGGTACACAGAGAAACCCTGTCTAGAAAAACCAAAAGAAAAAAAGAAAACCGAATCACTCTCATAGATATTTTAAAAATACGCAAAACTTTCTATACTATAATTATCAAGAAATATGGATGGATTAAAAAAAATCTTCCACTCATAAATAGAAAATAAGAGGAGAAAGAGTTGTTTTAAAGCATGGAGAATTTTACTTTTTAGCCCTGCACAGCCGTGTCTGGAATTTGTTTTGTACACAAGCTACTCTTGGTCTTCGTGGGAGAAGAAGAAGGTTCTTTGAGTGTGGTGATGGCAAAGACTTATAACTAGTCAAAGTACTGAGAATAAGTAACCGTGAGTCTCAGCCATCAGCACACAGGGCACTCTACCAAGGCTCAGGGAACATCCCGAAAGAGGCAGAAAGGATACAATAAGAGCAGGATGGGAAGGAACCCTGTGACGCGCCATCTTCTGGACATTCTGGGACACTGCACTCATGGGAGGTGCGAGCGCTGTGCAGTGCCGTCTTCAGGATTTAATGGGCCCCTGCACTAGCGAGTTCACAGTAGTTACCTTTACCTGCAGGGGGCGGGGCCAGTCTTCTTTGGAGATATAGCCACCAGCAGGTTGTGTGTACCCCAGTAGATGACATCACACCACTGCATATACTGGGAGCATCGAAGGGACTCATGAGTTACTTTTTTCAAAAATGAAGAAGACACGAGGTTGGGAGGTGGACATGCCAGAGGGGAAGCTCCAGGGTAACTCAAAGGGTTGATATGATCAAAATGCATTGAATGGAATTCTCATTAAATAAAAAAAATCTCACATGTTGCTTTTAAAAATTCATAAGACTTGTAGGACTTACACGTAGACACTACAAGGATTTCTTTTTTTTTTTTTACTACAAGGATTTCTTAAAGGAGATAAAAGAACAGAACACAAGGAAAACATATTTAAGATAAGACAGCTTAATGGAAGTACCAATTCCCATAGAATTAACATATTAGCATAATTTCAATTAACTTTTCTACATGATTTTCTATCTAGGTGATACTGGAGGGAACTGTATTAGTGTATAACTAGAGGAATACACTTCTGAGAAATGCCACGGAAGTTATGTTTTTAAAAATACAAAGAATAGTCAGGCATGGGGGGTACACACCTTCAGAGGCAAAAGGGTCTGAGTTCAAGGCCAGCCTGGTCTACAAAGTGAGTTCTAGGACAGCCTAGTCTACATAGAGAGACCCTGTTTAAAAAAAGAATACTTTCTAAATTTGGGGATACTAAAATTATAATAAAAATACAGCAATAATCAAGATAGACTGTCACAATACTACAGATCCTATATTCAAAAACTAAAGTACAGATGGCCATGAAGTTTAAAATTAATTTTCAAAGCTTTATAGACAAGCATTTTCATGTGTAATCCAGGCAAAAAGGAACTACTAGCCATGATAGAATAAATAAAAATATTTTTAAAAACTGCGTCTGGAGGGGGCTGGAGAGATGGCTCAGTGGTTGGGAGCATTGCCTGCTCTCCTAAAGGTCCTGAGTTCAGTTCCCAGCAACCACACTGTGGCTCACAACCATCTGTGGTGGGGTCTGGTGCCCTCTTCTGGCCTGCAGGCATGCAAGTAGACAGAATATTGTATACATAATAAATATTTTTAAAAAACTGCATCTGGATCAGGAAAGTGGCTCAGAAGGTAAAGGTACTTTCCATCCAGCCTGACCCCTGGGGCCCACATGGGAGAGGGAGAGGGTTCAACCCCTGTAATCTGTCATCTGACTGCAAGACTCCCACTGTGAGCTGCACCCCCCAACACACACCAAGGAATAAGACATATAATAAAAGCAACTTAAAAATTTTATCTAGCCCCACAAACCACTTAAAATACTTAAAGAAAATAATACTACAAACAAGAAAGAGCGATTTTGAAAAGTACTGACACATGAAAGGAAATATAAAGCGTTCAATGGCGCATTTGAAAGCACCATAAAAAAGACGACACTGTGGAGAGAAACTGGCAGCAGGCGGACAAACCACCCAAAAAAGGCGAACTAGCATGGTAATGGGATCTAACTCTATATGTGAGTATCTCGATCACATTGGCTGAACAGAATAATCCTAGCTACTGTGGGGGAGATACAAGGAGTTAGAACACTTAACACACTGCTGGCTGAGGCAGTGAGCACTCTGCGTGAGCTGTGGGCATGCTGGCCCTGCAGCCCTCAGCATGGTTTGCCGTGCAGATGAGAATTCACCCTATGAGCTTACTCAAGGACAGCAAGGAACCACCATCCACTTGGCACGTTCCTCAGAGCAAATTAGGAAACTGGCAAACCCCTGAAAAGAATCTATCTGTAGCATGATTTATTATTACTTCACCCTCTGAGAGACATTTCAGATCCATACTTGGCTTTCTGGCAAAGCTAAGCCTCCTGGCTTGAGGTTCAACTCTGCTGCCCATCCCCGGCAACGTCTTAAATCACAAACAGACGTAGCTGAGTTGGGGTCCGAGCATCCTAAGTTTCTGGAAGCTGCTAACAGTGAGCGTAAGAAGGGCCACTGCCTTACACTAAAGAACAATGACTCAACACTATAGTTTCTGAAGCTCTGTAAGTACAGAAACCTGTCATGTAATACCACGAATGATTCCACCAGGTAGTACGGGGATATTTTAATAGCTGTATGTCATGGAGCATGAGCATAAAAAACAAAGGACCAACCAATAGGACACGAGACAAATATGATTCTCTTATTTCACATTAGAAATCTTGATGAATTGGCTTTTTCAAGGTTTTAACCGTTTTGATCACTGTCCATGCTTTCAACTATTTATCTTGGTGCTCCATCCTCCTCCGCTTGCCATTGTCTATGATTTCAGGTGGCAAAATTTAAATTATATACTCTAGAATAATTATCAATTCTTCTCTATGCCTTATGCACATTCTTTATCTAGTCTACCTATCAACTCTTAGGTTTACTTAAAGTCACCCACTACTCCATTTTTAAGCTGATGAGCGTGTGCGTGGTATCTACATATCCACATGTGGCGGAGTGCACATATGTGTGGGGTATGTACTGGAATCACAGGCAGCTGTCACACCTCCCTGGCTTCCCTGTGATCTCAGGGGGATCAGAACTCACGTGCATGCTCAGGGGATCAGAACTCACGCGCATGCTTCTACGGCAAGTGCTGGTCGGCAGGAAGCTGTCCGCCAGCCCCTGGCTAACTTTTGAGTTTAGAAGCTGGCAATATCTGCCATACTTTCCCAAATTCTTCCTCCTGGGACATGAAGGGGCAGACCACTCCCCATCCCAACCACAAGAGGCTCTGTGTACCAACCACAGCGTAAATCACACCAATAACTTGATCGCTGAGCACACTCAAGACCACTATATTGGAATCACCCTCTCTCTCTGTCTCCCGATAGTAAAGATCAGTCATGCACATCCTGTTCCAAACTTTTATGAGAAACAGCTTAAATGAAAAGGTATTCACTAATTGTGTATAGTGTGGGTCTCTGCTTGCTATAATACTGTTAGTCAAGTATCTGTTAAAAATTATTATTCATCTCTTCATCCTACACTAATTATCATGTGCTAATCAGGTAATAATTTTAAGAAAAGGATTTGGCTTCCAGAGCCTTTCCTATTCACTCAAGTGGACTTTTCTGTAGTTCTCTTTCTGAAGGAGATAAAAACTTTCCTTCTCTAATGGCTAAATTTTAAAAATTAGAAAATAATATGAAAAATGAAAAACAACTCGTACAGTCCTGGGACACCACACCATCTGTAAAAGGCTAGCCAACCATGTCTAGGAAGTTTCTTCTTAACAGTGAGAAAGATGCAAATACGCTTATTTCTAGAAGAGAAGTTCAAGAACTCCACCAGCAGTGGGATGTACCATACGCCAGTGACGTGACAGCCTGGACACTGGTCATGCCTACAGTGAGCCAGATGCCTCTCAGGCATCATGTTTGAAATCTAAGTCATCAGTGCCAAGGGCATCCAGAGGAGCTACTGGCTGCCAAGGCTTCTGCCCCACAAAGGTGCAGAAGGGATGAATGGCAGCCACGGTGAGGACACGAGAAGTCCAATAATGAGAGACAGAACACGGTATCTGCAAAGTAGGGTAGTGACGAGGGGTCCAGCAAACAGGTGCAGAACGCACAAGAACAGGAAGCAAGTGGACAGGAAGACATTCAACCAGGGCTCAACCATGGAAAGGACCCATCGGTGGATTCGGTAGGGTTAGAGTTTTTTCCAGGTTGTCTGGCTTTGTTTTCTAAAACCACAAGAGCAAAGCAGACACCTTATTTGCAGGAAGTGACCCAACAGAGTTTGACAAAGGAAGGTTGCGAAGGAAGAAAGAGCAGGAACTAGAAGTGGGTCATCACCCCTTTCACAGGGGCCACCTAAGACTATCAGAAAACACAGACGTTTACCTTACGATTCATAACAGTAGCAAAAGGACAGTTATGAAGTAGCAATGGAAGTAATTCCATGGTTGGGGGTCACCATAGCATGAGGAACTGTATTAAAGGGTGGTGGCATAAAGTTGAGAACCACTGGCCTAGAGGGAAGGGTACGTTAGGACCAGAGTCTGCGGTGCCCTTGGGCTGGCGGAGAGGCAGCTGGATGAGTGAACAGGACTCTTCTGGGCGCCATACCTTAGCACAAGACAGGACCCACCATCTGACAGACGACAGCTCAAAAACCACCTTAACAGAAGGCACAGCAAAGGGACAGTCACAACCGGCTATGCTTTACGAAGCAGGCACTCAAAATTTCACAGGGAAACCACACTGAACTTTGTGTAGAGTCTCAGTCGCCCACAAACGCGGTGGCATTCTTGTTAGAGTTTCCTGATTATGTATTTCATTCTTTTCTTTCTTTCTTTCTTTCTTTCTTTCTTTTTTTGTTTTTTTTTTTTTGTTTTGTTTTGTTTTCTTTTTCAAGACATCTCTGTGTAGCTTTGGAGCCTGTCCTGGAACTTGCTCCAGGCTGGTCTCGAACTCACAGAGATCTGCCTGCCTCTGTCTCCCCAGTGCTGGGATTAAAGGCCCAGCTTTCGTATTTCATTCTTATACTCTGTTCTTATTCTAAAAATTTAGCAGGTTAAAAAAATAATAAACACAAACATTCAATAAGT
This sequence comes from Neodon shergylaensis, assembly GCA_025134845.1. Classification (NCBI taxonomy): domain Eukaryota; kingdom Metazoa; phylum Chordata; class Mammalia; order Rodentia; family Cricetidae; genus Neodon; species Neodon shergylaensis. Next base: position 28,828,437 of record JABTXL010006079.1, read on the forward strand.
AACCGGCTATACTTCTTAAAAACCACAATCTTATTTTACCAAATGAGGTAGGTCTAGTTTAAGGATTAAGAATAATATTTTTTTTTAAAAAGATAAAGCAGACTTGACTCCTAAGGCCAGTCCTATCAGAAGCACATCACAAAGAGCTCACACGCAGCGGAACACTGAGCTGGCTTCCTGTCTAGGATCCATCTCCTAAAATAAAGACTTCGCTGCAGGGATGATAGGGTATTTGGGCAACAAGCACGGAGGGGTTGATTATTTTTCATGACAACCAACATGCAGTCTCAACAGCTAAATCACTGGAATGGGTGGCTATGGAGTGGCCTCAGAGGAACCTCGCTGACAAGACCCAGCACCTCCCCTGTCACAGCCAAGACTTAATGTTCTACCTCTTCAATACGTCTTGCTTCTATGACTAAAAGAGCTGACATTCTGTAATGGACTTAGAAGAGTGTCTTCCATAAAATAATTCTGTATTTGTTTGTCACATAAAGACACTGCCCTCTGTTTAACCTTCCTCTCACACGCCTACTACAGAAGCATTCTAACTCATAGCCACACACAGTGTGTCTCCACTCTTTCCCTTCCCCATCCCACACTTGACTGAACTGACTCGGCCATTGTCATCAATGGTTCCCCATTTAGTTTCAAATCAAAATCCCCGAGAAGGTTTTCAAGATCCTCTGTGGTCTAGTCCCAGCTACCGATCCAGCCTTGGCCCCCACTCTTCCCCACTCCCGACGCTCCAGCCAAGTCAGCCACAACCCGTCCAGTCTCCTGCACTTGATAGCTCTTCTGTCTATTCTATGCTTTTTCTGAACTGCTGCTACCTGACTCTTCCTTCAAAATTGCTCAAGCAGCACTGTGCCGGAAGTCCCTAATAAACTATGAAAGACTAAAGGAAGTATGTAGGTGTGTCGGATTGGCGGGCAGGCAAGGGGCCTTAATGTTCTTTAGGCTATCTGAACCCTAAAGAAACAGAAAAATCAGAAATCTGTCAGCTGATGAATGGATTGAAAATGGGCTATATTTGCTATTCACACAATGAAATTTATTCAGCCATAAAAGGTAATGAAGTACCAATACATGCTGCAGCACTGTAGGACGCTGTTATACCAAGTGTCTAGAAGAGCAACAGGACACAAAGTAGATCATACTGTGACTGAGCTATTTTTAGAATCAGGGTATTCCTCATCGGGCCATCGTGATTGAATGGGGGCTTATGAACGTGTGTATAACATGAGGGCATGCATGTACACGCACACAAACACACAAACTATACATCAGACCAGGCCCCCAAAGTTCTGCAATAAATGCAAAGTTTTACTTCAAAGACCATTATGATTTTAGCAAATCTGGATAGAAAGTATGATGATGCGGGTGGGGATCACCCATCTGTGATCCAGGAACAACATTTCTGAGCACTAAAAGCTATTTAAGACTTACTCCATTGTGCCAATCCAAGCAGTCTATGCAAACTTAGTCCCTTAACACACCGTATCGAATTCACATCCTAATGTACAAGATGGTTAAACTGGGTCAATTTATCTCTTCTACTGTCTGTGATAAAAACGGAACCCTTTGAAATACTAGCTGCCATGTAAGATTATGTAAGCAGAGATAATTCTAAAAATACGTTCACAGGAGGTGCTGTCCACACGTCTGCCCCCTTCACCAATACCACAGATAATAATGGAAGAGGCGGAAGCTTGCCTGGCCTTATCAGTTTGGGAGAGAGAGGGGGGACTCTACCAAGATCGTAAAGAACAACACCCTCTCTGTGCAGCTGGTTTCACAGAATGTCCCTGACTCTGTTTGTCGTTGCTGCTGCTGCTGTTGTTTAAAGGAGTGATGCCTGATGATGTTGGCGCAGAGTCAAGCCCTGAATTTAGGCCACACAAATGTGGTTTCATTGTTACAGGAGGACAAGGCTCAGCTCTCAGCAAACTTCAGTAGGGCTGCGTGGACATTCCGCCAGCTAAGCAGTCCGGCTCGAGGGCCTCTGCCATTAGAACCCAACGTAGCATCTGACCTACCAGGAACCAGGCAAGCACATCATGTAAAGAAGGTGTGCTACTGTCAATGACAGGCACTGTGGTTAGGGTCCAGCGAGTCAGGAAGACGCGAGATTTTTCTTTCTTTTTCCTTTACTCTTGAGGGGGGTGCGGGCAACATTTGAAATAAAAATTTAGTGGGATTTCTTTTTCAGCTTTTTTTTTTTTAAAAAAAAAGCTACCTAACAAATCCTGTTGTTCTCTGCTCTCCCCAAGAAATTCACTAAATGGAACGTAATAAATTATTATTTTTTTGGATCACCATGGTATGGTTTCATACAACTTTGCTCCAGGACTTGTTCCCCTGAGGGGAGTGTTAACATACAATATTTTCTAAACTTTTAAGTTTTTTCTGTTTATTGTTTTTTATATATTTTATTTTTTGAGAACATCTTACATGAGCGCTGCATCTACCTCACCTTCACCCCACAGCTCCCCCACGTTCCCAATCCCAAATTCACTACCTTTGCAATTATTACTATATAATGTATATATATGCATGCAAGTATATATATATACACATATAGCTTATGGAGTCCATTAGCTCTATTCATAAGAACATGTGTCCAGAGCATGTCATTTTAATAATCAGATAACAGGAGGCGGGCCATATACTTACCTTCTTATCTTCTATGCTATTTGTTAATTTATTCCAACAAAAATCACTATATCTTTACCTGCTCTGTTAGGTGCTCGGACATTTCCTAGAGCACAGCAAAGCAATAAGTAGACAAAGAAAAACAAAAAGACAACCAATCTATACCCCGAGGAGAGCGCAATCAAGTAGCAGAGAGGGAGAGGCGGGAGGGGGTGGCAATGACCAACGACGCCCAAAGGGAAGCACAGGACAGATGCAGGGACGGCTGACTGATGGCAAGGATGGGTGACGGAGATGACGTGTTTCATGCAAGGCAGACAGGATGGGGTGCACTGTGGGGCAGACAGGATGGGGTACACTGTGGAGCAGACAGGATGGGGTGCACTGTGGGGCAGACAGGGAATGGGTAGCAGGGGGAACGGAACCAGCCACAGCAGTGCAGCACGCTCCCAGAGTGGGGTGAGAATGGCAAGAGACAGATGGGATGGACAGAAGCTACAAGAGGGAAAACTTTATTCTATAGGGAACAGAAAGACTGGTAGGGAAGGGAAGGACTTTAAGGGAAGGCAGTTTAAAAAGAACCTTTAGCAGCAAACAGAAGCTACAAACAGGATGTAAAAAGGATTTGATGGAGATAATCCAGGTGGCCATGTCCCCGCCCACTGGGAGGGAGGGTGTGCGTGTGCATTCCTGCGGGCGTGCAAGAGAGAGAGAGAGAGAGAGAGAGCCCGCGCACGCATGCCAGAACAGCCAGGAGATCACAAGGAAACTCAGAAGGTGGAGGGACAAGTCTGGGCCATGACTAAAGGAGTGGAATGAAGGGGCTCACTAACAAACCCTGGTCTCTGGGTCACAAAGTCCTGGATGCCAAGCCTGTCTGCAAACCTAGGGAATATCCCAGTACTCCAAAACAAGCACTGAAAAGCCTCCTCCCTCTCTGAATCCCCCACCCCTGAGTTAATGCCACTTCTTCCACCTCTGTCCTCCCAGGTCATTTCACCGGCCACCATCAGCTGGTAGTCATGGGGGTATGCATGTCACCTCTCGACCACCCTGAGTAAGCTCACAGAGAGCAAAGACCCATCTGCTTCCTTCTGGATCCCACAGCATACACTCAATCCATGCTGGCTCATTCAAAAGTGTTGGTGTAAGGAAAAAATCCCTGGAAAGAGACAGCCGGCTACTATCCTCTCCCAGGTCTTAATACCCACGCCCCTTCTGTGCTGACACACACTGATACTGGCCAAATTAAAGACACCCGCCCATTTCCCAGGCCTCAGACGGACATGGTTGGGGCCTTACTAAACCCTGACCCTGGCGATATATTTTCAATATTAACACATTGCTTTGTAACTCTGAAACCATCTTCGATATGCATGATGAATGCCCAAGGGCAATGGGTTGGTTACCCAGCCACTGAATCTCTCTCCTACTGGAACAGCGAAAATCCGAGGCTTCGCGAGCATCTGCTTTGGGTTCACTCTCGGATTCAGGGAACATGACTAAACCAGATTTGGCTGTGGCTGTGCCTGGCTGCGGGACAGATAAGTACACTAAGTTGCTCTGTGAGCAGCTGCTGTGACATAATAGGCTGCTCTTCTACGTGAGTGTGCTAATTACGCTTTCAGTCGGCTCGCTATAGATAAATAAGTGTGTGCTGAGGACAGGAGAAGGGGAAGCCAGAAGGATTACTAACTCTGAGCTATCTAAATACTGAGCTCGATCAACCTCCTGAGTCCCCCAATATTTCAACTATGTTCACTCACTTGAAAACTTTCCTAAAACTAACAGTTTCCTGCCATCGGGCAAGGTGGCATCTGCGTGTGAAAAGAACTACTTACAGACCAGAAATCAATGAAGTCAAAACGCACAGCCAGGCGAGGCAGACCCCTTCAGATTGTCTGCAGTGAGCTCTCCTTCATGTCAACATTTGGACTTGCATCTCATTTGCTTATGAAACAAAACTCCATTAAATAAGTGTTCTCATAAAGAGCCGGGCAGGAAAGACTTTAAATTTAATCTCTCATGTTTGATTCATTAAGCTACTTGGGCACCAGCAGCACAGTTGGAAGCAAGATCGACGGGATTCTGTGCCCCCAGCTCTCTGCTACCTACATGACCTTGGGAGAGTCACGATTTTTCTACGCTTCAATTTTCTTTGCATAAAACAGTCCTGATAACAAGGCTGGAGCTCGCGCAATTCATTACTCTGATCTCCTAAGTTGATGGTGATGATTACTTTGGCAGCAGAGTAAAGAGTCGGAGATGATAAATCTTATCGTAAGTGCTCTGAGGGTTTTTCAGTAACCACTAAAAACATACTAAATGAAACCAGTATTTCTGCCAAATCATCTGAGGGAAGGACTTAGGGAGGATCGTGGCTCAATGGCACTTGCTTCCCGACGTAAGTGAACTGGAAATATATTCTCCTGGTGTTCTTTCTCATAAACTCTAGCACATATGACAACCGCCCGCTGCAACTTCAGTTACAGCAGAGGAACGTTACTGCCAGCCTGTGAAACCGCCTGCTGCCTGGAGACAGCCGATGCTGCTGCACACACACTCGGGGCTAACAGCAGTGTGGAGCGGTCCTGGACCCCCACAACCCTGCAGGAATCCCGGCTGACTCGTCACCTCCCCCATTTTTGATGGATTCTGAGAAACTTTGCCGGAATAACACACTCAAGAACAAGCCCGAGGCTGGCAAATTTCGTCAAGGAAACCTAACTCCCCAAATCACAACCGCCTTGCGTGTGCACCTCAAGATTCTCATCTGACTGATGGCCATGGGAGAGCATGCTCTCCAGGGTACTTTCAAGGCTCTGATTCTATCTGGATGGGTCTGGGGAGAAGGCATGCAAGGAATGGCAAGAATATTCACAACTCAGCATTCCCCCTAAGCAGGCATCTCTACTCACAGCTGCTGCTCCAGGACTTTAACAAGGACTTTATGCTAATTTCGAAACACACAGAATCCTGTAGACTCAACATTGTGTCTTGGCTGGCTGCGGGAGCGGTGGCAGCGGTGGCAGCAGCGGTGGCCGCACAACAATTCTGTGGCTCTGGCTCCCGGCCGCTGTCCTCCTGCCTCTCTCGGGCGGCAGAGTTCTGGCCCACAGTGCCGCGGCTTCATTACCATGCAGTCTGGCGGTGACGCACAACTATAGTGGAAGGGCTGCTCGATGCAGATGAGGTGCCCAGCTGAATTAAAGCTTACAAGTTGATTACAAGTGCCCTGAAGGACACCCTCACCTTTCTCTGTGCCGACCTGCATGTGGCCAACAAGACCTGCCCCGTTTGCACTCACATTGCCAGTCTGAGGAGCTTGCGGCTCAACGGGGCTGCCAGGAAACAGGCACAGGCTGCTGCTCCCTGCCCTTCGATGCCAACTCTCCTCACAGGCAAAGTGCCTTGAAAACAGTTTCTTAAAATGAATTAGCATAAGATCTTTAATGTCTTCCTTTAATAGCTGGTGTCCTCCTCGAAGGGGTAGGTGGGGGTGCAGCAGTCTCCCAGGGGACTTGAGCAATACATTCTCTCCACCACCATCGTGGGTTTTGTTCAGCATGCTTACGATGAGACCGAGTCCACGGGCCCACTCACCCCACTGGAGATAATGCCGCCTAATGGAATGAGAGATGATGTCATGAACATTGCCTGAGCCTCCTCTGGCAGCTCCAACCGCTCAGCTCAGGACCAAGCTGTTTTCTGGTACTTGCAACTTCTTCTAAAGAGCTAAGAGTCAGGTAAGCGGGCTGTTTGAAAGCAGCCTCTTCTATTCTTAATGAAGCATTCAGTTCCCATGAAAGACCGACAGCCAGAATGTCAGTGAACAGACAAAGTATCCACTGGTCAGATAAACGCATCTGGACAACTTCAGTCTATGGAAGAGGTTCTCAGATGAAAAATACACTGTCCAAAGCATAACTGCTCTTTAAAATGACAGAGAGGTCGCACAACCAAAACAAATCACATTTCATGCCAGTATCAGAAGGAAAAAGCACTTTCACCCCAATCGGTTTACTGCATCTTTAGAGGACAAGAGGCATGTGTTCAGAGGTGTCCCTTCTCATATGTGGAAATACATTTGTAGCGAGCCATCTGCATTATTGCATTCTTTAAGTACCACAGAGAGTAACTGCAATTATCAAAGTCATAACTGAATAAATTCAGTCGTGGTCAAATTGCTAGGCTAAAATAACATCTTCCCATGCATGAACACCATTCACTACATACAAAAGGACAATCACATTCATTAAGACATATTCAGCGGTAACAGTACAGGGGCAGATGTCCGAAGCTGTATGAGCTTTTTGCTTTGTTTCTTTTGTTTTTAGAATAGTTCAAGAAATCTGATACAAGTGTGGACCATTCCAATTCCTAAACTAACAAGAAAATCTAAACTTAAGGGAGCAAAGGCTGACTAACTCAGAACCCAACTCCACACCGGGACCCAGGGCTGACCAATATGGAACCCATTCCCACCCCAGGACACAAGGCTGACCAACATGGCGGCTAACACCACACCAAGACACTGGGTTGGCCAACATGGAACCCAACCCCACCCCAGAACACAGGGTTGATCGACATGGAACCCAAACCCACCCCAGGACACAGGACTGACTAACATGGAACACATCCTGTCCCAGGACACAGGGCTGACCAACATGGAACCCAACCCTACACCAGGACACGAGGTTGATTGACATGGAACTCGAACCCACCCCAAGACACAGGGCTGACCAACAAGGAACCCAACTCCACCCCCAGGACACAGGGCTGACCAACATGGAACCCAACTCCACACCCGGACACGGGGTTGACCAACATGGAACCCCAACTACATGTGGCATGCCAACATGGAACCACAATCCCATGCTGAGATGCCAAAGCTGACCAAGCGCAAATCCCAGCTCCACATCACTGTCATTTGCTTCCAGCTTTATTAAAAAAAATTAAAGGTCCGCTAAGAGCAGGGTTTCCCCTCATTCAAAGAAGAACCAAGGCATCCAGATGTTAAATGAACAAACGATATCCCATAGTCCAAAAGCCCAACCTCCCACATGCTATTCTTGTATTTTAACAGTGAATAGACAGAGTGCTACAAAGACTACAGATTTTACAAAAGTCAGTTCGCATTTTGTTCTTAATTACAGTATTCCCCAAAGTAACTTCACCACACAATCCTCTCTTCATCAGACTGCTAACAGAGTCTGTGGAGGATGGAGACCTGAACCCAAACAAACGACAGCATTAAACACCAAAGCTCGGAACCGAAGCATAGCAACTGACCACTTGGTACACGACATCCAGTACTCTGCCATGTTCTTGCTGCCCCTGGTGCGCTGGGCTCACCCAAGACTTAAGAGCAACTTGACACTGTCTGACTACAACTTCCTATAAAAGTAAGTGAGATTCATTCCTAGTAAACCTTCAGAAGTATACAAGTGTCATACAGAACTTAGTCTGGTGACTTCGGGAGAAAGGGGTAAATAATAAGAAAATTTCTCTTGCCTTTACAAATGGATTGTTTCCCTTTTAAATCTAATTAGATATAAAAGAATAAGCCAGAATCTGAAGTTTCTATTTTATATAATCAGTATATGTGCACAGGTGTGTGTATGTGTGTGTGCGCACACGCATGCACAAACATTCCATTTATATCAGAAGCTCGCTATAAATACAGTGCAGGTGAAATGGTATTTTCCATTTATATATTGACTAATCTAGCATACGAGCAGGGCCTGGTTCTAGCCAAACCTTATTCTAAAGTATAGAAGAACACAATAAACAGTGTTATTCGTTCGAGTCCTGATCACAAACACCATAGCAATACTTACTTAATGGATCATTTCCTTTCTACATCTTCTGATGCTTTTATTTGCCAAACCACCAAACTATTAGCTGGTGGGGGGGGGGCACCACATACACACCCAGCAATCCTTTTAGAAGGCCACGGAAGAGTCCCGCTGTGCTCCAATTTCTTTCTCAATCCCTCAATGACTAATCCTCTTTTTAAGTTACACAAATAATGATACTGCCATTGTTCTTCAAGTGAGTGTTCTCTTGTTAAACTGCCAATCAATTACATCAACCAAGACATACCAGAGACACCAGATTTTCATTTTCCATTTTGTAAACATGGAATCCTCCGTATTTTCACGTCACTGCCATGAAGACGGCGACAGAACTGTTTCTAGGTATAGCCTTGGCCAAGCAGAGGTATCTAATTCAGGTCACTTACCTTAGCTATACTCCTCTTCCCACTTTAGACTACAATTTTTCAGGCTTTGGAAATGATGTTTTAGGATGCAAGAAATTAATAGTTTCAATACAGGCTGTTCCCACTTGTCTTAAGACCCTATTGCTGACTTTGATCAGAGGACATGAAGAAATCAAGTTGGCATTCATCTGTGAGCTTCCTCCTTGCTGCTAGATTTCACAGTACTGGGAGGAGCAGCTGGGAGAAAAAAATCATCAGCAGTCTTACCCAGCTTGAATCCTATGAACTGTTATAATCACTGGCAAGACAAGATAAGCCCATGGGTTCAATAGTGGTACAAATGTTATAGGAGTAACCACCAGCTTTCTGATTGGATTTAAACCTGTTCTACAAAAGGAAACATAAGCCTGGTACTGCAAATCTGACCAAGAACCAGGGCTGAGGAGCTCATAGGTCCCAGGGAAAAGTCTACAACTGCTCTGTCAAATAGCCATACTATCAAACTGCCCTCTACAGTCATAACTCTATACACATATCATCAGTACAGCCCTCAGACAGCACCAATGGGGTTCCCAGGCACAAACTGGACATCTATCTATATCATATGCCTCCCCCAAGGCTCAGGGACCACTCACTGTGGAAGATGGGGCGGAAGGATTCCAAGAGTTGGATGTCGGAGAGGATTCAGACAAAACAGTGTCTTCTGGGCGTGATGGAAGCACTTTGTTCACAAGCTAACAGCTGCCCTGGTTCCCTACAGAAGAACTACTCAAGATCCAGCCAATCAACATCCAGCACTGATTGGGGAGGGGCTCATGAGCCCCCACGCCCAACTGAGCAGCTATTGACAGTTGATGACTTCTGGGAAAGAAAGAGTCCCTTTCCTTTAAGGGTGTGGTCCTTGGTAGGTTGACCACAGTCCAGTAGGCGGCCTCACACCAATGGGTGTCCGGGTAGCACAAACTGAATTTGGCGGGTGGTCAGTAAAACCAACAGAAGAGGGCACAAAGTTGGGAGGTGGTGGGGAAGAAAATGTGGGAGGCGGTGGGGGAGGAGGGTGCAATGATAAAAACACACTCTATGAAATTCTCAAAGAATGTTTTAAAATAATATGTTTAAAAAAGAGACCCACCTTTTGTGGCCACCCTCCCACCGCAGGCTAGATACTGCAGCAAACACAGGGTACAAATGATGACCACGCTGGGTCTCTTGCCCTCCAGGTGTTGGAAGGTAGGTGTCCCCCTCCTTTTAATTGGTTCCCACTAAATCAGTGCCCTTTCAACAGACTCTACAGTTTAGCAGAAGGTAGACTCCATACACCAAAACACCAGCAAAACCCCCAGGAAAGCATACAGAACCCTGCTCTCTAGAAGGGAGGGATCCGAACAAAATGTTCCCTGGCACTTGGAGAAGTCTGAGTTAACTTAAAATATCACACTCTCCACTGGAAAGTCAGGTTCTGGGAGAATTCCTCAACTACTAACTCATTTTAGGAAAGGACTCAAGTGCATGGATCTGTACTCATAGTAAGAGCTTCACCAGCGTCTCAAAAACTCTGAACACTGGTGTCCAAAATTAGCACACATGGAAGAGAGCAAAAATATCGGGAGCTTCTCTCCGGAAAATGTCAAATACCCTTCCACTCCTGGAGACTTCCACAGCTCCCCCGGATTCCAGCCTCTTCAGGAGATTCTCCTCTTTGCTGGAGCTTGGAGGAGACGTTGAAAGGCTAGAGAAGAAAGATGCTATCGGGTCCGTTACATAATTACCAGATATGAGTGAGATGCAACACGGGAAAAAACTGCAAAAACAGCCTCCTGCTTTGCTTTGGGACTTCATTAAAAAAACAAAATGTTGATGGTGTGGGTCCATACCGCTGGCTGGCACTGGATTCTCGCTGTGCTCACTCCTGAACTCTGTCTCGTCTGTCCTTCTTTGTATTGCCCAACGTTTCTACAAGGTTTGATGTCTTAAAGCGTCACTACCAACCAGAGGTGAGAGCTCCTTGGATAAATGGTCAGGTTTCAGAGTCAGGGCAGGAAATACACAAGGAAAATCCAGAATATTCTGTAGGGTCAGGAAAGAAAGAGCTAAAAACAAACAAGATGGAGGAGCGGCAAAGGAGGAAGAGGCCAACTTTGGGAGGTAAGTTTCAAGGAGGCTGGGTGGGTGGGTTCCTCATGCCGCAAGGCAGCAGTGTCTCAAGAGGTGAGGATCCAAGTAGGAGATTCTGAACTAGTGGCGGCCTGCAGCCCCTGGGACTCTACAGGGCATCTCTACCAGCAGGGAGGATCAAACTGCATGCGGCCTCTAGTCTTGAACTTCCAAGCCTTCGGGGTCAGAACAAATAAACCTTCGCTTCTGTTTAATTATAGCAACACAAAATGACTAAGACGCTGATATAAATAAACCACTGGGCAAATAAATAGGAAGAAGAGGAAAATCTTCCACTATGCAGAAAGGAGGAGGCTTGAATGCTCCCCTTTGAGTGGATGCCTGGTGAGGCTGGCCTCTGAATGACAGCTGAGAACTTAGGTTTTCAGAGTGCCCACTATTCCTAAACTACCGTGAGTGGCTCGCCGTACCTAAATTACACACATAATGTGGGTCCTGTACGGTGCCTGCTTTTGTTCCAGGACGCTACGGTCTGGGTATATGCCGAGCCTAGGAGGCCTGCATAAACCAGCCTAGATAAAGCCTGGACAGTAAGTGTCTAGTGAGCTTGGGCCAGCATCAGTTCCCTAGTGTTTCGGCTCACTCATTGTGAGACAGAAAATGAACAGGAAAAAGATGATTTTAATAGGGAGAAATCTGAAAGATATTCCCTTCAGCCAGAAGATCAAGGGGCTCTTTGTTTGGTTGTTTGGTGGGTTTTTTTGTTTTGTTTTGCTTTGTTTTAAAACAGGGTCTTACTATGTAGCCCTGGCTGTCCTGGAACTCACTCTGTGGACCAGGCAGGCCTTGAACTCAGAGATTCGCCTGCCTCTGTCTCCCCACTACAGGGATTAAAGGTGTGCGCCAGTAAACCCAGCCTATGACCGAGGCTTTTATTAGTAATAACTATGCTGACGGTCCTAGTGCTCTTCATAGACCATGATGAGAAGAACACTTCACCCAAACACTTCCTTCCCAGAACAAAAGTCCAGCTTAATCATGAAGGCAAGAAAGGGGGGGGGGGGGATAAATCCAAAGTAAAGAATGACTGCAAAATGGGAAGAAGCAGGGCAGACAAAAGCTTTCACACAATGCTATGCAAAATGGCATGCGAACTTATAAATTGTTTATTTTTACAATTTTCCAGGCAATGTTTTCAGACCACAGAAGCTGCAGAAAGTTAAACCATAGATAAAAGAGAATAAGAACAAGTGAATCTAAACCAGCAGATCCTCTGGGCTGGACCTATAGATTACAGATCCTACAGGTGGAAAAAAAAAAGATCAGTAAACTTGGACGAATGGGTGCATACTCTCTCCAACAGAAGCACAGACAACAAAACACGGTCTGATGACGACAGCAGCATGAGCAAAGCCTCAGCAACCGATGGAAATCCACAAGTGCGTCTAGCTTAGTAGAGCTGGCATCTGTGCAGGACTGGGACACAAAGGCCAGCATGTCTTCTAAAGTTGGTAAGACTACAGATAGATCCAAACAGATCCTTGTTTTCTCAAGCAAACACACACACACGTGTGCATGCCAAGATCCAACAGAAACTGCTGAACCCAGAGGTAATGAAGTTTGTAAAGTAACAGAAAATGATTAACTGCATATGGGGGAACAAAGATTAAAATGAACGTGGATGTTGCATCTAAGATGTCCAAGATGGAATGGTTACTGGAAAACTCAATAAGCAAAAAAAAAAAAAAAAACAACAACAAAAGAAGCTGCCACTCTAGAGCTCTATATTCGGAGAAAGTGCCTTTGGGGGAGAAAAAGCAAAGTAAAAATTTTTTCAGAACAGACCAAATGTGAAACAATTTATCACTGACAAAATCTGCACCGCAGAAGCAAGAGAGAGAGAGAAGTATTAAAGGGTTCTCAGGTAGAAAAGCGATCAGGAAACTGAAAGCTTGCATCCGTATAGTCAAGTGAAGGGGACCAGGAACGGTGAGCATGGAGAGAAATGTTTCTCATTTTAAATGTTTTTTCCAAAGTTAACCGGCAGGCTAAGCATGCAGTTCAGTGAAGGGTGCTTGCCAGGCACGCGCCAACGCGCCAAACCCTGGGTTCAGTCCCCAGCATGCACCACCAATTAATTAAGGCAAAACAAATCGCTAAAGCCAAAGTGACTCACAATATATCACTGGGTAGAAATAAAACATTTTACTCCAGAGCTGCAGAAATGGCGCTGCTACACCAGAGGACCTGAGTTTGGTTTCCAGCATCCGTGTCGGGTGGCTCACGACATCTGTAACTCCGCCTCCAAGGATCTAGCATCTCTGGTTACCCTGGGTACCTGCACTCATGTACCTACATACAAATACACACACCGCTGGTGTGTTCCTGGTATGGGTGCCATGAGGTATGATCACTGGTGTATTCCTGGCGTGGGTGTTTATAAATAACTGAACTTGTCCCTAGCTTTCCCTTTCAGTTCTTTTTTAATCTTTCACAGGTTTAAAAAACAATGCTTCCTCTGCTCTGAAAGGAACAGTCTAGACCCCATAAAAATACTTTCTTCTTTGCCCTTGCAAACCATACCAATTTGCCATCCTTTGGCACAATGCTAAGATATTATTTCTGAATGAAACCAAAAACCTGCTATTTCCAAGCATCTTTCAAATGCATTCTGCAGATCTTAAAAACCCTCAGCAGAAACTTAACTGCCTGAAACAACAATTGTTTTGAACACAATGTTAGTGAGAATCAAGTGGGGTTTTTTTTTACAATTTATATTTTTGGAAACTGTTAGCCTATGTATATTTACATAACATAACGTATATATGGGTTACTCCCAACGGAAGAATTGCTAACACTGACATGCTTGCACTGTGTGGCTCACAGCTGTCTGGAGCAGAGGCGCAGACCTCTGGGAAAGGACTAGAGAATATCTATGAACCGAGGATTAGCCAGACAGGCTTCGCGGCTCCAGTCTGGGCTGTTCAGAGCATGAGGTTGGTGGGGTTTGCCTCTGTGCCAGACAACCACAGAGTGACCTGGGGCTGCCCCACACAGGAAGCCCTTCCACGCACGATAAACAAGGGCTCCAGTTAGCTCCAGTTATCCGTGTCTTTCTCTCCTAGATCAACTAGAGCGCTCAGCGTTAGAGCCACCGCGGACATCACTCTTGTATGAGAGAGGGCCATTAGGAAGGCTGCAGCCAAACAGGAGGAAGAGTCTCAGCCAAGAAAGGAAAGCCACCAGATGTCAAGACTAAGGTCACACTGAAGAGAGCCCTCCATGTGAACCTCAGGAAGTAACAGCAGCAGCAATTCCTTCAAAGATTTCATTTCTGCCGTCCCTGGGGCACAGCACACCTCTTCCAAAGTGACAGTGTGGACAGAGCTCTGGGCACAGGCATAGCAGAGATAGCTCTGCTCATCGCTGGGCCCATCTCAGCTAGCGCTTTGGTCCACATCTTCAGATGGAAGACCCCAAGGGCATCATTCGTCTTCCATCTAGGTGTTCCCAACCTGTACAATGCCCTTCATAAATGTAACCACATGAACTCTGCTATTCGACTGATGAGTCCCTCAGCACCTTAAGTCACGTCTTCTGAGATCCCTACATTGCTGCGTATTCTCAGTTCCTCAGTAAGTATTCAATTGGAAAGGGAAAACTCAAAAAACAAAACAAACAAAAAACCTCATGTCAAAGATGTGGATTATTCAGGATTAGGAAGGAAATATGGAGACAAGTCCATACCACTACACGAGCTAGCCAACACAGAAAAAGGGGCCATACCTGGCTAATGTGAGCTAAAAAGCACTGTATTCGAGAGAGTCTAACTTCAAAATTTTAGTAGTCTTTAAAGCCCTATTTAAAATGTTCTAAAGTCACAGTTCATTTTTCATAGGAGCTCCCTGAGTGATTTGTCTTGATTTCTGTTTACTGTAGTTTGAGGCACCATATTGTTGTATCATCTGGGCTGGCCTTGAACTCATGACCCTTCCGCCTTTACATTCTAAGTACTGGGACCAGTTTTAGGTACGCCCATGGTGAGCACAGTGACATGTGAGGCTTACACTAAGGGAGCTGGGGAGGCGGCTCAGTCCCTGAAGTGCTTATGAAGGCCCGAGTTCAATCCCCACCACCAGTGAATAAGATGGGTGCCTGCAATCACAGTGTTGGGGCGACAGACCGGGACGGTCACGAGGGCTGGCTGGCCAGCTGTGCACTCCAGTCTCTGGGAAATACTCTGCCCCAAGAAGATGAGGTGGAGAACAAGGAGAAAGACCTGACATCAACCTCTACCCTCCACAGCCATGTGTGTACATGTATACAAACACCTGCATGTGACACACACACAAAAATGTGCTTGTGGTAACTTTTTTTTTAAAAGATTTTATCTTTATTTAGATGTATGTGTGTGCGTCTGTGTGAATACTACCATGTGTGTAGCTGTCAACAGAGACCAGAAGAGGGTGTCAGATCCCTTAGGTCTGGAAAAACAGGCAGTGTGAGCCACCTGATCTACACAGCTGAGCCGTTCTCCATCACAACATTATCTTTCTTATAGAATGGGAAAATTCAGAGGTCCAAGAATAATGAGAATTTCTATATTCCCTACAAAGAATGTCTCAATTTTTAACAGGTTTCTTTAGCAAGAGAACTGGAAAAATGTTCCAGCTAATACTGCTTCTATACACACCATAAAAGACTGAGCGACCTGCGCTTAAATTACACGTTAAAAATGGAAAATCCATCTAAGGTCTACGTGGAGGAACAAGAATAAATTAGAGCAGACAAACAGGTATAATCTCCACCTGAAAGGTACCTGGGACTATTATTTAACAATTTAAATCAATCAATGATGACATGCTTGCTTTAGCAGAAGCAGAATTTAGAAGAATACACCTTCAAAGGCGAGCAGATGGGTTCTAATTTTGAGCGCCACCCATCTATACTTGTTTGAGATTAACTTCCCTTTATAATGAATCTTCCCTTCATTCTTTCTTTTTCCTTCTCTTGACAGAGGGTCTCACGTAGCCCAGGCTGCTCTAGAGTTTGCTGTGAACCCCTACGCCCACAGTCTCCATCCCCCACGGGCTGGTACCACAGGTGTGTACCTCCGTACCCAGCATGGATATTTTTAACAAAGAGCTGGGTTCAATAAATTTTATGACTGAAAAATGGCAGTGTGGATCCTATCCACATAAACGGCAGGACGGGGAGAGGCGGGTGGAAGCCCAACTCTCGCCTGGTTAGACAAAGGGTTCCATTGTGAAATGGACATTGACCGGCGGGGTTGACAAAAGCAGAACTCCACACAGGGCACTGAAGGCAAAAAGGGAATGTGGCGAGCCAACAGATGTTATCTTTAAAGAGTAGACCAGCTGGCCTCCTGAAAACTGTCGCTGGGTCACAGGAGCCTGGTTTGTTTTTTTTTTTTTAATTTTGAGAGACTTTATGGCCACTTATCATATTCCCTGAAGTTTAGCGTGAGGTAACAGATAGCGAACTGGTATTTACTGAGCACCTGCTACAGATAAAACTCTCTTCTAAGGGCTACATAAGATACAAGGAACTATAATGGCAGACCTCATCAAAGCTGCTGGTGTCTGTGGCGTCCGCGGGGAGGTAAGTCTGTTCCCTGACCTTAGCAATATCCTTTTCTCTATTATATTTTAACTGTCAGACAACTCTGGTTCCCAGGGCAAACCTGTTGTGTTTGTGTAAACAAAGCCACACTGGGATGAGTCTTGCACAGTCACCCATGAATCATCCGTGGCTGCCCTGGCTCTACAAAGCTGGGTATGGTAACAGAGATGCACAGCCTACAAGCCCTAAGATATTTACCCTCTGGGTTTTTACAGGAAGTCTGCTATACATCTGTACTTGCTTGGTGTGAGGTTCTCCCCTCCCTCCCTCCCTCCCTTTTTTCTTTTTGTGACTTTGGAACTAATAGAAGGCTGCTTTTTCTCAGGAACCACTGCCCACTGAGCAATGTGCTTTATGGCGAAGAAGGAAAAGTTGGTGAGCTAAATACAGCACCAGGCACCTGCCGTGGTTAGCGACTAAAAGCCTGCTTTGGCACATCCGAGACCGGAGCCAGAGGCAGCAGCCTCCAGGTCCTCAACCGGCTCTTGCCACATGTTTCTCAACTGAGTGTTACAGGACTGAGCCCTGGGGCTTCCCACATAAAGTCAGGCCAACTCAACCCTCCAAGAGCTAACATTTTTATATTAAAGGGACTAGCAGAAGCTAGGACACGGGGAAGTAAGGTTAGATGGGCAGCCTGGAGCTCTAGGCCCCACCCACCCGACAGTTTGAGGAAGCCACCAGAATTGGAGCTGTAGCCAGCAGGATAACCATCCTTGAACCCAAGGCCGCTCTTCGGACCTGGGCAGAGTCAGCCCTTGGGCTGTGTCTGCTTCCTGAATTCTCTTTATGGCGCTCTAACTGCTATTGAATATTCCTAGGATAATCCCTTAGTTACATTTTCCACTCAAATATGGCTTTACTCACCAGAACCTGGTCTTTAAACACATCTTTATGATTTTCTTGAGTGTGTTTTGCCTTGTGCTCTGTTCTGGTGAGGTGTTTGTTCGCGTTTGTGACCTGCTGACTCGGCCTCCTGAAGACAAGAGTACAGGCAACCACTGTATCTCACCACCTCCTACATGTTTGTGTTGTCTTGTTCACATTTTTATGACTTTATGACCTATGTTATATAGATCATATTATTCAGAAATGCTTAACTAGTGTTTATATATTTCTCTTATTCCATTTACAGTAACCCTACATTATATACTTCTCTCCTTTCGCTTCTTAATAAACCATTCACCAGGAAGGCAGGCAACGCCCTCTGGCTTATAAAATCTGGACTGGTCCCGGAGGGTCCTGGGTGGATTGGGACTAAAACATTAGGAACAGATGGGTAAGGAGACCCGGAACAATGGTTAAACGCCTGGATAGGAGGAACACAGCAAGAACATTATTGAACAATGGGGATAGAGTCAGAGAAACACGGCGGCAGGCCATTCTGCCCTTCTGTAAACATCACTGACCGTAAACCAGGACAGCTATGACATCAGTGATGAGTGTCATAGGATCTTCACCATACGTGTGGCCCATCACAGACCAAACATCCTTAGATGACACATGACAATATTCTAAACACCTGCATTGCCACAGCAGTCAGTACACACTGACTCAACGTTGGCCATCTGACTTGGGTCAGTCACAGCAAGTGACACAGACAGGAAGCTGTGGACCCTTAACAGGGGAACAAATGCAGCTTTACTTCCTACAAATCCTTTCCTAACCTCAGAGAAATAAAGATCCTGACCCAAATGCAGTTAAGTACAGTTAAGCATTTCCATGTTTTGAATGTGACCATGCACAGCTTGGAGAGACTTGTCTCCAACTAGCCTTGCTACAAAATGGTGAGGCCGTGAAATTGTCGTGGAATAGCTGTCCCCACCGTAAAGATGTGTCTCTGCCCAAGGCGCCTTCTGATTGGTTTAATAAAGAGAGGAATGGCCAATAGCTAGGCAGGAAAGGATAGGTGTGATTTCCGGGGAGAGAGAGGAAGTGGAGGGTGAAATCTCGGCAACACGGAATTCACCAGCAGACTTGGGGCAAGTTGGACATCCTGTACTGAGGAAAGGTAAAAGCCACAAGGCCGAACACAGATTGATAGAGGCAGATTAATTAGATTATACGAGCTAGCAGAGGGCGAGCTTAAGCAAAGGCTGAGTGGTCACAAGTCTCTGTGTCATTATTTCAGGCTGGCAGCAGAAAGGAAAGTCTGACTACAAGAAATTATAAATGGGATGTGGTCACACTCACTTCTGAATCATACAATTGTTTGACAATGGCTATTTGGAGGAGAACACGGTGTAGACAAAGGAGGAAGCTGAAATGGCCAATAACCCTCGAGAGAGCGTCCACCTAGCCATACGTCACGTACTAAAACACTCTGGAATTATGTGTAACCAAAGATGGAGATCCACAGTCCTCGAAAATGTGTTCTGAGGCAATGCTCTAATTTTTAATTGAAGCGATTCATTTACCTTCAAACCAAAACTCCAAGTTTTTCAAGTAATTTTACCACCTTTTATTGAACAATGCATCAAGTTTGCTAACTTTTTTATAATCATGAAAACTAAGGCCAGTAACAGCCACTAAGCAGTTACTACTAGATTCTGAACCCCAGAACACACCTAAAAACACAGCTCACTTTCTACCCAGCACCTCCCCTTTTGTAAGTCAAGGTCTCACTTTGTAGTCCAAGCTACCCTTGAACTCGGCAATCCTTCTGAGTGTTGGAGTCTTGGCTACAGGCCTCCGCACTCAGGTCAGTGGATGTTCTAGGTCTGAGTGGGGAAGCAGGACACGGAACTAACAGCAGATCATTCCAGTCGCCGGCAAGCCAAGCAGGGCCTGGAGCGCTACGTGATCACAAGCTCTTTCATCCTAAATGTCGACATCTGTTGTGTTCCCCCTATCACTGCCTCTGCTCTTGGCAATTAAAAGAATCAGTGTTGATCAGCCCGCTAGCAAATGCCTGTGGTCCAGCTACTGGAGGCTGAAGCGAGGGAGCCTATGTTCAAAGCCTGCCTGAGCTAAAGACCGAGTTCAAGGCCAATCTGGATGATGCTGGGAGTCCTGCCTCAAAATTAAAAGGAAAAAGAAGGCTGAAAATACAGGTCAGTGGGAACGGGTTTGCCTCACCATGAGTTCAATCCCCAGCTTCTCCTAAACGAGGTAGCATTAACAAAATGTTGTGTGCTTTTTGTCCTTTACATTGGCACTCTTGACTACAAGCAGCATCAATAATAACAGAACTGAGGTTAATCCTAGCAGAAGAACAATAACCCTGGTGATGCAAAGACTCTGTGGAAACACATAGTCCGAATTTCAGGATTAGACTGTCTACATGGTATTCATCAAAACTCAGAAGATAATACGGTGCATTCTCAATCAGTAACTGTATTTCCTTCCCACCCACTCTTATGCCTAGAGAGAATGCTATGGCTGCAATATTTGTCAGCGAAGTACGTTTTCTGTTGTTTTTTGAGGAGTCTGGGATCACACCCAGGGTCTCGCACTACTGAGCTGTCCACTCCAGCCATGGTGTCAGTCTTTAATCACACAATCAGGATGTTCCCCAAAAGCCAGAAGGATGCTGAAGCATCTCATGAATAAATCAAGACTACATTTGTTTGATCATCCTGACCCCTTTTATTTTGTATAGGAACTAGATGTGCCAAACAAATGATTTACTTCTTCAGTGGTATTACAATACGGAACAGCCATGCACAGGAGAGTCCCTTACAGTAAGCTGGCTAACCATTTAATTTAAAAGCTCTATTCAAGTAGGGATCAGAGGATGAGGGGGAAAAGACCCACTGAGGTTTGATTTTAACTTCAAATGTTAAATTCACGTTTAATTCTCAGCTTCCTGACACAGTGCCCGGGCCCTGTCATTCAGGCCGGGTTTGTAGATTACGCCATTGTCTTTCTTGCCTAAAACCAAAGCCATGGACACTGGCTACGCTGTTCAGTTTCAGAAAGTATTCCAGGGCAAAACTCCAGTCTTGCACGCTTCTCTGGCCTGTTTGGCGCACAATATTTTCTCTCTGGAAATCCGCCTTCGTGGGGTGTGTCCAGAGCGTCCATCTCTGGACACACCAAAACAACGCTTGCTCCAGCCTCATCTTTTACCACGTTATGTAATATGCAATTAATTATGTAATCCCAACAGCGAGCTGGAACTGGCATAAACACGTTTGGTTAAAACAACAGCCAACTCAGTCAGTCCCACAGCTCGGCCTATTGGGAGGATGGTGGCTGTGAGGACTCCACAGCTGCTGTG